>CM035417.1:54179795-54557295 GCA_020310875.1 Ceratopteris richardii | reverse complement strand
CCTGCAAAAATGCAGGTTTGATTTCAAGTGAAATTCAAAATTTCAGACATTCAGGTCACCAAATATACACAGCATATGGATGGATAATTTTCGAGGAGAAAACTGGTGGAGTGATAAAAAAATGAATACCACTACAAACAGCTACGTCCTAAAAAATTTTGATAGTGCATTCAGGGGCAGTATGCCATAATGAATCAAACATAATCCAAAAATGAGTAAAATCTAGCTTTAAGCAGATATTTGATATAATGTAGTCTTAAGGACACTTCAATTTGATACATCATTCTTTAAGTCTAAGCAGCTTGCACACATATCATGATTTATCTGAAATTCTGTTCTTTTTACTGTCACTAAATCCTTGACATTCTCCCTGTAGGACCTTTTTCCCCTCCCCCAAAAAGGATACCAGAAAAAACACAGTCAACATGCCTACAAAGCTTTGGATAAGAGATGGACTCAACTAGATCATACCACTCACGCCAGTAACCAAGCCCATAAGAAAGTCATACTATCTGTATGAACACCCTTTCGTTGCATACTGATAACCCCACTGGGGAAAATTACAAATATCTTCCCAACCTTCATATACATGAGAGGGAGAGGGGGGGGGGGGGGGGGGGGGGGGGGGGG
Organism: Ceratopteris richardii; assembly: GCA_020310875.1. NCBI lineage: Eukaryota > Viridiplantae > Streptophyta > Polypodiopsida > Polypodiales > Pteridaceae > Ceratopteris > Ceratopteris richardii. Next base: position 54,556,665 of record CM035417.1, on the reverse strand, counting down.
GGGGGGGGGGGGGGGGGGGGGGGGGGGGGGGGGGGGGGGGGGGGGGGGGGGGGGACATTAATGAAGCAAACTATATGCCAAAATGGTTGGTGCAGATTTTGACAGACAGTAAGTTAGAAGCACCTTTGTCTTATTATACTTGCTCCAGCTTCCATGATGTTTTCTTGGTATCAGATCACTATGCAATGGATGATTCTAGCCTTTGTGATGAGAATGAGCATGTTTCTTTTGATGATGCCCAAGAATCAAAAAATTAGCTGATTGTTATGCAATCAAAATCTGATGCTGTTATGAAGAACGGTACTTGGTCTTCACGTGATTTGCCTCTTGGCAAGAGGGTCATCGGTAGTAAACGGATCTATAAGCTAAAGCGCAAGCCTGATGATAGTGTTGATTGTTATAAACCTAGGCCCGTAGCCAAAGGTTATGCTCATGAAAAAGGCATTAATTTTGATGGACCTTTTGCTTCTACGTGCCATAAGCAACCATTTGTAGCATTTGTGCACTTTCAAGTCACAACGGTTGGAACATACATCAAGTTGACATCAAAACTGCATTTTTGAAAGGGAACTTGCACGAAGAAATATATGTTTTTCAGCCCCATGGCTTTGCATAGAAAGGACATGGGAACACAGTGTGCAAACAAAGTGTGCAGGTTAAAGAAGGCCCTGCATGGATTGAAGCAAGCACCATGTGCTTGATATAAAAATATACATTCCTACTTATTAGCACATGGATTTCACTAATTCCTAATGAGCTGCATACTGTTAAGATTAAGGCTAATTTTCATGCCTCTTTTATAATGTCATATTTGAGGTGTTTACATCATTATTTGGGCGTTCTGTTTATGTATGTTAAAAGAGGCGTTGCTCTATGTCAAACAAATACATTTACATTTTATTGCAATGTTTTGGCCTTTGAGGATTGTAAACCCATCACGACTCCCAAGGAGACAATCTTACACTTAAGTCTTCATGATGTTGGAGACACACTTGATATTGGTCTCTATCAAGTTGTTGCTGCTCTACTTAGGTATGCATTATTCAATGCTCACATTCAATTTGCTATTGTTAGCAGATAAGCCACATAGAAAGAGAACAAAAACAACATGAATAGAGAGCACAACAAAAGATGTAAGGAGCCATGCTCCACATAATTCATTACATTCCAATGCTTGAAGATACAAAGATATAGCTGTAACATAAAGCTTTGAGTACCAGGCTATCCATGCACTTCATAAATCTCCTACGACTGAGGTATATCTCCTCCAAGCTTGCAAAACTCCATGCAAGTGTATACAAAAATTACTCACAAAGTATGTATGTGTAGCACACCTTGAAGTTGTTAAAGAAGAGCTCCACTACCTCTACATAGAAGACCTTGGTCGTGATGTTTGGTGAACACAATTAAGACTTTTGGGGCACCTTTTTCTCTTCTTTGAGAGGTTTTCGCCTCTGCTTGTACATATGCCCATAAACCCAAACAAGCTACTTCTTTTTGTACATTCCACAATTAGTGATGCATTTTATGTTGTGCTCCAAGCTTCTTCTTCTTGCTTGTGTTGTTTGTGTGTCTTCCTGCTCCCTCAACTCCAGAATAGATGTCCCTCCTTGATGAGAAGGCAATGACAAAACTTGAACATGCAACCTAGAGGTTACAAGACTCAAGTTATGCCCTTCTTTCAAAAGTCAATGGAAGGAGCAACAAAGAAAAATAATCAAGAGAAATACACTCTACAAGCAAACAAATGGAAGGCAAAGAAGCACATTAAAAAAGAAAACCCACAAATATATCCGAATCCTAGACAAATTTAAATACACGTGTGTGTATAGATAATCAAGAAAGCAACTCTCTACAAGTAAACAAATGGGAGGCAAAGAAGTACATCAAAAAGAAAACCCATAAATATAGCCAAAACCTTGGACAAATGTAAATACATGTGTGTGTATACACACACAATTCATTCCTTTTCCTTTCTTTCTACATACACAAACCTATACACATATATGTTGAGGATAAAGGAGATGAGTCTCCATATGTGAATATTGACTCTTTTCCCCTTGGCTCTCTCTAAGAGCTTCTTGTACATGTTTATACATGATTTTTGGCCAACAAATGAGGGCATAATGGATCTTTGCAAGATTTATTAATGTTTTGGACCACTTTGGACCTTCCATAATGTCTAAATGGCTAAAAGATTATTTTAATGAAGCTAAGCCTAGAGCTTATAAGTTTAGAGCATGGGACTTAACAAAAACTCCATGCAATAGCATCACCTTCATTCTCTATCTACTTGAGCCAATTCTCTCTCCTTAACACCTTATCTTCTAGAGAAACTTCCGAGTCCTCTCACATGTGAGGTAGCGTTTCATAGCTTCCTAAGAAGCTCTTTCAATTAGTACCAAAGTCTTCAAATAGTTTATCACAAGAAACTTGGTGCAAACATTTGAGGTTTTCAATCTTGAACTTAATTTCAATCATTCCATTTTATTAACTTTTTTCTCATCACAAAAGCTTACCTTGTGTATTTTGAAAAGTAGACTGAAATTTAATCTCCATATTACTAACCCAACCTATCAAGACTAATGTCAAATGATTAGCTAATCTCCATTTTACTAGACCATGTAACCAACACAACCATCTATGAACAAGAAAGTTCATGAAATATGGGAGTGTGGAATGAAAGAATCAAAGTGTAGAGGTGCATAAATCTTCCAAAAATCCATCATTTCACCAAATGCTCTCCCCATACTCTTAAACCAAAACATGATGAGAGGTCCACGATCCTTTGTGAATGAATCTCAGGTAGTTTATTGGTAGTACAATCTCCCTAAAGCTTTATAAAAATACATGTCCAACTTCAAAGAAATATATCTTTAAAGAACACTTTGTAGCTCTAACGTATCTTTAGAAGGAAGAGACCAAAATGCTATTACAATTTGTGACATTATCCTATTGTGGCCTTCTTTGGCACAAAACTTCCTAGTTATGCAAAAAGTGAAATTATCCTAATCCTCATGTCATCTCCGTTGATAATGTTCCAGAAATAAGAACTCAATCTTCAAGTTCTATGAGGGAAAAGAACTTCTCAAATGGACAGAAATTGTTCTTCTTTAGTAGGCCTGATCTTTATCTCACCGTCAAACGACTCTTGAATGAGGCAAACAAGAGTGATATCTTGAACTTCCAAATGAGGAAGCTAGAAAGCTCGCTAAACCACTAGATCACAAATTGATACATGTACGCAAGTCACAATTCTCTCTAGAAGTTGCATGACCGTTAAAGATCTCATGTGAAATAAGAATAACATCCCCATAGATCTTAAAAATAATCCACCCTATTAACTACAGGCTCCAATTGCCCTCCCTCCCTCCCTCCCTCCCTCCCTCCCTCCCTCCCTCCCTCCCTCCCTCTCTCTCTCTCTCTCTCTCTCTCTCTCTCTCTCTCTCTCTCTCTCTCTCTCTCTCTCTCTCTCTCTCTCTCTCTCTCTCTCTCTCTCTCTCTCTCTCTCTCTCTCTCTCTCTCTCTCTCTCTCTCTCTCTCTCTCTCTCTCTCTCTCTCTCTCTCTCTCTCTCTCTCTCTCTCTCTCTCTCTCTCTCTCTCTCTCTCCCCCCCTCCCCCCCCCCTTCTCTCTCCCTCCCTCTCTCTCCCTCTCCCTAAACCCCGTGAGGAGAGGTGGTGCCCAATATGCGAGACAGAGGTAGAGAGTGAGGAGCATTTTGTTATCAGATGCCCAGCATACTTAGACCTACGAGCACAGTTCCAGATAGAGGAATCACTCCAATTGTGCATGACTGTGGGAGACCAGCGGCGCTTCGGACACTTCCTCACAGCAGCATATGAGAGACGAGAACGGTCACAGAAGCCCACACGTCAGCCACTGGTGAGTACCCAGCAGACCATTACCCAGTTCTTTCAACGAGCTGAGCTACATCAGAGAGGTCCATCTATAGGGCTCACACTCCACCAGGCGGTAGCACAGAGAGCACGACGCCGACCACGCATGGTCGGATATCGTCCACCACAACTATATCAAGAGGATATCTCACGCATCAGGACAACCTACGACCACATGATGGAGCATAGGCGTACCACCACCCCCTTGGTTGTCTTCCTTCATGAGGCACTCAGACCACCACCGATGTACCACATACTACACCCACCTCCACCCATCTCCTGTAGCTAGGGTGTTTTACTCACTCACATTATGGATCCACCATGTATTAGGTGGTCACTATCTATAGAGTCAGAGCCACGTCTCCCCTCCCCAACCTTTTCCAACCCTATATAGCTTTGTGTAGCGATATACTTTTTATTTCATTTCATCTTCTACATAGGGTTACTACACTTGTACATGGTTTTTGTCTCGTAGGCAAAGTTTGGCCTCCAAAAGACGTTAATATGACTCTCTCTCTCTCTCTCTCTCTCTCTCTCTCTCTCTCTCTCTCTCTCTCTCTCTCTCTCTCTCTCTCTCTCTCTCTCTCTCTCTCTCTCTCTCTCTCTCTCTCTCTCTCTCTCTCTCTCTCTCTCTCTCTCTCTCTCTCTCTCTCTCTCTCTCTCTCTCCTCTCTCTCTCTCTCTCTCTCTCTCTCTCTCTCTCTCTCTCTCTCTCTCTCTCTCTCTCTCCTCTCTCTCTCTCTCTCTCTCTCTCTCTCTCTCTCTCTCTCTCTCTCTCTCTCTCTCCCCCCCTCCCCCTCTCTCTCTCCCTCCCTCCCTCCCCTCCCCCCTCCCTCCCCCTCCCCCCCCTGCCCTCCCTCCCTCCCCCCCGCCCTCCCTCCCTCCCTCCTCCCTCCCTCCCTCCCTCCCTCCCCCCCCCCCTCTCTCTCTCTCTCTCTCTCTCTCCTCTCTCTCTCTCTCTCTCTCTCTCTCTCTCTCTCTCTCTCTCTCTCTCTCTCTCTCTCTCTCTCTCTCTCTCTCTCTCTCTCTCTCTCTCTCTCTCTCTCTCTCTCTCTCTCTCTCTCTCTCTCTCTCTCTCTCTCTCTCTCTCTCTCTCTCTCTCTCTCTCTCCCCCCCCCCCCCCAAACATACACACACACAAAAAGTCACACTTTTAGGCATACTTGTCAATGGGGTGGATACCTCCTCAAGATGAAAGACACACGGATACCGTCTCCCGATTATTCAAAAAATATATGGATCCCCATCGAACAAGTTCTGTATTAAACACTCACATTTGTCTTCCAAAGCTAAGAACACCTTAACATTACAATGACCTCTTCTTCCATCAAAAGACCAAGACACTCACAAGAAAGAGGAGTGAAGAACACATAGACAACGGTGTACTAAGCTTCGAGTATATCTTACATCATGAATATGATTTCTTAATGGTCAAGCTATGCAATACCCCAAGAGCTACCACACACACCTCTTATTACATATATTGCAAATGATGGAGCAAGAGTTTCCTCAACACCTAGCTTGAATGTACTTCGAAGCATGTAGTTCTATCCTCTTGATCCTACCATTGTATCAACCCAAAATATGTACTCCATAAAGAACACTTTTGGTCAATGACTAAGTTTTATAATTGCATCTTTTGCTTCAAGGGTCTCTCTCTCTCTCTCTCTCTCTCTCTCTCTCTCTCTCTCTCTCTCTCTCTCTCTCTCTCTCTCTCTCTCTCTCTCTCTCTCTCTCTCTCTCTCTCTCTCTCTCTCTCTCTCTCTCTCTCTCTCTCTCTCTCTCCCTCCCTCCCTCCCTCCCTCCCTCCCTCCCTCCCTCCCTCCCTCCCTCCCTCCCTCCCTCCCTGTTGGAAACTGCTTGAATGATGTGTGTGACTCTCCTCCCATCCGTATATACCCTCTTGTACTCTAAAAATAGCAATGATATACTACTAAAAATAGCAATGATCTCGAATAGTCTAGTGTAAGCATGTGGCCATCATGCAACACTTATTCCCATTACTACCATTGGAGTTCCCATTACTACCAAAGTACCTTAGGGTATCCCCCGAGCTTGGGACCTTGGCTAGATGGCCCTTGTCCCTCACACACATGGATTGATCCCTGTGGATCAAATAGACTGATCCCTGTGGACCACATGCACTGATCCCTCTGGATCAATGTTTGAGACTCACTCCCTCCCTCCCTCCTTCCCCTCTCTCTCTCTCTCTCTCTCTCTCTCTCTCTCTCTCTCTCTCTCTCTCTCTCTCTCTCTCTCTCTCTCTCTCTCTCTCTCTCTCTCTCTCTCTCTCTCTCTCTCTCTCTCTCTCTCTCTCTCTCTCTCTCAAATGTATGTGTACATGTGTGCCCATTTAAGGTCCCATATATGCTTACACTTGTGTGTGTATATTTATGTACATGTACGTGTATGTCTCCGTACCCCAATGCAACCTGCACTGACTTCATGCTAAAAAAATCATTTCAAAATAGATGCCGATAAATTGAGTGAAAAAGAAAAAAGAATGAAAAACAAAGAGATCATCGCACGAAAGTTAAACTACACACGTACCCATTGTCTCCAAGGCTCAAATAAGCTGCGTATAGCCTCTGCTCGAGGTTGCATGTGCTCACTACCTTTAACTCGAATATCATCTGTCTGTCAACTTCCAGGAATAGAAATCAAAGTTAATGGGATGCATTTTTACCATAAACAATTTTGGTGTATGCTACAAAAGAAGAACGAAATGACTGAGGTCCATTTCAATGAGCATGATACGTAAAACTCGTGTGTACCGAATGTATTTGTAGTTTCGACATCAGTGCTGTAGTAGCTACAGTTGCACCTCCTATAACAAGTGCAGTTGCAACTGCGAATGCCTTTAAGACTGCTCAAATTTTGACCAAAAAACACAACCAATTTTTTCAGTGAATGATTAACAGGAATGTATTTGTAGTTTCAACATCAATGCTGTAGTAGCTACAGTTGCACCTCCTATAACAAGTGCAGTTGCAACTGCGAATGCCTTTAAGACTGCTCAAATTTTGACCAAAAAACACAACCAATTTTTTCAGTGAATGATTAACAGGAATCTTGCCGCATACAAAAGCTAGACTTAGAGCTAAAAGGAGGGGAGAAAGCCTTATTAGCCAAGTGGTCTGAGAATAATCGAGAAAGAACTCACTGACGCCATAGCCCTCCACAAGTGCCTTTGCTTTTGCATCATCCATTGTAGGTGTGTCATCCAAGAACCTTGCCTCGTTTGCAGTAGATGCCATCAACTTTACTTCTTCTTCCGTAACTTTCCACCTTGAAAGAAAGGAAAAAAAATTACAGAAAAAATCAAAACAAGGTTGCAGTACAAATTACAGAAAGAATCAAAACAAGGTTGCAGAATCAAAACAAGGTTGCAGTACAAATTACAGAAAGAATCAAAACAAGGTTGCAGTACGACGTTATTATATAGTGTCTGTCTCCTGATTATCCCTCAAGAAGCACTCAATAAAAGACGTAGATTCAGAAGTAGCAACGATAGATAGCACTAGGTGATCGTGCTCAAGCAATACAAGAAGTAGCAAGTCAATCTCTAGTGCAAGAAATTTGATTTCACTACGGAAAATGAATGCCATTAAAAATGATCCGTAAAAACCTGCGCGGTCCAAAAGAAGCTTGAGGCAAGGTGGGAAGGAACGCAAGGCCGTTGTTATCCGCTCTGTGTCGAGATGCAACATTGGAAGGCTTTGCAGAGGCGAGGGAGACGAGAGAAGACGGAGAAGGTGAGGATGACGTTGGTAATGGGTCATACTGTTGATGCTTAGGAAGCGAATGCTGTAGAATTTCGGGTAAAACATCCGGATTCACTTCGTCCTTCAACAGAGCAACATCTCCAGTGGAAGAGGCATCCCCAGCAGCAGGGGCTGAAGACCTCGGCGTCTTTTCGCGGAGACGGACGATCGACTCCTTAGATGCCTGAGAGAAGAAGGCTCCTTCTGACGCAGCCGCTCTCCTCGCAAAAATATTCATTTCCTTTCCTACGTCGGGAACACTAGACTCAATTGGTTTGTTTTAGTGCAGACTCCATAGTATGCTCTGTCTGCGTGAATGCCCGTTCGCGATGGCCCATTCCAACCGTGGACGCCAAGGTATAGAGAAGTTTTTTTTTTTTTTTTTTTTTTTTTTTTTTTTAAATAAAGGCATATTTACACATGACCAAATAAGACAATTCTGATTTTTTTTTTTTCTTTTTTAAGGAAAATGGAGGTTCGACAAACGCCTATTCTTCAAATTTTAACTTTGAAAGAACAACTTTATAAATGAATGAGTATAATATTCAAGAGACCTTCCGTATCCCACAAAGGAAGTGTTAGACAAGATCACAGCTGATTATATGTCCAGCCCAAGGGTTGAACACAAGACCCTCGTCTCAAGAGGCTAGCACTTAACCAACCCACCTACAAGACGTGGACAATTTTAGAAATGTTAAAGAATTGTGGTTTTTGTGAGTATTGCGCTTTCGCAAACGGTACAGAGTTCTAGGCCCATTTATGAGACATCGAAATGCCCATAAAAGGTGAGAGATTTCAATTTCAGTGTATTGTCTTGGAAAAGAGTTAAACTGATTGCATTCAGGAAATCATTTTTAAGTACCACCTTCGAGCAATTTGATCTCTACTTCATGAGAAAATAAGTAAGTAAATATGTATGTATGTATGTATGCATGCATGTATGTATGTATGCATGCATGTATGTATGTATGCATGCATGTATGTATGTATGCATGCATATATGTATGCATGCATGTATTGATGGATTTATGTACGCATCAATGTATCTATGTATGTTAGGATGTAAAACCTTCCGAAATAAATATGGTATAAATTATGTGGTGCCATGAATCACTATTATACAAGAACATTTTTGGGTAGAAATAAATAATATAGAAAAAATGATAAACAGTAAAAAAGCCAAGGAAACAATCTATCAACACAATCATTTGATACGCCTTTCATAATAGATAAAACAAATTTCTATTCATAAAATCCATATACATACATTGGAATGTTATAATTTTCCTAAACCAATTACAATTAAATCAACTCTGGATTCGTACTACAAAACAGAAAAGCAATTTTAGATTGGTTGTAATTAAACAATACCTTTTTTCCTCTACAAGACATCTTTCGTTATTTCCTACTATTACTGCGATTGGTTCCTTTAGAAGATATAAGGAAGAGTAAATGTCTCATCATTTGATGAGAGGCACCATTGTCCAACACCCATGAGTCATTTGTCCATGAATCTTCAAATAACTATAGTTATTTGTAAAGATAGAGCATCCCTCCTCTATCTTTACAAATAATTGTAGTTCTAGTTCTATGTTGTTGGTAGACTCCTTGCCCTTGCAACCTTTTGACGAACCATTCTTCTCTTATGCTTCTTGATGTCACAATTTTGAATTTTGTGGCCTTTCTTCTTTTAGTTGAAGCACTCTCCCTCGAACTTCTTTTTGTCATTCCTTTTTCTGTACCCATCTTTTGAAGAGTTTGCTTTGCCTCCTTTGGCATTTGTTGTGAATGCAGCATCTCTTTTGTTGCCACCACTCCTTGCCTTAAGCCATAGCTCCTCTTCCATGATTAAGGCACTAAATTCTTCAAAATTCAGAGGTTGAGGTTTGATTGGAGTATTAAGAGTAGTTATCAAATCATCGAACTTTGGTGGACATATTCGAAGACAATGTCTAGTTAGCTCTATGCTTTGAATTTTGTATGTCTGCTCCCACCATTTGATTCTATTGTTTCTTTACGCTAGTGATGAACACCTCTAGATGTTGCTAGTTGATTCTCCAAGTTATGAATCCATGTATAATCACAAGTTTTATATTGATTTCTCAATATGCTCTATGCTTCATAAGTCTTGGTAGTCTACTGAATCAGAGTCCAAACATTTTCAATTAGTGTTGGAGTTTGGGGTCTAAAGAAGCACACCTTCTAGTTAAGAAAACCTCACCATGGCCCTCTATATCAACATCAAAGGCTTTATGCAAAAATGTAATTGCTATATCAATGACCACATGGGCGTACATAAGCAGTATCCATAGAAGCATACATAGTGTGTATGTGCTTAATATATGCAATAAATTGGCATTGAAAGGTTGAATATATAGCACAAACACTAGCCAACAACACATGTAAGTGTTTGTCAACTCCGTTCTTCAGACCTAGAAAACTTGTATAGACTTGTGGTGTCTGCTCCCACCACGACTGAAAACCTTTCAAGAAACCTATAAGAAGACTTGGGAGCTGAAAATTCAGTGATAAAGTTGAATGTACATTCTTAAGGAGACACAATATCAAGTGCCTCTAGCACCAAGATTGATCTTTGGACCGATGTTTCCACCTCTATGGTCAAAATTGTCCCAACATTACAAAATCAGCTTCTAATTTTCCCCAATTTCACACCCAAAGAAACTCTCACAAAATCAATGCACAGAGCCCAAGAAGACACTTTGAAGGATGACAAATAATGTTAACCTTAAGTATCATCACTCCTAAAATCACCAAGAAACCAAGACTTAGTGGTAACAAAACATGCCAATTAAGTGAGCCTTGGGGGGGAACACTACTAGAATGGATGACCTCTCAAGAAGTATTAGTACTTTTTATTTCTTGATTGTTGAAGTCCTTCCTCCTCTCTGACATGTATAGTCGACACCAATTTATGTCAAGGACACTTTTAGGAAGATTTACCAGATTTGTCTACTAAGAGTTATGGCACATTTGTTTCTTTCCAACTCACTCATTTGCGGACATTAGGGTTTTCTTTATGTATTGTACTTTATGTATTGTACTGGTTGTATTGTTGTACTAGGTCATTCATGTATATTCTCTTTAGGTAATAGAAGAAGTAGAAGAAGATCTTTCTTTTTTGCCTCAAACTATGTGCTCTTCTCTTTGTGTGTGAGAGTGTGTGAGAGGTCTCTTCCTTATCTCCTTTCTCTTGAAATGGTATCAAAGCTAGTGTGACTATAGAGCGATCGTGAAGAAGGTTGACTGTGGGAGTTGAACTCATGACCTACTAGCCAGGAGTATAATGGGCTAACCACTTGCCCCAAAATTCATGGTTAAGGATTACTTCTCAATACTCCCTCTTAGGTTTTGGCTCAACCATCTCTTGCCTATCATTTCTTGAGTCTAACACTCTCTTCCCCTTATAGAGATCATTGTGCTCAATGATCAATCCTTGATCTCCCCTTGAATTGATGTCCTCACCCTTGCACAATCTCTTGAACCTTCTTGTTCTCAACCTTGGTTTCAACCCTTGCTCTCAACCTTGTTATGTTGAACCTTGCCTTTCCACTTCTTGGCCACTTGCCTTGTTTGCAACCTTCGTGTCTTGAGCCCTTGTTCGCAACCTTAGTATCTTGAACCTGATTCTCACCCATATTAGGTATCTTAGATCCTAATCTAATGTGTCCATTGGAAAGTTTGTTTTGAGAGCTTTACAATGGTATCTTACAAGTCTAAATCCAACCTATGGATTGGGAGATACACTCTAATCTTTGTTGGGATTATCTTTGAAAGCGATGTGCATGCCTTCCATCCACTTTCCCAAGCCTACTTCCTAGGCTCTAATACCAATTGTGGGAATTGAACTCATGAGCTACCAACTAGGAGTATGATGAGCTAAGCACTTGCCCCAAAAGCCATGGTTGAGGATTACTTCCTAATCCTCCCTCTTGGGGTCTAGTTCAACCATCTCATGCCTGTCATTTCCTGAGTCTAACATCGATAGTGAAGAGTCTACGAGAAGGCATGGAGAATGGGCCCCACAGAAATGATCTCAGATTTTTATGAAATTTGGTGTACAAGTAAAAGAATCCAAAATATTTTTGAGAATTAATCCTTTAAGGACGCTTGTTTTTCTCATATTTCAGTTTCAAACATCTCGACCTTCATTTCTATCCAACAAGGTGAGGCCCATAGGAAAATTAGGTCAATTTGCAAAAGTATAACTTGCATTCTATTCGGAATCTACCATTTAAATCCAAAATTTCAATCGATTTCATGTACTGTTGATACACAAAAACTGTGTTTTTTTGAGATCAAACTATCAAGTCATAGTATGATAGTGTTCACAAAAACTTACTACTTCTAGTGTATTTGCAATATTGTAAAATTTCTACAGAAATGGAAAGTGTTGATGGAATGAGTCAATTGATGAGATACATTGGACAAGAACAACTTTCATGCTTAGACATTTAGAATGATGAATTTCTTGATGGGAAAAGGCTACTAGAAGTACATCGAAGGAGACAATAAAAGCCCTTTGTAGTAACCAGAGAGGAATTGGATTGCGAAATAGTTAAGACATATGAAGAGTGGAATCAAGGAGCATGGAAGATAATGTATTGGTTGCCTATTAGCATACAAGATAGCATGACTAGGCACATACAGGATGCCAAAACTTCAAAAGAGGCTTGGAATAGTTTGGTCACATTGTATGAGACCAATACAAAGGCACGAAAATTGCAATTCAAGAATTTACATATAGTAGAGAAAAAGAGCATGTCAGGAAATGACTACACCTTAAAAACCAAAAGCATATGTGATTCACTTGCATCCACTGGTATCAGTGTAGATGATGATGATAAGGTTGAAGTGTGCCTTTGTGGTTTAGGAGCTTCATATAAGCAGTCTAGAACTTCTATTCAAACCAAGGAGAGTATTCCAAATTTTCTTGATCTTGTGTCCATGCTGATAATTGAAGAAAAGAACCTTGGATAAGTCTCAAACTTCCAAGGAAAATCTAGTTCTAAGCAAGTATTCTACTCTGATAGAGGAAGAGGTGGAGTTAGAGGCTTTGAAAGTGAAAGAGGAAATAATAACAAAGATCAGGGTTAACAATAAAGTAATGAAGGAGGTAGAGAACAATTTCGAGGGAGGGGGAGCCAAAGAGGTCACAAAAATTTCCAAAGAAATGATTTATGTAATGACAGTAAGGGATGTTGGAATTGTGGTAACACAGGAAACATAGCACTATCCATGGAGAATGGGAAAGTAAAAAATATTTGTGAAATACTGCATGTTCCAAATATAAAAAAGAACCTCATTTTTGTTGGAAAAATGGTTGACTAGGGACTACAAGTCACATTCAATGATGATGGTATATGTAGAAGATTACAAATAGAATGGAGGGTTGATTGCCAAAGGGAACAAATTGGGTAGGATGTTCACCTTGAACGTGAAAATTCTTGAAATGAATGCATCCATGTTTGCAAAAGGTGAAGGTGTTATTGCTAACATAGAGTTTTGGCACAAGCAAATTGGACATGCAAATTTGCAGAGGCTGAAGTTGATGCACTAAAAGGAGCTTGTCAATAGACTACCAAACTTCAAGGTTGCAGGGATGAAGAAGGTATGTGAAGCATGTCAATTTAGTAAATTGTCAAGGGATTCATTTTTGCATGACAAGCATGTCAGTAAGAATGTGTTAGAGATAGTGCATACAGATGTTTTGGGGTTTTGCAAAGACCCATCTATGGGAGGTTGCAGGTTTTATGTCACTTTCATAGATGATCATACAAAAAAAGTATGGGTATGTTTCATGAGAAAGAAGATTAAGGTGTTTACTCACTTTCAAGATTTCAAGTCTATGGTGGAAAAGTAGACAAGGAAGCATATTTAGATATTAAGACATGATGGAGGAGGTGAATACATATCAAATGCACTCAGTAGTTTTCTAAAAATTCATGGAATTCAAAGGCAATTTCATGCAAGTACACACCACAATAGAATGGTGTTGTTGAACATAAAAATACGCATATTTTAGAAATAGCAAGAGCTTTGATGGCTGAGAAAAATATGTCTCATTGTTATTGGGTAGAAGCTATGAACATTGTTGTATATATCATGAACATAACTCCGACTTCTGATGTACATCAAGTTACACCTAAAGAGAAGTTTACAGGTAAGAATCCAAGCTTATCCCATATGAAAGTATTTGGTCGTATTGCATATGTACATGGTTCATATGAGTTTAGGAAAAAACTTGATCCAAAAGTAGAAAAATGTATCTTCATTGGGTATTCCCTTGATTTAAGGGATATAAATGTTATAACCGACTCACATGATAGGTAAACATAAGCAAAGATGTGGTGTTTGATGAAATTTCAAGATTCTATGATGATGCCAAAGAAGGACTTAATCTTGACTCAAATGACAAAGAAAATGTTGGAAATGCAAGTGGAAAATCTCAAGTTCTAAGTGGACACGATATGCCACCTAGAAATAGTTCCAACTCAAACCTGTGGAATGGAAGACTGCATATTAATTTCAGTCCAACAAATCCATTGACTATGTGTAAGAAATGTAAAGAAAAGGTTTTTGTTGGTAATAAAACATCTACAAATTTTGAAGACATTGATGGAGAATTCATAAAAGAGCCTTGATGAGGAACTTGGATTGCCCTTTGTAAAGACTCCAAGAGTAAGAATATGAAAATGATACAACAAGAAGCAGTGACTCACGACCAAGAAGATTTGGAGGATGCGGAATTCAATGCAATGATTAACATTTGATAGCTACATGGCTTGTCATTGCGCCTACATGAATAGGTAATACAAGATGTTGAACTTTTTTGTTTTGAAGATGCAATTGGAAATGCAAATTGGGAGAAAGCCATGGATGAGCATATGGCTAAACTTTATGGAAATGAAACATGGAAGCTAGTTCCATGGCCCCAAGGGAAAAAACCCAATAGGGTACAAATGGTTTTACAAGGTAAAGCACAATGTTGATGGTAACATAAGCAGGTATAAAGCACAATTGGTAGTGAAAGATATGCACATACATATGGCATTTATTATAAGGAAACTTTTAGCCCCGTAACAAAAATGACTATTGTTAAGGCACTTGTTGCATTGACTACAACAAAAGGATGGACTTATGCATCAAATGGATGTGAAGAATACTTTCTTACATGGTGAGTTGCAAGAAGAAGTATACATGGACCAACCACAAGTATATGAGGATTCAAAGCATCTAGAAATGTTTGTAGATTGAACAAGCCCCTCGTGCTTGGCATGCTAAGATTATTTAACCTCCATTGGATTTTCTATGTTTTATGTAGGTCACTCATTATACACAAGGAAGGTGACGATGGCATCAAATTGTGGCTATTTATGTTGATGAATTGATTGTAGGTGGTGATAATGAAGAAGCATAAAAAAGGTGAAGCAACTTCTTATGTAGGATTTTGACATGAAAGACCTTGATGTGCTACTCTATTTTTTGGGCATTAATTTTATACATACAAAAACATGTATATGGTTGATACAAAGGCAATATGCCTTGATTATGCTACAAAAGTATGGAATGGTTGATTTTAAGCCATTTTCTATGCCATTAGATCAAAATTTGAAGTTGGATACTACATCATGTGAAGAATTGGAAAATGCTACTATGTACATGAAAATTATGAGAAGTTTGATACATCTCACAATTACAAGGCTTGATCTAAGGTACACTATAGGACTTCAACATCAATTTATGTAGGTTCCCAGGGAACCGCATCTAGATGCTTTGGGCTGCACTCTACATTATGTGAGCGCTACTTTGGATTATGCATTTTTTTATGAAGCTAGTGCATAATTGCAAGTTCATGGATACACCGATGCAAATTGGGCTAGTGGTGTTCTTCAGAGAAGATCTAGTAGTGGCTTTCTATTCTCACCTGGGAGTGTTGTTGTTACATGGAGCAGTAAGAAGCAACCCATTTTTTCTTTGTTGAGTATAGAGGTTGAGTATAGAGGTGTTTTTATGGAAGTATGTGAAGCATCATGGATAGATGCTACTTGTAAATTTAGGTGTGGAGGTGCAAAAACCTATCATCATTTATTAGGATAATATTAACAACACACAGTTAACATGAAAACTTGTTTTCCATGCTAGAATAAAGCATTTCGAGATACATATCACCTCGTTAGGGAATAGTTATTAGCAAGTGATATTGATCTTGATTATGTGAGGACAGATGAGCAAGTTGTTGATATTTTCACTAAAGCACTTGGAGTAGAGAAACTAAAGAAGTTTTGGAAGATGCTTGGATTACAGGACATGATGTTGAGCTTAAGGAGGACTTATGAGATATCAAGCTCAACATGTAATGATCAAGGATGACATGTGCCACTTTTTCATCTCTCTGGCATGCATAGTGGTTACACCGATATATGTTAGGGACACTTTTAGTGAGCTTTTCCATATTTATCTATCAAAAGTGATGGCACATTTGTTTCTTGCCAACTCACTCATTCATAGGCATTAGGGTTTTCTTTGTGTATTGTTCTTGATATATTGTACTAGTTGCATTGTTGTATTAGGTTGTTCTTGTATATTCTCTTTATATAATTGAAGAAGTAGAGGAAATCCTTCTTCCTTGCCTCAATCTGTCTATGCTCTTCTTTTGTGTGGGAGAGTGTGGGAGAGCTCTCTTCTTTACCCCATTTATCTTGACACAAAGGAGACATAGAAAAGTTTGACCAAAACATATGGACCAATATAAAAGCAAAGAAAGTGATTCTTCTGTGCGCTCTCTATATTATATTGTTCTTGAAGACTAATGAAAAATAATGAAGAAATAGAGAGTAGCGCATCCGTTCACTCTCTCTTGCTTTTGCTTCTAGTGTGCGAGTTAGCACACACATCACTTATCCTTCAACTAAAATTCTTTGCTTGTTTAACTTTTGAAGCATTGTCCATGAGAAAGTAGCTACAAATTACGTAGTCATTCTTGGGGGGACAATACTCAGTATACTTCTGAACTTTGTGAACTCTCAAACCAAGGCAATTTTCTCTCTCCTAAATGATAGACATGGAGTGATGCAAACAAAGTAGAATGGAAATGCATTCAAAAGATGGAGGGGAAAACAATTCAGAAGCATAGAGACTAAAGTCATAAACATGCTCATAAGCACTTGTTATCAATGATTTTATTTAAGAACAGAAATAAACAACATAAATATGGACACTAAGCGAGCTTAATGACTTTATATTGATCATGCTTAATGACAAAAGGAAGTAGTGCTTATAAGAACTTTTATTATCAAGATATGGGAGGGTGGGAGGGATTGAGTATAACACATGCTAATAAAGATAATGAAAGCAAAACTCAAAACGAAATGCTATCTAAACAATACCTAATGCTCTATTACCATGTTGAAATGAAAAAGGACTACTCCTACTCTACTCACATACACACATCAAACAAACTAAGGAGAAAGGAACAAAAGATAACAAAACATCATGAATGAAATAAAGTAGAAATGGAGATGATTTACATGAGATGCTCTATGAGCATGGAGACTCCATGAGGAGAGAGTGCAACTCTTAGCAATGGGCTAGAGTGAATGACTTGTTTGGAGTGAAGGGAGGCCTTGCTTATATGGAGTTTGGGAGAATTCCCTTGCATGTGGGATATATGTGCTTGCATGAGAATGAAAGTGGACTTTTGACAAAAGGGTGGAGCATGGAACTCTCAACACTCATTGAGTCTTTAATCTTGGGACAAGACTAGATCTATGATCATGTAGTCAAATCAAACCTTAGAAGTCATCTTCTTCAGGTTTGGGTACAAGAACAATGACTTAAAATAGAACTAGAAAGTAATATGGCCAATGAAAAAGATTCAACACACGCTCTTAGTTCTTCTAAGTCTAACCTTGAAGAACAAGACACTACATGTGTCCCTAGATCTATTACATAGAATAATTCGCACTATGATGAATAAATCCAACAACATGTGGAACTCCCTTTTATTCCAAATACAAGTGTCATACAAACAATCAAACCAAGAGGTGTGAAAAGCAGTAGTAGACACCTGAACCAAGAAGACCAATGAGGCCATGGAGAATTCCACCATCCCAAAAATGAAGCCAATTTTGGTACAGAAGGGTGAGCAACCAATTGCTCCATCACAATCAAAGTCACCATCCAAGAAGCAAATAAAGAAGCCAAGGAGACGAGCAATAGAACAAAGAAGACATCCACCACCAAGAGTACTCCAAGTTTGGGTACCAAAGTGGTCGATGAAGGATGACCATAATAACTTACAAATCTGGGTGCCTAAGACTTGCTTACAAGCTCAAATATCCTCACCTGAGCTCTTAGTTTATAGGCATTCAGAGTTGATCCCAAGCCCCCATACATCTAAATAGAAAGTATTGTATCAAAATCACCATGTAATATTATTCCTATAGCAACTTGGAAATGGGTACCTAAACAGTCCCACGACTAAGATAAATCATCATCTCAGAACATGATGTATAAATCCATTCTTAAATCTTGTAATCCCATAAGGGAACCTGGGGAAGTCAACAAACACCACGACCAACCATCTAAGCCAACCATGTAACATATTTGTACACTAATAGAAGCATACTGGACTAATTCATTTTTTGAATATGGATATAGACATTGCATCATCTCACAACCTTACATCACTAGACATTTGACACTTGCACACCCACTTTCACATTACACAGGGGTGCAAGGGAAACATGTTGGTATTGGAAACGGAACGAGGTCTTACTGAGTTTCTTCACAACCAACATATATGAACACCTTGACCACAGAGGAGCACCCATATGAGAAACCTCCTATGTTCCTCAACTATTAAGGCACTATTCCCATTCAAGACCCACCGTGAGGGTGCATATGCACTCTCATTGGTTTAATGAACTAGGAGGACCTCTTGGGGATGCACCCCACATATGGGAAGCCAAATGTGAGTTGAACAACACATGGGTGTTAGGTCGCCGGTATTTATTTTTGTAAAAACCATAGTTTTGTAAACAATTTTGATGAACAATCTTGACCAAAAAGGCAAGATTATAGACATGTAACTTTTCGGTGAATCTAATAGAAGGAGGTATGAGGGCCGTGACATAGAGAAGGATTGATGATGAACTCTCCTGCTAGAGGTGCTTTGAGCATAGAGTTACCATATTGATTGGTTAGTAACGAAGTTTGTACGTGAAGAAACAGTTGTCAAGTGTGAATCTATTTGTGTGATTCGACAAAGCTATAGTATTTGGTGTGATTCCAAGCTGAAAGTCAAATCAAGCATTTTGTGATCAAAATTACTCTAATTTAGGTAACGATCTAGGGTATAAATATGTCCAATGATTGTCAATGTTAGAGTTACTCAAAGAGGATCAATATAGAAACTTAGGTTTATCCTGA
This sequence comes from Ceratopteris richardii, assembly GCA_020310875.1. Taxonomy (NCBI): domain Eukaryota; kingdom Viridiplantae; phylum Streptophyta; class Polypodiopsida; order Polypodiales; family Pteridaceae; genus Ceratopteris; species Ceratopteris richardii. The sequence continues at coordinate 54,537,554 of CM035417.1, read as the reverse complement.
ATTATCCCACCCAAGGACCCTATTTGACCTGATCCTTCATTGATTTCGAAAGGAGATCAGGCCTACAAACATTAAAAAGCATAGAACAATGCATGCCTGTATTCCAATCAGGGGAGCATTATCCAAAGTACACGAAAGACAAACAACTATGCCTCATCTTAATGTTTCAATTTTTTTTTTTTAATATAAAGGAAGTTCGGCATTAGCCTTCTCTCCCGGACTTGAATTAAATAAAGAAAAGTACAAGAGAAGGGGACTAGTGCCCACGGGATTGATTGAGTATTCATTACAAAATTCATCTTAATGTTTCGAAATTCATTACAACCTTATAGGAAAAGTCAATTTGATTAAGTATAGATTCCATACTGAAGATCATAATTGGGCCAAAAGAAATTCGGGTGTCTCCAAACATTATTATGGCTCATGAAAAGCTTATAACTATTCAATCGAAAGCCATTCCAAAAGAGTCCCATCAGAGCTCCGAAATGACTAGTGAACAAACACAACTTATCCCACCTACGGACCATTTTACAATCTCAATAACCTCTAGGAAAACCGTTCCACCAAAAATTGGTCAAGTTACTAATTTTCAAACATAAAAAGGATGAGATAGTGGATTCTTCCGTAATTTCTAGACTTTTAGAACACAAAATGGGAGGTTTTGTGCAAGATTTAGATTGGTCCTCTTTGAAAATTCCAAAGGCTAAAATCAACAATGTGCTGAAGCAAGTATTTTGTACCAAATGTAAAAATCGGGGACATATTATGGCTAATTATGCTTTAAATGAGATAAACTATGCAATTCGTCAGAATACTGACCATCCTACTAGAAGTTTTCCTTATACTGGTAAAACACAAAATCGATTGGCAGTAAATGCGATAGATTAGGTACCTGTGGAACCTTCAACTAATTATGTCCCACCCCATTTGCAAAACTCTTCATATTCAACGTATCCTCCCTTTTTATCATAGAATCAAGGAAAGTATAATCTATCATGATGGAATCAAGGAATTTTATACTAAAAAAATCGGGATATGCCAATGCACTATCATTTTTGTGGTGAACTATGGCACATACAAAGACATTGCAAGGATGCAAAGGAAGGCAAAGCTCAATGAAAAATATGGTGATCATAATATCGGCTAAAGAACAGGCTGCCATTGTTCAAACATGTTCAAGATGAGTTCTGCAACCAACTATAGAGGTCTTTGAACCAAGATTTAAGGAACAACAATGCATGGTGGCAAAAGCAACCAAGTGGGCTCAAGAAGAAGCCCCAATTTTCCCTTCTCTTTATCCAATTAATGAGCCAATGCCTAATGCACCACCGAAATCATACCCCCACCAATGCCTAGTAAGGAATCACCATCGAAAGAGTCTTCAAACACTTATTCATGGGACATTCTCACTCGAGCACACATTACTTTGCCATTGTGCCAATTAATTACCCGAGTTCTTGGTGTTAGACAATAGTTTCAACAACATGTAGGTTTTGAACATGTTTCAGCACCTTCCATGACAACTATCCATCTTGGACCCAATTTTGACGTTTACCATGTGGTCAGCCTTATCATTGTATGGTATAAGAATTGGTGCATTTTTAAGGTATTAATTGATGGCGGTTCGGGAGTAAACATAGCAACTACAACATTATGTAAGAAATTGGGATGGACTAATATTGAACCTATCAAATTCTTTATAAGAATGGTTGACCAATCCAGAGTTCATCCCATGGGGTTAGTCCACAATATTCCCATTATAATCCACGGTAGTTTAACATATGGCCTTCATCCTTAATTTACCTGAATCAAGCCTCGACTATAACCTCGTTTTTGGTGGACCATGGCTGAAGCAGGATAAGGTTCTACAGGATTGGTCATCCCACGAGCTGGTCTTTAAATGCAATCATCATAAGTATGAAATATCCTTATATAAGTTTGTGCCCTATTGTTGACAGTATACGGGAAGAAGCAAGTACGGACACACATGTAGATCTAGCACTAAGGCAACCCTTCATTTTTTTCAAAACCCTTACATCATTTTAAAGTGATTCTCATCACTAAAAAACCCTATAAATACCATTTTCACCTTTTTGTAGCTCCATTTTGTACAAGCCAAGGAGTCCTTGAGCTTGAGGAGCCTTAGAAGTAGTTGCCTATCAATTTTCGTATTTTTTAGATCTCGTTTGAGCCCTCAAATAAACCCTGGAACCTAATTTTTAACTAGGCCGGACACTAGGTCTGGACAGGGCCAAAGCTAGGCAGGTCTTCATACCATCCTCATGTCTTCCCGGATTGACATTAAAGGAGGTGCTACTCATCACTGAGCTACACCAAATTTTGGCGCCGTTGCCGGGGATTCGAGCTTTGAGGACGAGCGTGTGATGGTAAGACGTAGAGAGGACGCGTTGGAATGGTAAGTAGTAGGTAAATTTCTGATTTTTTTCCATCTCCATCTCCATCTCCTTCTCCACCTCCTTCTCCACTACATATTCCCTCTTCCTTGTCATTCCCCTCATTTGTTGTGTGCGAGTTTGAGAGAGAGCGAGCGCGTGCATTTGTGTTGTATGTTTTTTGCATGTTTCTTGCAGGTACCAGCTCCATCACCATCTCCAGCAAGCTCAGCAGGTACAGAATCCTTCTGCACAGGCCCCGAGGCATCGAGCTCGAGCTATCGTGACACCTCACGAGCTATCGCGACACCTCACGACCTATCGCGACACCTCACGAGCTATTGCGACACTTCGACCCGACCTATCGCGATACACGGCCCTAACGCATGAAAATTTTAAGGGTAAAGTTGAGTGAATTGAAGTATTGTGAGGTTTAAATTTAAGCACCTTGGGAGAACATTAGAGCCATAGGAGTGGGCAAAAGACCTAGAAACCAGTGAAGGATCTACTGAACCCTGAGAGCCTGTTCTGACCCCTAAGTGCCTGAATGGTCATAACTTCGCCATACGAACTCTGATTGAGGAGATTTCGGTCTCGTTGGAAAGCTTGTTGAGAATCCTACGTGGACCTTGACTGGTTTTTGTAAGAATCATACGCGGAGTTTTAGAACATGTATTTTTAAAGTTGACCTTTAGGTGAGACTAGGTGGTCCTAAGATTGAGGGGGTGCAGTGAGTTACTCCAGGGGGGACTGCAAATATTGATGTGTGTCTTTCAATTACTTGTGGTAATAGAGCTATACTGACTGGTGAGCTTTTGCAGGAACATTGTGTGCACTCAAGGCAATCCAAAGCAAGCTAGCAAGGGTGAGTACCAAGCTTGGGAGAAGGCTTCCTGGGCTTGTGCAGCAATCTGAGCAACCAGAGGATTAAGGTTGGAAGTTCTTTCAGCCCTCCTTTGTCAATTCCTAGCCTAGGCTAAGTACGACTTAGGTGTGGTAATTAATTAGGGCAACGTTAGGCACGAATCAAGTCCAAGAGAATTAATCGACCAAGTGCAAAAATTAAGTAGGTCTTAAGTGCGAAAACCCTAAGGGACAAAAAGTAAACTGGAGTCGACCACTTATCAAGTGCGAAATTCACTTAAGTACTCCTGACGACGCGATTTCAGACAAGATCATAAACATAATATTCAACTCAAAAGAACAAGGTGATTGGTGCAAATTAACCTGCAACGAGAGTGTGCTTGGGTCCAAGGGGGTAGATAAATCAGGCATATGAACCTTAGATCAGGCAGACACTTAGGCCGAGACAGACAAAGCCTCAGATCTTCTGAAGCTAGTGTCAATCACACTGCTAGGTCTTGGGCCCAGCAGTTGAGTGATTACCCATACACTCCCAGATCAGAAACAAGTGATTCTGAGATGTCCTATAACATGGAGAGACCAGTAGGTAGTTCAGGAGTGGCGTACCTAGAAAAGCCAGAAGGACCTTACAAGACTCAATTGGAATACATCAGGACTAATCGTCTAGGTGCTCGCATCTACGAAGACGGCCTGAGAAGATCTGTGGTCCAGATTAAGAACCCGGATCAACCCCATGGACTAGAACACCCGGTAGTCAAGTTCGAGAATGGAGCATACCTGGATAAAGAGGGGACTATATATGTAGTCTCCACTCTTCGTGATAAGACCGACGAGTTTGGAAATGTGATTGCAGAGACCGACCTGGGTGATATAGAGCAAGGGAACTTAGAGAAAGAGCCAAAAACTCCCCGTGGTAAATCTGTCTTGACCAGAATCTTGACTCCAGAGTGGATTCCACAGGATAATAAAAGCATAGAGTTGCTTTTAAATAGAGAAACCGATGAGGCTTTTTGGAGATATAAACCTGCCCAACCTCAAGCAGCGAGTGCTGTCATGATCTATGAGTTTAAAGACCCTGATAGCTCGGGCAAAGTAACCTACCTAGACAACACATCAGAGAGGATTTTCACGGTCACCGAATATGGCAGACATGCCTATACATGGAAGGGTGAATTGGTTTTTCCCCAATCACGGTCCCATATGTCCTACAGTCACCATGGTGTTGGCACCTCCCAGGCTCATGGATCTCAAGGAGATAGAAGTAGAGATAGACCTGAAGTGAGCTTTGCCAACCAGCAGGGCAGAGAAAGAAGGAGAACGGGGGCGGATAGAGAAGAAACCGAGAGATTTAGAGACCCAAGAAACCAAAGAAATGCTGATGATTTTCCTTTGCCAAGGCCGAGAGAACACCCTAGGCCCCTGCGGCCAACTCAACTGGTGAAGTCCATGAAGAATTACTTCGATGGCACGGGTGACCCTTATGACCATGTGGCAGAGTTTAGGCAAGTCTTGAAAGCTGAACAGGTAGAGGACCTATTCACACAATATAGTGCTTTTGGTCTAACCCTTAGGAACACTGCCCTCACGTGGTTTCAACCATTGAACGAGAGGCATTTCAGAAACATAGACCAGCTCCTAGAAGCCTTTATCATTGAGTTTTCTAAGAGTGGCATAAGGCACAACACTTCCTCACTAATTCATAGCTTCAAGCAAACACCTCAAGAGACGGTCAGACTAGCTGGGAGACGGTTTAGGCAATACCTAGAGAGATGCCCGATGCCGGAGTTACCTACACCGGCCAAGCAAGTGGCCTTGTTCTTAGATGGATTGTTGAGCACCAAGCTCAGGTCATATGTGTATCTGAAGGACCCTAGAACTATAGAAGAGTGTGTGCGCATGTGCATAGACATTGAGGACAATTTAGGCGAGGAGTTAGAACTGTCAAAAATCTATAAGGATTCTGATAGCTCTAGTAGCCTCACATCTGGTCAATCCACATCCATTGAGGAACTTGCAGAGAAGGTAGCTCAAAAACTAGGTGTCTCTAGCAAAAAAATTCCGAGATTTGCCCCAGCTAAGCGGTGCTACACTTATGGAGGTGACCATATGGCAAATGTATGCCCCATTATGGCGCAACCCCAGGTGAATCCTAGTAGCCAGTACTGCACCATAGAGCGAAGGTACACCAACCACACTGCACAGGACTGCCCATATAACAAACAAACTGTCAGGCAAAACTACCCTCAGCCATATCCACAACAGGGTAGATACCAGAATCAGTACCCACCACAACAATACAACCGACCACAGCAAACTTATTAGCCACCTTATCAAGGGCAGCAGAGACCTCAACCAGTCCTAGTACAGCAACCCCCTGCTCCAACCAATGTGATCCCAGTGAAATATGCATCTGCTGAAGAAAATCCGAACAGAGCCATAGTTCCAGTCACCCCATTGCTATCAGACGGTGATCCAAGTGACCATAGTTTTGACTCCACACATATTGCTAGCCCACAGGCTTACTACATGCAATCACCCGAGCATAATGAGTCATACTATTATGAGGACCCAAGTGAAAATAGTGGGGAGCCTGAGTATGCCAATGTCATGTACACAAACCCCAACTCTAGACCTCAACCTAGGCAGGTACGACCCCCATTTCCTAGAGGACCATGCTTCAGATGTCAGGGAGATCAGCTATACGTGATTGTCCACTGCTTGCCCCTACACAACCTCAACCAGTAACAATTCAGGGTTTCTGTCAAGACTGCGGGAAAGAGCATCTCCTACGAGATTGCCCAAAGAACCCTAATAACATGCCTAAAATCACTCCTATCAATGTTGTTGGGTTAGTTGTAGACTCCACAGGGAGTGTGACTTCCACTGCACCTGTGCAAGTGATCACAAGAGCCCAAGCACTACAACAAAACCAAGGTGTTGGTCAGGAAAAGAGCCCCGAGGTGAGTGAAACAGAGAGCATAACCAAAAAGAGGACTAGAGCCTGGAAGGATAGTCATGAAAGAATGAAAAAGCAATGGGCAAAAAAGATGAGCGAACTTGAAGAAAGCTTGAGAGAAACCAAAGCAAAGATAAGTGAACTCGCATCTCAAAACCACTCTCACACCACCCCTCCACCACCTCTCCCTTTACCCGCCAATCCACCTTCTTCCATTCCCCAACCTTTCAATACACCACCCTTAACCCACCCACCACCTAGAGTAGGATCCGTCCTAGCCGATCCCACTCCCGAGGACCTAAACATGATGCTTAGAGCATATCAGGCCAGAATCCAAGAAGGGCCAAACGTAACTGATCATGAAAAGTGTTACCCTAGAGCAGAACTAGAGCTAGAACGAACCAAAATTTGTGCTAAGATGGTGGAATTGGCTCAGACTATGTTTGAAGCCAGTCGCCTCTTTAACATCTCTAGTTCAGCTAAGACGCAGTTACACTTTGATGGACTACTAGAACGAATATAGAGGCTAATTGCACAATCAGAAAAGGAACCCGCCTCTCAAAATAAGGGCAAGGCAAGTGAGAACGTGAGCCTACCTCCCCAGGAAGCCTACGTGCCTAACTCTACGGAGCCAGACACATCATCTTTTATGAATCGGTTCACACCAGAATTCCTACGAGAGATTCAAGAAGACAAATGGGCTAAAGAAAGTGAAGTCCCTCCTCCCATTGAACTTGTGGATGATGCACACGAGCAATTCCCACATGACATCCCATCCATTTATGAGGAGCATGAGAGCATCCACTCTCAAGAGAGATTAGACTTTGAGTCTAATTCTCTACAAGAATTACCACATTTCACAGGCCCATGGGAAACCAAGTCTACTTGTCTGAGAGCACCCACAGTCATGATAAGAAATGAAGATTCTATCATACCTAGGAATACAGAGGTAGTAAAGAACAATAAAGTGCAGTGCAATCTCACTTTAGAAGAGCTACTCAAAGTTAAGCCAGAAGTGTGGAAACATGTAGCCAAACAAGTGCCAGACATAGCAAAATCGCGCTCCTAAGTAGGATCTCATAGAACAGTGCCTGAAATACCATTGGATAAGATAGGAGACATGAGTGAAGGAGAAGAAGCAAATACCTATCTCCCAGTTACTCATCAGGGTTACACAACCAAGGCGATTTTGGACTCAGGTGCAGGAGTTGCAATTGCTACAACTTCCCTATGGAAGCGATGGGGCAAGGCAGCACTCCGACCAACGAGAATGAAATTGCAGATGGCTGATGGTCATATTGAAAGGCCCTTAGGATTGCTAGAAGGAATAACTCTCACTACATGTGGGGTTGAGTTTGAGCATACTTTTGCTATATGCGACTTTAGCAAAAACCAAGCCTACGAGATGATTTTGGGAAGGCCATTTATGCGGCAATTGCAAGTAGTCCAGGATTGGGGAACCAATTCCTTGTATTTGCAACATCTAGGTGTTACAACCAAAGTCAATCTTACGGATTACTCTCATAGAGACGTACCGCCTATTCAATGGAATCCCATCCATAGAGCCAAAGATGAGACTGAGTCTGTGCATTCCATAGGATCCGGATCCTCGTGGATGCATGAAGACACCTACTTATGGATGTATAAGGTAGCCGTAGAAGAAGAGAAGAGAGAGAAAGCCAGAGAGGTAGGTGCAAAAGAAAACCATAGATCAATTCAAGACCCAGCCTATGCACCTGTAGTCTTTCCTGATGAGGAATTTGAACCCCATGGCTGGGCAGAAATCCTAGCAACAATGGATGTAGCCATCAATGAAGAGCAGTGGACACCTCACTGTGATGAGGATGGCTATGACATTTCAGTCTTTTCAATAGAGCCAATCATGGGAGATGCAGTTTTAGAAGAATGCGAACCTAGCCCTGATGCATTTGAGGATGCGAGTGACTCAGATCTAGAGTCAATCATTATGGACCCACCTTTTGCATCAGATGAAGAATACTTCTATGAAGTAGAATTTCAACCCCAGAGGCACGGAGAGCTTACAAATGAGGTGAGGTTAGCCACACAAGTAGTTACTAAGAGCGGAGGAAAGAAAAAAAAGAAGGAAGTCACTCCGGAGGCAGAAGAATCCTTGTTTGAGGTCCCTAAAAATTTAAAAAAATACGAGATAGACGATAGGAGAGTCATGATAAGAATGCCTAAACGTGAGGCACAAGCAGGAGAAGCCTATGATAGCAAGGAAACTACCAAGAAATAGTTGTAGCCATCGAGGAAGGAGAAGAAAGATGCACGTACATAGGTCATGACCTGACAGACGAGGAAGAACAAGAGCTAATAGCCTTGCTAAGAGAATACCGAGATGTATTTGCTTGGAGTTATAAGGACTTGAAAGGGGTAGACCCTGATATATGTTCACATACAATCCCCATGACCTCAGATGCCAGACCCTCGAAGCAGAAGCCCTACACATACAACGATAACTATGCTGCTAAGATCAAAGAGGAGATAGATAGACTGGTTGAAGCCGGATTCATCTATGAAATTGAGCACACTGAGTGGGTATCCCCCATTGTAGTGGTGCCCAAGAAAAATGGAAAACTGCGTGTGTGTATTAACCTTAAAAAAATTAATGCCGCCACGATTAGAGACAGTTATCCTCTTCCTATCACTGAGCACCTATTAGAAAGGGTAGCAGGCAAGGAAGTGTACAGCTTCCTAGATGGGTTTTCGGGCTACAATCAAGTAGCCATTGCTCCAGAGGATCAACATAAAACGGCTTTTTCCATGGAGTGGGGCATATTTGCCTTTCGGGTAATGCCATTCGGGCTTACTAATGCACCTGCTACCTTTCAAAGATTGATGTGTCACGTGTTTAAAGAGTTCTTGAGGAAGAATTTGGAAGTCTATGTTGATGATCTGTGCGCTCATTCCAACATTAGACAGACCCATATACCTGAACTCAGACAAATCTTTGATAAATGCAGAGAATATCAAGTCTGCTTGAACCTAGAAAAGTGTGTTTTCATGGTCAGGCAAGGCAAAATTCTAGGACACATAGTGTCTAAGAACGGCATATCCACTGACGAAGAGAAAGTGAGAGCCATCGCAGAACTACCTAGGCCAAAGAACGTCAAGGAAGTACAGGCTTTCATGGGGCATTGTGGTTACTACCGCCGGTTTATACATATGTACGCCATCATAGCAAAGCCTCTGTATGGACTTTTGACTAACTTTGAGTGGACTGACGAATGTGAGAATTCCTTCAATGAGCTTAAACGAAGATTGTGTTCAGCACCAATCTTGACCACACCGGATTGGAATAAGCCATTCCATGTCCACGTGGATGCATCCAATTATGCTATTGGGTGTGTACTCGCGCAACCCACTGGTGAAGGTAATATGGATCTTCCAATTGCCTATGCTAGTAGACAGTTGAATGCAGCTGAACGAAATTATACCACTACGGAGAGAGAAGGACTAGGCATGGTATATGCAGTTAAAAAGTTTAGACATTATTTGCTTGCAAATAAGTTCAAATTTTTTACTGATCACCAAGCTCTACTGTACCTGGTAAACAAGCCATGTAATACGGGCAGATTAGTAAGATGGTTTCTCTTACTAATGGAGTATGACTTTGAGGTAGTAGTGAGGAAAGGCAAAACTCACCTGAGAGCAGATCATCTCTCAAGGCTCACATCAGGAGAAGCCCCACAAGGAGTGTCAGATGACTTACCTGATGCTTACTTGTTTAACTTGGAAGTTGTACCGCAGTGGGCTAAGCCATTAGTGCGAGTATTAACCTACGGGCCTAACCACTCAGTAATGGCCACACAGGATAGAGAGGTAGTAAAAGCCCAAAAGTATCACATCATGGCAGGAAGTATGTACAAGCACACGGATCGAGGGATCTTGGCTTGTTGTGTGGAAGAGGACGAGCACGCGAAGTGGTTGCAATTAGCACATGTAGGTGCATTAGAGCAACACTACTCAAAACAACGAACCCTACAAACATTGAGGAGACTTGGAGTGTACTGGCCAACTATGGAAGCAGACATCCATAGAATGTGCAAGGAATGCCCAATTTGTCGCACTAAGCCACCAGTGGAACATGCCACCCTTTATCGCGTGTCTCTAGTGCCAGATTGGAGCGAGCCACTAGTGGCGTTTCTGAGGACGAAAACATTCCCTCAAGATGTGACCCTGACGAGACAAAGAAGTCTAGAACAAGAGGCCCTAGATTACTCACTCATTGGTGATAATCTATACAAGCGCGGAAAAGATGGTTACCTGAGACTATGTGTTCATGAGAGTGAATATCTAAAGATCTTGGAAACTGCTCACCAGGGTGTAGCAGGAGGACACTTTGGTCCAGATAGGGTGATCAAAGCAATTCTATTTGCAGGATTTTGGTGGCCCACCCTTCACATGGATGCACATACCTATGTGAAGAGGTGTGAGATTTGTCAGCGAACCTAGTATCCTATACGCAAAGATGAGATGCCACTGAAGCCTATGATGGGCGGACGTGCATTCTCTAAGTGGGGAATAGACTTTGTAGGTCCTATTAATCCCCCAGCTAAGGGCTCACATGCTGAATATATCATCGTGGCCACAGACTATCTAACCAAGTGGGTAGAAGTGAAAGCTACTACAAAAAATGATGCTCAAATAACAACAAAGTTCTTATTTGAAAATGTGTTCACAAGGTACGGATTGCCAATAGAGTGGGTGAGTGATAGAGGCACACACTTCTTGAATGAAGTCATAGAAAACCTTCTCCAAGAATTCTTGGTAGTACATAAGAAGTTTGCCCCCTATCACCCTCAAGCTAATGGCCAGGCTGAGAGTACAAATAAGATCTTATGCAATGTACTGACAAAATTAGTGAACAATAAACGCTCTGATTGGGACAAACAACTACACCATGCTGTTTGGGCATACCGAGTGGCCTATAAAACGGTACTCCAAGCCACACCCTTTCAGATGGTGTTTGATCAGAATGCGGTGCTACCCTTGGACTTTTTGATACCTACATTGAAGGTAGCACAAGAGCATGACTGGACAGGCCATGAACTCTACTCTCGAATTTTTGATCTTGAACATCTAGGCGAGACACGATTGAGAGCTGCAGCAGGAATCTATGCAGTGAAGAAGAGGCAAAAGGCATATTTTGATACACATGTGAAGGATAAAGGCTTGAAAGCAGGAGACCTAGTCCTAGTCTACACATTGAAGCAACATGCACGAAAATTAGAGAAAAGAGGCTATGGACCTATGATCATAAATAGAATTTCAACTAGTGGGGCAATACAACTAGCCACTTTGGAAGGCGATATTCTCCCTAGCTACATAAGCGGATGTAGAGTCAAGTTATACCAAGAACCCCTGACTGAAGAGATGTTAAATCGGCCCAAGAAACGTAAAGAGGAGGAAAAACGGATTCAAGAAGAAGCACAAGCAGAGGCCTTAGAGCGCATCCGACGAATGAAATTGAGGAGGCAAGGGAGAGATCAGCCTATGATTGACACTCAAGAGTCTCCAGGCTATCACATGGCCATATGCAAGGCTTCAGGTGAACGTACCCAAAAGATAGTGGATCGGCGACCTTTTGTAACCCTAGAAATAGGACAAAGATACAACACAACAAGTGTGAGAGCTTTAATTGATTCAGGAGCAGCCACTAGTGCAGTTCGGCTTTCTTATTGCCAGCAGCTGCAATTGGAGGTAAAACCCCTAGAGGCATATCTGATAGGATTAGGAGGTGTTGAAACCCCTTGCATGGGAGAGGTGGATCTACCCCTCTACTGTGTAATTAGTACCGTTTAAAATATTCTTTGTATAAATCTCTTATATAATTCACTTAAACTCACCGGATAGGTAATATAGTATCTTGCGATCACGGCTGTATTTTCTGAATACTTGTGTTTTGCGTCTTGTATCTGTGCGTAATGGAATCCCTAGCAAACTATACAGCTTTTGCTGATGGTATCCCTGCTGAAGTAGGAAATTACCTGCATGTACGAGGATTGGGTAGTTTCGTCGAGCTGCCCTGGCACTCAGTAGAAGCTCACCCCTTCTTCGCACAGATCATTTCTGCTATCGCGCGAGTATCTCCCACCGAAAAACAATGGGTTTTCCTATCCTTACCTTCTAGAACTGTAATCACATTCCAAGCTTTTGCTGAAGTATACCATTTGACTCCACATGGCCGCGAGAATCTCCCCATAATTTTTGTAACCCGAATGGCAGAATTGTTCCCTCGTTATTCATCTAATGAATACGCCATTCTCTGCCGACCAGAACCCGAAAGAACTGCATTACAATTTCTAGTTGCTATACTCAATTTCCAGAAACGAACTTATGGTATCTCTCGACCATTTTATTTTGCCATCGATATAGCTGCCCGAGAACCTGTTAACTTCGCGTCGTTTTTCTTTCAACGTATTCATAAGGAGTGCGTCTCAATCATGAAGCAAGTAAACAAAGGCAAAACTCCGAGGTCTCGACTTCCGCACATTCTGTCATTTCTGTTTCCAACTCTAATGCAAGCACAACCACCACCAAGAGGACCAGTCTTGCAGATTGAAGAATCAGCGCAACCTTTAGATGAAGATGAAGAAGATGAAGAAGAGATTAATCAGTTATTCAGAAGTAAACGAATCAAAATCAGTTCTTCTGAAAGTAAGATTGCAGGTTCAGTCGGACAAGACGAAGAAGTACAACAGGAGGTCGATCAGCATCCAGGTGAAGCAATACAAAAGGAAACCGAACAACCGCAAGAAGTACAACACGACACAGAACAACAACACGAAAATAAAGAAGGGAAAGCCAGTAAACAAGACAAGGCAGTAGAGAATGAAGCTGATCAGCAAGACAAGGAAGTAGAAACAGAGGCCAAGTATCAAGATGAAGAAAGGTTCCATGATACAAATACGTCTATGCACCAGGAATCATCAGCGTATTCATTAGCGTCTGAGCACCAACAAACGCAGAAGCAAACTGAAACTGAAGCAATTTCAACTGATAAAGTCTGTCAGCAGCAGCATCAAGAGAACCAAAAAATCCATGAACAACAACTTACTAATGATGCACTGGATAAGCTCCTGAAGGCAGCAGAAACAACAAATGCCGGCACCACAGCGAATGAACAACAGGATGCAAATAAGGTAATAAGCTCTAACGCAGCTCGTCCCATTTTACCATCGGAAAATGAAGTACATCCCATCCAAGACCACCTCGACGATTCATCATCCTCTTCCCCTAACTACTCGCCACCAAATTCTCAACAATTACGCACCGATACGTTTGCCCAACCACGACAATTTCTACAAACACAATCTGTTCAGGTATTTTCTGAATTAGCATCGATCAGACAGTTTCTTATTAATCTCTCCCAGCAGTTACCTGCTCAAATAAGAGCCGATACAGACAATATCTACAAGGAGTTGCAGCATAAAGTAGAATTACTGGAAGCCGATATTATTCCTCTTCAAGAAGAATTATACATAGTAAAGGCAGAAAATCAGGCCCTACACGAACAGGTGAAGCAGTTGCAAGAACGACTCAGTGACCAAGAAGACATAACAAAACAACGGGATGAAGCTCTGAAGACAATGAACAATCAAAAAGAATTGTTGATAGTAGCCGATGCAGAAATCAATAAGTTAACACAGAACTTCAAAGATGCAGAAGATGTTAGAGTAGCATTAGGCAACTTACTGGAAGAAACTAGATTACAGCTGGCCCAAAAAAATCAACAAAACCAAAACCAGCAAAGAGAACTGAAGCAAAAAGAATTCGAGTTGAATACTACAAAAGACAGTTTATCAACAGTTAACAACATACTGCATAAGTATCTCGTTGAAGAGCCTCAGAAACAGAAAAGATTAGCAGATACGAAAAGGGCAAGAGATGCATATCATAAAACGATCCAGTTCCTCAACCAACAGTTAGAAAGGCTCGACAATCAAGTACGCAACCAAAATGATTACATCCATCGAATGCAGCAACAAGTAACAGACATGAAGACAGCCAGAGATGCAGCATTGGCCAATGAATTTTATTTACAGGAAGCATTCTTACAAACCGAGGCTAAAAATTTACTTTCGGAAGCTATTGTGCTCAGTTCGGTGCGTACAGATGCCCAATTATTAGAACCCGACACCCTGAAAAATGTATTAGAAACTCTTAAAAAAAAGATTGCCCGTATCTTTCGATCAGCTAGAAGTATGTATTTAGAAGGTCTCGCAGCAGAACTGTAAAATTCGGTCCTACAAATCCTGTGTTGTATTGATAATTTTTATTAAGAGTCATGATTTTTGTGCATAATACTCTTCGCACATGTAAAAGACGTTCCAAGTCCAGCATCGATCTATGGGATAAAATACAGAATGATGATTTTGATGCTACAATTTCGGCAAGAAGTATGAAGTGTCATGTCCGAATGAAATATCATCATTCCAGCAAACGGCAGTTCAAGTTCTAGTGCTTATAAAATGCGTATGCCCAGCATAGTATTTTTTTGTATAGTATTCTGCGAGCTCTCGTACTAATTAACAAAACTTCTAGCATATTATTTTCGGCAAGTCTTACAACTATGTCTGAATCGGATATACTAAGATGGCGACTCAGGAAGCGCGCAATTGCACAGAACCGTGTGGTGACTACAACAGATACTACATTACAGGATGATGAAGATGACTCAAGAACTTCGGCAACATCACCGGGTCCGCATAACAACATATTATTTTCCACAGAATTCAAAATAGAGTTTGACATCCATTCTAGGAGAAATGAGAACTGGTTACGGAGGATCGGACTCCTCCAGTTTGCTAAGTTACCCTGGGAACAGTGGACAGGTAACACAGATGCAGAGAATCAGTTACACAGCATGCGACAAACAAAAGGTCTCCTTGTAAATCAGGTACAATTTTCACCACAATTAGTTTCGTCAGTATTTCAATTACCGTTGTATGAAGAGGCAAACTTTCCCAAATGTTCTTATAACGACCTGCGAAAAGAATTCGGTAAGGGCGAAGGTCGCAGACGCTATTTTATGATGAAGAATGCCACATATACTCGCCGTGAACAATTTAAATGGTACTTAGAAAGGCTTTGCTTTATAGTCAGATTTGATCTTATGTCTAGAGAAAATTTTTCGCCTCTAGTACAAGCGGAGAAGGGAGGAAAAGTGAGCTGGGCTCACTGGTTGTACAATCATTTACACAAACAGTTTTTTGTTGGGGACAAACGCAGGTCCCAAAAATACACTCGTTTACCAGTGTATTTAGCTGCTATTTTTCAATTCGTACAAGCTAGAAGACCACATGTTGAAAAACACGGTATGCTCAACTCGGAGCATAACTACACAAATGAACAAGATGAACCCGATACACTGTTAGACTCCTCTGAGGATGTATGCCCCACACACGACACTGAACAGGCAAGGGTGTTTGGAACACCTTTTTCGTTGATAACAAAAAGAAAGTTACAGCAGTCACCCCAACCAGTAAATTCGAAGAAGTCGAATACTAATGATTCTATTACCGGAACCGAAAATCAGGTATATAGCATGCAGAAAAAATTACAGGAAGTCTCAGATTTTTTAATACAACAAGAACAGAAGCTACAACTGGGAAAAGATCAGGCATTGGCCAATATGAACCATTTTGATTCTTTGTTAACATCAAATCAACAATTGCAAAACGCACTGAAAGATAAAACAGAGCTGCTGAGAGAAGTACAGAATGAACACAATCAACTGATAGTTACATTAGTTAATATCACCAAATCTATTAAGGAATTCCAATAGTACCAGGAAGCGGTGCAGAAATAGATACATGATGAAATGACCAATTTTTCGGCAATGAATGTCACTCTACAGAACGAAATTGAAGTCTTACGATCCAGAATACAGGTCTTGCAGGATTTAGAAAAACAGGTTTTGACTGGTGAAGGAATTAATCTGGATGCCACTTTGATGACAAAAATCGATATCGAAGCATTAAAACAAAAGTTGAGCACTCATGTACATAACAGTTGGAAACTTTTTCGTCGCAGATGGTTGGCCATTACAATTCCAAAAATGGAAAACATACGCTCAGGTCTTGTCTCCCAACATGACCATGATTTGGTAGATATAATTAACCAGCAGAAGCAACAGTTGGAACAACAAAAACAGAAAATCAATCAATTACAGAAAGAAATTCGGCAACAGAAATCTGGAACAGATAGTCCCAAAAAACAAACGTGCCCGATTGCAGATAATGATATCTCTGATAAGATTCAGGTCGATCTTGCGGGTTCGAGTCCACCGTGCGTGCCAGTGTTACAAGGCCGACGGAGCGAGACAACCGCAACCGTAGAAGAAGGACAAACAAGAATTTTGGCTGAAATGACGGAGATGCAGGAAATTACGCAAGAGTCGGTAAATGAAGGATGCGAAAGCGATAAAAAGTAGGATGAAGAAGAAGAGAAAGAGAGAACGTCCGCCGCTCCGCTGGACTGGTGGGAAAGCAGAGATTACTGTGTTAGACAGAAGAGAGAGAACGTTTGGATTGATAGTTAACCGGAATTTACTTAAGAGAAACAGGGAGGAGTAGTAGCTTTTTTTTTTTTTCGGAAGGAGTCTCTGTTCTGTTGGGCATTGTAACGAGTAGTATTAATCACATCTCGAACTGAAGTGTTTGGAACTTGCAAGTATCGTATTGCATTCTGTCTGTCTGTTATATTGAATCAATTTGGGAGATTGCGAGTATCATATTTTGAAACTATGTATGAGATATTGATGAGTACATTGAGTTCTGTTCTATTCTATTCGTATCTAATTATTCTGCTATTCTCGCTGTTGAACTGATTTCCATTCGGTAGTCTGGTGTTGTGAGTCTATTTGATGATCAATTATATACGATTCTAGATCTTTTCTGTCGTGAGATTGTGTGATTGTCATCCTGCGAGAGACTGTGTAAGGTCAAAGTTAATCATCTACGTTTAGTATCTTTTCGGTTAAGTGACCAGATTCAATACAATAATCTGCGTTCACTGAGAATTCGATAAAGATCTGTATGTGGACAGAAGCATTGGTAAGTTTATTAATTGCGGTAGGAATTTGTGACTTGAGTCAGTATAGGAAAAGTTTGGCGTAATCCCGATTATAGTTGTCTATTATTGTTCGGTGTACTTACCTGTCACATGGAATCGTCATATTGAATAGTATTCAATTACTGAAAAGTGCGTATTCTATTATTTACAAGTCACAACAGGACCTCTGCTCTATTGCCATAGCAGATTCAGGCTAAAAGTCCTAATATTCATCGTGCCGAAGAGTAGTTAGTATTCAGACTCACCCACTGTGCTAAGACGTGAGGGAGCATTTATGATTGTGTGAAGAATTGGGAAAATAGTACAGGGCCTCTGTCTAACAGACCCCTACCACTCCCAAGAACCCGAGGACCCGATAATACTCTTCCGAAAGTTGGATAGAAGTATTATCGTTTTAACAGCACCCACGTTCCCTCTGATAGAGATCTCTTGATACCAGAGTCAATGAAGAGCAACAGAATCAAGAAGTTGAAAGAAATGTGTGCCCTCACCCCTAACATCGCCATACCCCTGCGAATGTGCCTTCAACACTTCGCATTTCCAGATCAAGTCCGTTTTACCCAACCTCACAAGAAAATATGGTATGGATTATATCTAGCAGAGACAGGAAGCTTGCCAATTAAGATGCCTGTATGGATTCTGGACCAATTGTATGAAGCAGGCAAGCGGGGTGTGAGGAAGCATACGTTACATGGCTGCTGTGCGATCACCAGAATTATTTATAGATGTCTTGCATATGACGTGCCAATATCTAGGGCCCTTAAATACTCACAACTGGAGTTTTTCAAGGGGCGGAAGTCAGGGAATCAACCGGCGAAACTAATGCGGGGATCACTCTCCCAGGTCATGATCCCTCACGAGGCCACAGCCGAAGCTCCCCCTAGAGAAGAAGCCCACGTGGCACCTTTCACGGTACATCTCCAAGGAACTCAATCAGGGGGTGTGGTACAGCCCACTCCATCCGCCCCTCCACTACCCACCGAGGCTGAGTTTGCATCCATGGCCACATTCGCAGAGGATCCAAATTTTGACTTTGAAAACTTCCTGCAGACTGCCCACTTATCTGATAGTGAGTGTTTTTCTGACAATGCCAGTCCCGGATCATCATCCCAAAGAGAACAGCCACAGAGTGAGGCAAGAAGGGTACATTGGGAAGATGAGACACGACATCCTCATGCTCAAAGCACACAGAATCAGGAAGAAGCACGGGGAAATGAACCAGAGGAGAGTGAAGAGGAAGCTCCTGCCTACACGGCACAACTCAAACGGCTCTATAGGACAATCAAACAGGTACAAAAAAGACACAAGTTATCAGAAGAGGCAAATAGGGCACTGGTGAACCAGATGCTGCATGCGGAGAATGTTGACCCGCATTTTGTAGAGTCATTGAACCTCTTGGCGGAAACATGTGGAATAGGGGAAGCCATGAGGACCATGGTACAGCGCACTACCCATCAATATGACCAACGGAGGATTGATACGCGACCACGACGGGGAAAAATGATTCAAATGGAAGTCTCTACCGCACTGCCTACCACAACTTCAGAAGATGTTCACATGGCCAGCCCAACTCCCAGTGAGGAACCAGATGTAAATACACAGATACCATCTCCACCATCACCTCCCATTCAGCCCTCAGAACCCTTCCCCACTAGTCTTCCTGAACAACCAGTTTCCACCCATGATGAAACCATTATACACACCACTACTCATCTATCCTTCCCTTTACCAACATCCACCACTTCCACCCAATTTTCTGAACCCCATATAGGCCATCTTGCCACCGATCAAACTATAATAGGTCACCCTTCATATCTCCCAGCCCTCGGACAGCCACTTGCCACTAGCCAAACCGTAACACACCCATTTCCATCCACCAATACATTTCCTTCCTCCCAACCCCTATCCACTGTACCCCTGTTAACCCCCTCAGAATCAACCCAAGTCACCCAACCTTCATTCTGGACAAACCTTGTAAATATACTCCAACAAATCGAGAATTATAATAAAAAATCCCTTCCCCAACCCCACTCCCCCACATTCACTGCCACCACTAACACACCACCTACCGTTCCCGTATTCACAATTCACACTTCACACACTATCACATCCGATTCCATGGATATTTCACCATCCACAGGAGCACCCACCACCACGTATGTTCCACCATCATCACATTTCACTTCACTCATAGGCACATCATCCACTTTTCCCTTTCCCATTTCCCGACCCTTTACATGTTCCACCTCTACCCATGCATCCACATCATTTAGTAATGCACTAGACACCATGGTTGAAGCGGCCACTCAGCTTAAGCAAGAGTATAAGTTATTGGAAGAAAATAACTTGGAGCTGTGCAATCTCTCGGCTCAACTCCAGGCACGCATCGATGCCTTGGAACTAGGTAATACAACACTACAACACCAAGTGACTACCCTCCAACAATCGAATGCAGAACTAGAAGCTAGGCATACAGAGACAGGTAAAGCTATGGAGGAACAACTCAGAGATCAATTGGGCCGCAACGCTAGATTACAAAGAAACATGACTCTACTTTGTCGACACTTAGCAGCAGCTCAAGAAGAAAACCGAAGGCTACAGCAGCAAAACCACGAGAATCTAGAAGCAGCCATGGAAAATACCCCTGGAGCATCTATAGACCCTGCCCAATTCCAAGCGGTTCCCTCAGAACACATTCAGCAAGCATTAGAAGCGTATGCAACCCTCTTGGAGGCACATGACCAGTTGGCAGACCAAGTCAAGGAATTACAAAGAACCCAAGTGCCTACACAACATCCACTCAAATCTACAGAGACGGTCGATGCCGCTACTTCACCAGAACCTGAATCTTCAACAACCAATGAGGTACTTGAGCTACGACAACAGGTTGCAGAATTAAAAATCAAGTTGTTATAGTATGAACGACCTCCCTCTCCACCTGATCAAACCATAGAAGAAGAAACAGTAGTCATTCCAGTGGAGGAGACCTTTGAAGACAACTATGAGCCTCAACCCCTTCCAGGAGGCAGAATTACGGAGGAAGGCCAAGACACATATGAGGAGCCCCCGTCGGCATGGATGAAGCAGGTAGAGGAGATGGGCCACACTCACGAAGAGCGCGTAGCAACTCAGATGCTGACCATGAAAACCATTGAGGAGTCCATACTCAAGTCTGAATATTTCTCGAACTTGGCTCCTAAGCGGTTGATCACCAGTTCGGAGTTACAATATAAGCCCTATTTTGTACTCCTGGCTGACTATAATGCTGAGATCAAACGCATAACCAACCAGTACCCTACGTTCGCAACACAGTTCGAACCCGAAGACATTCCAGAGGCAGCCAAAAAGGGGGCCATATTCCAACCCATATGGAGGCAAAAGTTATTGGAGACCTATCCGGAGATGTTACGAACATGGGATCACGCTCCCATGCATCTGAAATATAACCCTTGCTTTGGGCCAGTACAAAGAAGAAGATCATGGAAAGCATTTGCCATCAAGGTTCAGAACAATGTGAATTGCAAACAGTGGCTAAACTACCCCTCGATCTCACCACCTACAGGCACACCTACAGTAGCATATATGATGGCTACTATCCGACATTGGCTTCCACGCCTCCATCCCATGCCAGATGTAGCTGCCTAGATGATGCTCAAAATCTTGGATATGATGCAAGTCGTGCTCAAAACCTTCCGCAATGTATGTAAGATTCAGCCTCCGATTCCCGGCTTCATAAATGGCAATTATGACCTACTTTATGATATGAGCACAACCCCGAGCATACGAGTTGCTTATGCATGGCACGCACGAATCAGATATCTCCCTGCCTGCTACAAGCAAACCTTTGATGATATGTTCACCACGGGGTTTTGGGAGTCACACTCAGAAGTGTTCGCACCACGCCCAACCCACCTGCTACATCTATTCGCGTGTGAACAAACCATGCACTCAGAGCTCTACACCACACCACACCCTGATATGTCAGGAGCAGTCAATTGGGATGCCCTCCAGAGAGAGTTGGTCCGGGGACTACACATCAAGGAACAAGAAGTGGCAACCGACCTCCTGCAGAAGTACATTGATCAAACAGTGGAGGAGAGGTCTGTCAGAGGCGACAGACCCTAGGGGGGGGAGAGTTTTGACAGTATACGGGAAGAAGCAAGTACGGACACACATGCAGATCTAGCACTAAGGCAACCCTTCATTTTTTTCAAAACCCTTACATCATTTTAAAGTGATTCTCATCACTAAAAACCCCTGTAAATACCATTTTCACCTTTTTGTAGCTCCATTTTGTACAAGCCAAGGAGTCCTCAAACTTGAGGAGCCTTAGAAGTAGTTGCCTATCAATTTTCGTATTTTTTAGATCTCGTTTGAGCCCTCAAATAAACCCTGGAACCTAATTTTTAACTAGGCCGGACACTAGGTCTGGACAGGGCCAAAGCTAGGCAAAAACTATAAATAGAGCTAGAGAGCTCATTTTTAGAGAGCTTCTTGTAGTTTTGAGCTTGTATGAGAACTTGGTTGCAATAGAAGTGATTCCATTGTCTTACTCTCTTTGGTCTTGCTGTGTGTGCGCGTGTGTGTGTATGTGTGTGCATGTTAGTGTGCTTCGCACTCACACATTTGTGCCTTCACTTGCTCGAGGTCTTCATACCATCCTCATGTCTTCCCGGATTGACATTAAAGGAGGTGCTACTCATCACTGAGCTACACCTATGAAATCCATGCTCGCCCCTATGTGGCAGAGCGAACATGCTTGGTGGCCTCTGTGATGATGAAGAAACTACCTTCTTAGCAGCCAACCAAGATTTACTCTCATTGGGAACTATTGATTTGCAACATGTTTTAGATCAATGGTCTTGCCACATGTTATGTTCACCCATGTTGTGGAAGCAAAGGTGTCTCCTGAAGGTGTCATGGATTTGCCTGATCTTCCCCAAAAATCGTTCAAAGGAGTTGAGGATATGTTTATTGTATCACTGTAGGAAGGTTCGGGGAATGGGGGTACTGAAATAAGATTCTATGTGTTTCTATTATCTAATTATACTAACAATGCAAAAGAGAAATGTAGGAGTTCACAGACATGAGAAGTTGAGAATAGAAAAATGACAGAAAGTTACTCTTCTACTAAAGTGCAGAAATGTGCATTACATATCAATGAAAATTACAATATGCAAAACTTAGTATGCATCTCTATCAGCCTATAGTACAGAGTTTATGAGAGTCATAGTGCTTACTTTTAATATTTATTACTGCAATCCGTAAAACTTCTCCACCTAGTGTGGCTAATAAAAAACTAGTGAGGCCTATTTATGCATGAATCTAGAATGGGCCTTTCCACTACAACTTAAATTTTGTTACCTTCCTTTTCATTTTGGAATACTAAATTACCAATATGCAATATAGGGATCTGTAAATGACGATCATGCTAGTGCCGCTGTCATTGCTGAACTTCTTGTATGAGAATAAAACTATTACATATATGTTCCTCCAGTTGGCGTAATGTATCGATCCAAAATACCATTGATTCTTTCAATAATAATTGATTTTGAACAGCAATCTGTAAACTATGTACTGTAAATTCCATAGGTGCAACAACCTCCTGACTGTATACTAACTTTAAAGGCATAAATTTGGTTGAAACTTTATAAGAAGTACGATAAGCCCATAAAACCAAAGATAAATATTGTTCCCATTTGGAATGATACTCAAGAAGAAATTTATGTAACATCATAAGTAATACTTTGTTTGTAATTTTTGTCAATCCATTTGCCCTAGGATAATATGGAGATCTAAATTTATGTTCAATACAATAATAATCCGTAATTGACTTGGCTAGTTAATTCAAAAAATGAGTATTGCGATAACTAATTCCAATGGAAGTCCAAAATGTGGAAATAACTTGATAATCAAAACTATAGCAACACTTCTTGTTGTAGCATGTCACAAACTCCAAGCTTCAACCCATCGAATACAATAATCCGTACAAGTAAGAATGAAAGTTTTATTAGAATTTGCTGGAGGATGAATAGGGCCAATAAAATCCAAACCTCATTTTTGAAATGGCTCCAAAGGTAGTATGGGATGCAATGGAAAACAATGTATATCGCAAGGTTGTCCCATTCATTGGCATGGATCACAAACTTGTACATAATCGCAAACATCCTTGTGGATTGGCAGCCACCATAATCCGCTTTAAAGGATTTTGTTCACTGTTAACTCTGTACCACAATGACCATCAGCCATTTCGGAATGAGCTTCTGTAATTACAACAGTTACTTCATGAGAAGGTACACATAAGAGAATATTTCTTGTATATATCCTTAAAATAAAATTGATATAAAATGATGGAAAAATGTCGACTCCATAATGCTAACTTTTTTTGGGCTGTAGATTGTAAATGCAAAGGAGGATTGACAGATCCAAGAAAAGATAACATTTCATCATACCAAGTTGGAGTTCCTAACTCCACTTCAGTGCTATCTGCTACATGAAATAAGTCTACATCTAGAAAAGAATCATCATTCCTATCAAGAGGTTCTCCATTATCTAAGTGAGATAAGAAGTCCGCCACTATATGTGATGAACCTAGTCTGTGTATCACATCATAAACCAATTCATGTAAAAGAAGAATCCACCATGCCAATTTACCCATCAAGTTTTGTTGTTTTATCAGATACAAGAAAGCAGAATAATCGACATGAAAAGTAAATTATCGACCTCATAAATAATGAAGAAACTTTTTGATGGAGTAGATAAGACCTAAACACTCATGTCTTGTTATGAAACAATTATTCTTAGCAGCTGTTAACCTTATACTGGTGCAATAGATAGGTTGATACCATGAACATCTGGCTTTTTGCATCAGAACATTGCCAATAACTATATCAGAAGCATCTACAAAAACATGAAATGATTGGTCCAATCCGAAGCTTGTAAAACTAGTGCCTTTGTCAATAATATTTTAAGATGCTAGAAAGCTACATCACATTATGTTGTCCATTGGAGCTCTTTGCCCTTTGCATGCGCTAGTCAATTGAGAGGGATGGAAATGTGTGCCAAACATCATAAATGCCATCCATGTCACCTGATTTGCCCTAGGAATCAAAGGACTTCTTTTGCATTTTTCAAAGGAAGAGCCTATAACACCATTTTTACTTAAACAGGATTTATTGCAATTCCTGTACTGGAGATCACATGTCCAATTAATTTCCCACATTTCACATAGAAAATTGATTTAGCTAGATTTAAACTCAAATGTACTTCTCGGCACTTAGTGAAGCACAGGTGTAAATATTGCAAATGATCAGCTTTATGTTCAAAAGTTGAGAAATCATCTAAAAATACATGCATGAAACTAGTTAAATATGGTGCAAAGATCTGTTGCATGCAACACTGAAAAGTACTAGGGGCATTCCAAAGTCCAAACCACATTTCAAATACTCCCCAATTAGTGATAAAAGTTGTTTAAGGAATATCACCTTAGGCCATTTGCACCTGATTGTAGCCATTGAATCCATCTAATAAAGAGTACATTTCCCTACCAGCAACCTCATCTATAATCGTATTTAAAAAAGGTAAAGGAAATGGATATGAAATTATTGCTTCATTCAAATTTCAATAGCCTAAATATTGGAGCCTAGGCAAATACATCTTTCAACTCAATCAAGAGCATAAATAATTCATTCTGGAATATATTGAGTAAACTAGCACCTATTTTGACCTTTTGAGGTGCACTTTCAAATCTTAAATTGACATATTCTACCTGATCATCCTCAATGTGAGTACTAGTTTGTATGAAAATATCCTCTTTTAAAGGCCATGATATTTCCTCTTTGGATTGCAAAAGCTCATGTTCAGGTTGCACTATAGTTATTAATGGAATTGCTTGCTAAAATTGTGAAAAAACTTTTGGTATATCAATGAGTTCTTATTTGCTTCTAGACATTGAGTTTCTTCATCTTCTTCTAGTCCTACCAACATATGTGGCGGTTCTGCAATAAAAGGAAATTGAGCTTTAGGGTAGTGTTTCTTATCATATAAAGGAATAGAATAATTTTTATGGCCTTTCTTAAAAGTGATAGCTTGAGATCCCTAATCTTGCTGAACTTTTTTCTGCTTTAACCATGGTCATCCATGCAACAAATTATAACATTTACTCTTTCCTATTAATTCAATTACTACAACAGTAATCTTAAAAGGAATATATTGTATTTCAATGGTATATCTTTAATAAGGCTAATAGTTGAACACATGTTTGATTGAACATATGTATATAGAACAATGCATGTTGATTATCTATCAATCCCATTCGCTTACAAATAGGTAAAGTTGCAATGTTTACTCTAGAACCTCTATTAATTAAAACTCTGGAAATCTATGAGTTTTTAAATAGTACCAAAATTAAAGGCACAACATAATCCATTAATCGGTCCTAAGCTATTTCTACCGTATTTACTTGGAGTTTCTCCTCTTTTGTATTTTATTGTCCTAATTGTGTGCTTCTTTCAACAAAGAGTCTCGAAGTGCACAAACCAATTCTTAGATCACCAAGAGGTAATTGGACTATAGATTTATGAAAAAATTGCCGGGGATCTGATACAAAGATCCATATATCCTCATTATCAGATGCAGGGCTTGGATGGTTGGTGGAGAACTTGGTGCATGAGTCAGAGTAGTAGTATTTTGTTGTGAAGTTTCCTGAATTCCTTCTATACAATTATCAATCCCTTCTGATGCTTGATTAGCTAATCCTCTCTTGTCTTGCCTATTAGTACTTGGGCAAAAAAATTCTATCAGAACTTACATAGCCCAACTCAAGATTGATCACACACTTGATGTTGTGCAATAATATCCAGATGCAATACTGAGTCAACTCTAATTTGAATTTTTCCTGATCCGGTAACTACTAGAGATACTGGATCTTCAAAATTTAGAGTTACCATATTAGTCATTAGGACCTTAAGTCTATCTTCCTAATTCAGTCTATCATACTCTTGTGCATCTAGGCAATTGGCATGAATATGTCCAAAACTAGACAAAATTGACATTGTGGTCTTTTGCCTTTTTTCTGATATTCTCCTTCATCCTGATGATATCTTGTCCTAGATTCACCCATATTTCTTGAAGAGCCTTGTTCTTGTCTATAGCGAGGATTTCCTAAGTCATTTGGAAATATTATTCACATATGGTGATGAACACCGTAGTTTATTATACTATAATTTTGGTTGAATATGATTTGTCATTACTGTTTGATTCTTGGTATTATATTTACATTGTTCCATACTATGAGTTATTACATGACAAATTGCACACTATAGTTGACTTAAGGCATAAGTAGCCCCTACATGATCTACATTCTACGTTTTGTACAATATAATTGACTATATGGATCATATGGTTCTAGAGCAGCTGAAGTTACTGCATATATAGCTTTCGGAGAGCGTTGCTTGATTGGATTTGAAGTTTTCAGATTTTGTTCCAATTGTTCAGTAGCATCTCTGATTTGGTCCAAAGTTACTAATACCATCCAATGCAAAAAGACAAATTTTCTCTTTAAGTAAGGAATTTAAACCATCCATAAACCAATCATGCCCTACATCCTCTAGAGGGCCCTTATCTTCTAGAATCTGTCATAGAGTACTCCGGAATAGGGAGGTATAATCCAAAACCATTTGAGTTAGCTCTTGTACCATATCTTGTAATGCAATAAATATTTGAGCTGTGGTTTTTGCCTTCCAAAATCATCCTGAAAACATAGTTTTCAAAGCATCATATGTTGCAAAATGGTTCGAGGTGAATTCAATTAACCAACCAATTGCAACAACAACCAATAGGATTGCCCGTTACACCAACCATAGTTCTTGAATCCAGAGTGTCTACTTCAGAATCAACCAACATTGCTACTTTACAAAACCAAATCCTTGAGCTACAAGCCAAGTTACAACAATATAAACAAGACGAGACAATTTGAATTTTGATGGATCAGACTCTTGAAGAATAATATGAGCCCTAGCTAGTACTAAGCAATAGTGTCACAAAAGAAGGCCAAGATACGTTTGTGCTACCCAAGCCGCCATGGCTGAAGAAAGTCAAAGAAATTGGTAGATCCCAAGAAAAATGAGAGGCAGTACAAATCCTAGCCATGGCAACAATGGAAGAAGAAGTCTTAAAGGTAGAATATTTTCAAAATCTATCACAGAGAAGGCTTATAACCATCTTAGAGCTATAATATCAACCTTACTTTGCGATCCTCATGGACTTCAATGTAGAAGTCACATGAAGCATTGGCAAAGCACCCACCTTTGCCACACGATTCGAACCCAAGGATCTATCCGAAGATAGCTCAAAAAGGTATTATTTTTCAACCCAACTAGCAAAAAAACTATTGGAGGAATACGTAGAGATGTTATGCATGTGGTCTCATGCTCCAATCCATATTTTATATAATCCGTGCTATGGACCAGTCCCCAGGCGATGCTCGTGCAAAGCTTTTCCAAGAAAAGTGAAGAACAATGCATGTTGTCCAGATTGGGTTAACTACCCATATCTTGCACCATTGTAGAGACTGCCTACAATAGCTTACATGATTGCAGCCATTCACATTTGGATACCTTGTTTGAAGCCCATGCCTGACGTCATGGCCCAGATGCTCCTCAACATATTCAATTTAATGCAGGTAGAATTCAAGACTTTCAGGAATGTCAAAGCTCCTCATGTATCCATGTCGTGGTTCAATAAACAAAAATCTAGATTTAGTGTATGACCTAAGTACCACACCTTCCATCAAAACAATTTATGCATGCCATTGTCGAATAAAGTACCTCGTTGCATGTTATAAGCACACCTTTGAAGACATGTTCACAACAAGGTTTTGGAAGTATCACTCGGCAATCTTTATTTCAAAGACATCAAACTCACATGCTCCAACTTTTTACAAGTAGACAAGGAAGTCAAAGAAGATTAGGTAGAGAATAGGCCTTAACAAAAACCCAAACTATATTTTTCTAAAAATGATGATTTTCATCACTACCCACATTGTATATAACCGTTTTTGACACAACTCCATTTTGTGCAAGCCGAGGAACCCTCGAGCTTGAGAAGTATTAGTAGAACCTATGTTTCAAATATCATAATTTTTGGAGCTTGTTTGAGCCCTCAAATTAACCTAGGAACCTACTTTTTAATTAGGCCGAACTAGGCCACTAGCTAGTCAAAGGCTATATAAGGAGCTTGAGAGCTCATTTTTGGGATTACATAGTGAGAGATTGAGCTTTCCTTTGAGCATTGTATGCATTTATTGAGCTAGGGAATAGAAGATTCCATTGTTCCACTCTTTTTCTACCTTGTATATGTTTGTGCATGTGTGTGCATTTCATCGTGCTTCTCACTCACTCACCTGTGCACTCCTATTGCTCATGGTCATCATACCATCCTCTCTGCATGTTGAAATTTATGAGGTGGATGTTCACCACGGTGGTCCTCCCATTGTGCTAGAGTGACACTTATCCTGAAATCTTCTATCATATATTGAGTCCCTTTCCTCTGGCCATCAAAGAAAATTCCCAAAGGGACTTAGTCCCTAGTACCCCATACCAATGAGTTCTTTCTGCAATATGTAGAACTACATCCTTTATCTTTCCACCTTCTTCGTCCTCGTATTGATCTCTAATCATCCGTTGTGATCATGAATTTAGTATCTAGATTCTTTTACTTTAAATGATCAAAAGCTAAGACTAAGGTGTCCTATTCAGATGCCAACTTATATCTCAAAGATTTTTGGTCGACCATGAAACTTTTGTTGGTGTAATCTATCAACCAATAAACGGTTTAACCTTTTGACCAATCTGGATCATTTGTCTTTCCAAAATTACTCTAGCCACATTAATTAGATAAGACCAAGTCTTTCTCTTTGAGGTCCCCTCTTCATCCTTGATATTTACCCATGGGATTTACTTGGGATCTATAAATCATACTTATAATATCATGCTTAAGTCAAAACATCCCTTTGATGCCTTCAAAATTTTAACTTCTCCTCTTCTAGAGATCAACAACTTATTTTATGCATCCTCTAACTTATGCAAGTTGTCATACTTCTCAACCAAACTTTAACGATAGTGAGTTAAGTACCTTACTATGGATATATTCAAGTCCTTGACTTTCTTATATCTTGGTTATCATCAAATTGGAATTATTTTATGAATTCCATCAATTCGTATTCAATCATCAATTTTGTTAGAGTTCAAATCTCAAACACAAGGTACTTGATACCAAACATACTCAATCTTTGGAAAAGAATTTGTCACAAAAAGTAGCTTGTGCTTACACATATCATCTTAATATGATACCTGTTGATATATTTAGGTAGTGATGTGTGTGAATACACTAGGACCGCCGGGGCACTTTTTTCCCTCTTTAGGAGGTTTTTTTCCCCCGACTTGTATATATGCCTATTGCCCTAATGGGCTACTTATCTTTGTACATTCTCTAGTAATACACTCACTATTGTGTGTTTGTGCTCCAAGCTTCTTTTTCTTCCTTTTGCTGTTCGCGTGCTTCCGCAGACATGTATCTCCAACAATTGGTATCAGAGCAGGTCGTCGCTTCATCTAGGGTGCCGTCGACACTCCTCCGTTTGTAGTCTCAGAATCGCACGAATTTTGGTGAGCATACTCAGCGTGTTTCCGAGATCAAAACGGCTTCGCTTTGTGGTGCCGAAATCGCGATCTGAGCTCCTTTCGACCTCCGAACGCACTATCACAATGCTTGTGCAGGCTATTTCGTCTTTTTGTGCCAAAGGTATATACCAATTTCTGTTCGCCAGTTTAAGCGTCTCGAAGTCTGCTACAAGTCTAACAAACTCGTTTGGGCAGTTTTGTTCAACTTTTTGAGATACAGTCAATTTTCTGCATCAAGTTATTTTAGTCACCGGCCATGGCTGAAAGCAGTGATGTATTTTGTATGTTGGCTGTTGAGGATAAGTTGGATGGTACCAACTACCCATTATGGGCTTATATGATGCGACATGTATTGGTTGCAAAAGGACTCTAGAACATTATGCAGGGTGTTGAAAGACGTCCTCTTACACCTGCAACTACAGGTACTGCAAATATAGGTGCTGGAGCTGATGAAGATGGTGTCGAAGATGATATTCTGCAGATTCTTGTTCGTGCTACTGTTTCTGTTGCACCTACTGCAGAGCAAATTCGTTGGGATGGCAGAGATGCCCAGGCACATGCATTGATAGCTTTTTCTGTCAAACGTGCCATTATTCCTCATATTCGCTCTTGCAGAACAGCTAGGGATGCTTGGGATACACTAACCACATTGTACCAAGCTAGGAATGAGGCTCGTGTTGCTTACCATCGAAAACAGTTGGAGAGTGAGCACATGAATGAAGGCGATTCTATGGCAGAGATGCCCAGGCACATGCATTGATAGCTTTGTCTGCCAAACGTGCCATTATTCCTCATATTCACTCTTGCAGAACAGCTAGGGATGCTTGGGATACACTAACCACATTGTACCAAGCTAGGAATGAGGCTCGTGTTGCTTACCTTCGAAAACAGTTGGAGAGTGAGCACATGAATGAAGGTGATTCTATGGACAGTTTCCTAACAAAGATCAAAGAATTGAAGGAACAGTTGATTTCTGCTGATGAGGTTATACCAGATAGCTCACTTGTGCAGACCGTTCTGAATGGTCTTCCTAATTCATATCAGAGTTTTTCTTCTACTCTTCGGTTGATGATGAAAGGCAATCCGAATGCCTTATCATTTGAGGAGCTAGTCTCTGTTCTGTTGCCGGAAGATCAGTCCAGGCAGAATAGGTCCATTATGTGTGTTGCAGATCAAGCTTTCCTGGCTAGTCAGAAGGGCAAAGGAAAATGGAGCTCTTCTACTAGTAAGCAAAAATCTGCAAATGCTGCACATTCGAAGAACCAGGATAAAGATGAGAAGAAATCAGAAAAGCAGAAATTGTTTTGCAAGTACTGTAAAGGGAATGATCATATCATAAAGAACTGTCCAAAACTGGCTGCAAAAGAGGCAAAGAAGAAAGAGGCTGGAATGGTTGTTGCAGAGGCCTCTACACCAAAAACAGAGTCTGCAAATCTTGTGCAGGAAGAAGAATGGGTGTTTACTACTGTTTGCAGTTTTGACCCATCTTCTCATGAGCAATGCATGTCTGCAGTGGACTCAGATGTTTGGTACTTTGACAGTGGGGGGACCAAACATATTACCTCGCAGCGCAGTTTCTTCTCTTCACTCGAGCCTGCCCCTACAGGGAATACTGTCACATGCGCCAACAACTCCTCTTATCCTGTTATGGGAGTTGGTAAGATCATTCTGACTGCTGCTGATGGTAGTTCTTTCACCTTGTCAGATGCTTTATTTGTGCCAGGGATCAAGAAGAATCTGTTATCTGTTTCTGCATTAGCCAAGATTGGCTTGGTTGTGAAATTTGTTGATGACAGATGTACAGTTCATGATCTGTCAAATGGCGATGTTATTATTGCTTCTGGCATTTTATGTCGTGGGCTGTATAAGCTCATAGACTATGAAAGATCTATGAATGATTCGGCATGTGCAGTTCATGATTCTCAGGCTATGTCAGATGCAAAGCTTTGGCATGCACGCTTTGGTCATCTGAATTTTTCTAGTTTGCTATGCCTACAGAAATCTGAAATGGTGTCCTCTTTGCCCAAACTTGAGGCACCTGGAAAACATGTTTGTGAAGGCTGTATTTTGGGCAAAATGCAGCATTCATCGTTTCCAAAAGATGGTTCAGTTCGGGCTACGTAGAAATTGCAGCTTGTACACAGTGATGTCTATGGTCCTATGCAGACACCCTCTTTTGGAAATTACCTTTACTTCATGACTTTCATTGATGATTTTTCCAGGCATGCATGGGTATATCCATTGAAGGCAAAGTCCGAAGCGTTTTTGTGCTTCAAACAGTTTTTGGGTTTGGCTGAAAATCTATCAGCATGTAAAATGGGCACCCTCCGTTCTGATCGAGGGGGGGAATATATGTCTTCTGATTTTAATGCATTTCTGGCTAAACGTGGGATAAAACACCAGTGTACAGTGCCGTATACACCTCAACAGAATGGAGTTGCTGAACGGAAGAACAGGTCACTCATGGAGATGGCGAGGTGTATGGTCAAGAGTTAGGCTTTACCACATAGTTTCTGGCTTGAGGCTATCGTGTGCAGCATATGTACTTAACAGGTGTCCCACTAAAGCGCTACAGTCTATCACTCCATATGAGGCTTGGCATGATCGCAAGCCATCTGTTGCTCATCTGCGCGTTTTTGGTTGTTTGGCATATGCTTTAGTGCCTGAACAACATCGCAGAAAATTGGATGATAAGGTAGTAAAATGTATTTTTGTTGGGTACAGTTCTGAAAGTAAAGGCTATCGTCTGTATCATCCACAGACTAAACGCATTCTGGTTAGCCGTGATGTTGTCTTTGTGGAAGATGCTATTCAGCCATTGCTTTCATGTACTAAGGAGACATCTGTTAGCTCTAAAGACATGTATGATACTTTGATGCCTCTTTTTACAGGTGGATAGTCTAGTCCTGGTCCTCATGAGGCAACTTCTCAGCCTTTGTAGGCTTCATATGATGATGCTCATTCCATTTCTGATGGAGATTTACATGATGCACTTGTTGATGAGAGAGCTGACATTGATCAGGCAAAAACTATGCCAAAATGGCTGGTGCAGACTTTGCGTGACAGCAAATTAGATGCACCTTTGTCATATCGAACTCGTTCAGGCTCTCATAGTGCCTCCTTTGCATCAGATTGCTATGCTATGGCTGCGTCTAGCCTCTATGATGAGAATGAGCCTGTTTCTTTTGATGAAGCACAGAATTCAGAAAATTGGATGGCTGCTATGCAATTTGAATATGATGTTATAATGAAGAATGGTACATGGTCTTTATGTGACTTGCCTCCTGGCAAGAAGGCCATTGGCACTAAGTGGGTATACAAGCTGAAGTGTAAACCTGATGGTACAGTTGACAGGTATAAGGCTAGGCTTGTTGCAAAGGGTTATGCGCAGGAAAGAGGCATTGATTTTGATGAGACCTTTGCACCTACATGCCGTATGACTACTGTTCGGAGCATTTGTGCACTTGCGGCCCATCATGGTTGGAATGTACATCAGTTGGACATTAAAACAACATTTCTGAATGGTGACTTGCATGAAGAAGTGTATGTTTTTCAGCCCCGTGGATTTGTGCAGAAAGGGCATGAAAACCAAGTGTGCAGGTTAAAGAAGGCGTTATATGGTTTAAAGCAAGCACCACGTGCTTGGTATGAGAAGATACATGCCTATCTGATTGCACATGGTTTTGAGAATAGTCCAACTGAAAGCACCTTATATGTTAAGCGTGCTAATGATGTGCTTCTGATCATTGTTGTCTATGTTGATGACATGTTGCTCACTGGTCCTATTGAGACGCATATTGCTGATTTTAAGGCTGATTTGCATGCCTCATTTGAGATGTCTGATTTGGGGCATTTGCATCACTATTTGGGCATTCTGTTTATGCAAGTTGATGGTGGAATGTCTTTGTGTCAAACGAAATATATTGACACTATTTTGCAGCATTTTGGCCTTGAAGACTATAAGCCTATTGCCACTCCTATGGAGACAGGTTTACGATTGAGTCTTCATGATGCTGGAGATGCATTTGATGCTGTTCTCTATCAGCAAGCTGTTGGATGCTTGATTTACTTATGCATTACTCGACCAGATATTCAGTTTGTTGTCTCACAGATGAGTAGGTTTATGCATTGCCGAGGAGTCACGCATTGGAAGGCGGTTAAGCGCATCTTTCGCTACTTGAGTGGTACTCGGCTACTTGGGTTGTTTTATCCCAAGGGGGGATCATTACCGCTAGATTTGCATGCTTTTTCTGACTCAGATTGGGCTGGTTGCTATGACACTCGTGTGTCCACCAGTGGTTTTTGCTTCATGCTTGGTAAGCTCATGTATATCTTGGTTGAGCAAGAAGCAGCCTACTATGGCCACTCCCAGTTGTGAGGCTGAGTATAGGGCAGCTTTCACAGCGACTGTTGAGTGTGTGTGGCTCAGACGCCTTATGGCTGATTTGGGTGTTGGCTAGTCTTCTGCCACCACCATATTCACTGACAGTCAGAGCACATTGGCAGTTGCGAGGAACCCTGTGTTCCATGCTCGCACTAAGCACATTGAGGTGCATTATCACTATGTCAGGGAGAGGTTCTCTACTGGGGAGATCAGCTTGGCATATGTGCCCACGCAGGAGAACATTGTAGACCTTTTCACGAAGGCTCTGCCTAGGGAGAAGTTTGAAGCTTTCCGCAAAGCTTTGGGCTTACTTCCTTTTATGGAGTGATTTCCACATAGCTTGGAACTTCCTTATACATGAGTGCCAGCTCCTTGTTCACCGCATCACTCCTAGGGGGGATTTGTTGATATATTTAGGTAGTGATGTGTGTGAACACACTAGGACCGCCGGGGCACTTTTTTCCCTCTTTAGGAGGTTTTTTTCCCCCGGCTTGTATATATGCCTATTTCCCTAATGGGCTACTTATCTTTGTACATTCTCTAGTAATACACTCACTATTGTGTGTTTGTGCTCCAAGCTTCTTCTTCTTCCTTGTGTTGTTCGCGTGCTTCCACAGACATCTATCTCCAACAATACCTTGCTTCCCCCCTTGAAGAGTTTTTGTCAGAAAAATTGTTATCTTCATAATTTTGTAATCAACTTTGTGGGGATTATCTTTTAGCTCATGTAAACTTATTAAGAAAAGTTGAGCGTAGAAATAATATAAGTTTCCATAAAAGCATAGCGGCTGATTTTTGCTCTAAAAGTGGTTGTTCTCAGCTTCTATGATGAATTTCTACACACCCAGGTGTTTTTATGACCAGATACATTGAGCTTATTCTATTTTTTTTTATTAAAGCTAGAGAAGGTTGTTGATATATTTAGTTAGTGATGTGTGTGAACACACTAGGACCACCGGGGCACTTTTCCTTCTTTAAGAGGTCCCCCCCCCCTTGTATATATGCCTATAACCCTAACGGGTCATTTATCTTTGTACATTCTCTTGGTAATACATTCAATATTGTGTGTTGTGCTCCAAGCTTCTTCTTCTTCCTTGTGTTCTTCACGTGCTTCCATAGACCTCAAACTCCAAGAATTGGTATCAGAGCAGGTCGCCGCTTCATCTAGGGTGTCATCGACACCCCTCCATTCACAGTCTCAAAATTGCACGAAAATTGGTGAGCATACTCAGGGCAATTATGAGTTCAACACTCCTTCTCTTTGGCCTTTATATGGTGCGAGGTGTGCTTTGAGTTCTGCCACCTGCTTACGGAGGGTCTCTAATTCTTTTGTGGAGCGTTCCAAGATTATTGACTCTTGTTGAGCTGTGGGGGCACGGGCTATCTGTTTCTTTAGGTCTGCACATTCAGTCTCTAACTTTTCATATGACTCCAAGAAATTTGCATGCTCCTCTAGTAAGATGCGAATGTCTTCTGATGGGACTGCTCTATACTTGGTAGGGCTAATGGTTGCTCCTGCAGTTCCTTCCATAGCCGCTTCAAAGTTGTCTTGGTTTTGTTGCTGAAGCCTCTTGTTCTCTTCTAGTGCTGCTGCCATATGCTTCCTTAATAGCCCAAGGTTGCGTCTGAGTGTAGCATTAGATATCATTTGCGCTTGGAGCACTGTTTCTAGTTCCTTGACTGCTTGATCATCTACTGTCGATGTCTTTGATTCCAATTCGGAGTGATCTTGTTGTAAGGTGGTATGCTCGTTTAGGAGCGTTTGGTAATCAGCTTCAAGAGTGGTGACTCTAGCTTGCAGACGTTGAGATTCTGCCTGGAGGGTAGCAGTGCGTTCTTCCAATTGATGGTATTCTTGTTGTAGTTGATGTGCACACTGAATTAATGTATTGAACGTGCTATTTACATTATGAGATGCAAGGGGAAAAGTTTGGAATGCAGGGGAGGTGGGATTGGGGAGGGAGGTAGTGAATGCTGTGTGTGCCAATGATGTGGTGAGTGGTGAGGTGGGGGGTAAGGGAGGGGGAGATGGTGGAATCGTGGGGAGAGGTGCTGTGGTGGGTGAAATGTCCATTGGGTCAAACAGAGTGGTGTGTACAGGGGCTACCATGTAGGTGGGTATGGTAGGTGAAGTGAGTGTGGTGTTCGTGTAAATTGATGTCGTTGCGAACATCGGGGAAATGTGCCTCTAAAACATTGGAGAGCGGATGAACTGCTCCACAAAGGATGGGTATTGGGGTGGTGAGGTTAGGTTGAAAGAGGTGTAGGGGCCAGATGGGAAGTGAGGGTCATGGAATGGAGGTACCCGTATTGGGGGATAGGCTGGGAAACACAGGGTGCCTTCGGTGGGTGCCGGGTTTCCAACCACACTTGGAATTATGGGATGGCCAATTATGGGTTTGGAGGGTAGAAAGGTTGAAGTGTACAAGGGATTGGTGACGAAAGAGAAGAGGGTGTCTTGTGAGGTGGGTTCTCGAAAGGAAAATGATGTGACTGAGGGTGGGTTATAAGTGAAGGTAGAGGTGATGACTGGCGTTTCTTCCATGGTGGGAGGTGGTGGTGGGGGTGGAGAAGGTGGTGATGGGGGATGCTGGGGTGAGATGGGTGATGTCTGAACGAAGGTTTCGGCAGAGAGGTCAATGGTGGTGGTGGGGGTAGCTGTGGCTTCAATGGTTACCTCTTGTTCTGTGATGGGCATCCTGATAGTCTTACCTGCTCGTGGTAATGTGTCGACTCTGCGTTTGTCATACCTCACGGACTGACGGACTACAATGTGGACAGCCTCCGGAACTCCTAAAGACTCTGACACTAATTTGAGGGTGTCAATGAAATGTTGATCCACCCCATCATCTGATAGCATTTCTTGCATCAAAGCTTGACCTGACACAAGAGAGAGTTGATGCCTTTCTTGCACTGCTTTGATTGTGTCGTATAACCTTTGTAGTTGAGCTGTATATGCAGGTGCACCTACAATTTCTGGCACTTCTTGTTGCTCATCATGATGCTCTTGATCATAATCCTCCTCATCTTCCTCCTGTTCTTCATCTTCATCATCCTCTTCATCCACTTCCACTGTGTTGACAGGTACTTGGGCGGTTGTTGCTTGCGTTTGCACATTCTCCACTTGTTGTGCCTCTTCTGCCTCCAGCTCTACATCTTGTAATAATTGTTCGAAATCTTCATTCGTGAGTTCTTCCAAAGGTGCACCACTGGGAAATTCAAGATCGGTTGGGATGGGAGGGAATATCAAGGTAGAACCATCGGTGCTGCGTCTTGGAAGTCGGAGTGTGAATGGTCGGACTCTTCGGGGTGGAGGGGTGACGTCTGGTGTTAGGGTGGCTCCACGTGGTTGAGCACAAGGGACTTGGACAATACCTCTCATCTTCTTAGAAGGGGGTCTAGTGGATGTCCTGCCTCTAAACTGCTCTACACGATTCCACATTAGGGCCCGTTGAATAGGGATGTCATAAGCCAAACACCTATAAATGATTCTCGTCAGAGCACAGCAACCATATAAAACCTGTTTCCACGGCCATCGTTTGTGAGCTAGGTGTATCTGATCAATTATCCAGTGGGGTAAGTTGATGGTGAGGCTCTGTGTCTCTGCCAGATACAAACTAAACCAAATCTTTTTGGGCGGCATGGTGAATCTATCTTGTGCAGGAAAAGCAAAGTGTTGCATGCACATGCGAAGGTGTATTGCAATATTAGGCGTCATGGACACCATGTCCTTGAGTTTGGTGAGGCTTCGATTCTTCATGTAATCAGGCACTAGGGTCTCCTTCTCTGTAGGAATATGCATTCCGCGCATATCTAGGGCCTCTCTCACCAAGTTGTTGGATAACCTAAACCTCTTGAGCTCATTTCCTTTTGTTAGAGATGGGATCACAAATGAGCTTGCACCTTTTGGGTTCTTGTTTGGAGTCAAGGTGTTGATGAGATAGTAGCATCACATGAAGTCAGGCTTTAGGAGCCGTGCACTGAAATATGCATTCAATCCTGCCTTCTCCCATACCGAACGTAGACCTTCTGCATTTTGTAACTTCTCGAATTCTCTTGTAAAGAAATGGTATTTACCTTGCTTCCCATTGAAATCCAACTCTGATTCCCATAGGTATGTTCCCTCTCCCAAGGGTCCTGCCACTTCACTAAACCAGTGGGAAGTTTTTCCTACGGGCATGGTATGGCCACTAGGAGGGTCCGGTATAGGTATGATTTTGATGGCCTGCAATTCTTCTGGTCTTTCATTTGTCTCAGGCAACACGGGTAAACTGTCTAAGTCCACCACTTGCTGGCTCGTTTCTGTTTCAGAGCTAGTTCCTGCCGCCTCAGCCATGTTGAAAAATTCGCAACCGGTTCTGTGAGAATATATGAATAAATGTTAACGTTGCAATGGACACAAAAAATGACACTGTGTCCCCGTTACAACATTAACATGAGGTTCGGGAGAGGTTAGGGGGTTAGTAAGTGCTCGGTGCTTGTGTGTGTAGTTAGGCATTGGGTAGACCTAAGAACTAAGCGGAATGATGTGATGTGAGAGTGGCGTAGTTAGTAGCTGGACATGGATTTACAATTGGGGTCCGGGGGTTTATTACAAGTTTTAGGTTTCCAAATGCAATGGATAGGTTTTGATCTTGACTTTGTGGAGACTCTGGAGAGTGTGATAGGGTATTTACTTGAAAAATGGGGCTTTTTAGGGACCCATTTACAAGTGATTCTACTTGTGCTCATGGAAGAATACGTGTTCGTGCGTGATGTGTAAGACTGGGCCTTAGATGTTCGCGTGAGTGAAACATGTTGTATAGGGTTTGGCCTTGGTGTAGCTATTTGAGCCCGCAAGCAAGCCTTAGGCACCCAGATTTGTCGTGATTGTGGGCTGGCCTTCATTGACTTCTTGGGTACCCAAATAGACTTCACTTTCGTAGAAGAATGTATGAAGGACTTCTTATTAGTGTCGTGTTGTTGATTACTAATAAGAGGTTTTGGCCGTGGTGTTGGCCTAGTCGGAACAGGGTGTTCGCCTTTTCGCCTCCATACTTGTTTCATCGGCGGAAACAATCTGCTTTGCTGCTTTTTTTGGCCTCCAGTATAGGTAGTGTTCTGCTTCTTCTGTATTTGATCTGCCATTGGCTGCTGCATCCTTCTGGCCTTTGGAAAAGAAGGGAGTACCGTCTTATCCTTGACTCCGTTGTTGAGACAATCCTCTTTCTGCATCATACATTTTTGGACAAGAATAGCATTGTCAACTTCATGTGCACCCCTGGAAGGACCAGGAGTTCGTGCCTTACCTAGTTCCTTGAGTGCCTCATTTTCCAGTTCAACTGTAATTCGACTATGATTACCCATACCTGAAGAAGTCCGCTTCTTAGGTTTAGGTTGACTGCATGATCATAGATCCAGTCCTGACCCAAGATAAGAGGCTCAGTGAGGTCCTCATCTTGACATACTAATACTTTGACTGTCATTACTTCGTCTTGAATGGAGATGGGAAGATCCACCTCGCCCATGCAAGGGGTTTCCACACCTCCCAATCCTATGAGATATGCTTCTATAGGATTGACAGTTAATTTCAACTCTTGACAGTAAGACGATTTAACAGCACTAGTGGCTGCACCTGAGTCAATCAAGGCTCTTACAGTCCTTGCACCCTTTCCTTGTCCTATATCTAAGGTTATAAAAGGACGTCGATCAATTATCCTATGGGAGCTGATACCTGAAACTTCACAGATAGCCATGTGATATCCTTGATCTGCATCGGCATCTGGTCTAGGTTGCTCTCTACCTTGTCTTCTTAATTTCATTCTCCGTATGCGCTCTAAGGCTTCTGCTTGGGCTTCTTCTCGAATTCGCTTTTCTTCTTCTTTGCGTTTCTTAGCAGTATTGAGTCGACTTAGCATTTCCTCTGTGAGAGGTTCCTGATACAACTTGACTCTCCATCTGCTAATGTAGCTCGGGAGAACATCACCCTCTAAAGTGGCTAGTTGTATTGCTCCACTTGTGGAGATCCTATTTATGATCATAGGTCCGTAGCCTCTTTTCTCTAGTTTTCTCGCGTGTTGTTTCAAAGTGTAGACTAGTACTAGGTCGCCTGCCTTCAAACCTTTATCCTTAACGTGGGCATCAAAGTATGCCTTCTGTCGTTTCTTAGCTGCATATATCCCTGCAGCCGCCCTCAGTCTTGTTTCTCCTAATCGTTCAAGGTCAAATAGTCTAGAGGAGAGTTCATGACCCGTCCATTCATGCTCTTGTGCTACTTTCAGTGTAGGTATTAAGAAGTCCAACGGTAGCACTGCATTTTGGCCAAATACCATCTGAAAGGGGGTGGCTTGGAGTACCGTTTTGTAGGCGACTCGGTATGCCCAAACAGCATGGTGTAGCTGTTTGTCCCAATCAGAGCGTTTATTGTTCACTAATTTCGTCAACACATTGCATAGAATCTTGTTGGTGCTCTCAGCCTAGCCATTTGCTGGAGGGTGATAGGGGGCAGACTTCTTATGTACTACCAAGAATTCTTGGAGCAGATTTTCAACAACTTCATTCAAGAAGTGAGTGCCTCTATCACTAACTAGCTCTATAGGTAGCCCGTATCTAGTGAACACATTCTCAAATAAAAACTTAGCTGTTGTTTGAGCATCGTTCTTCGTTGTGGCTTTTACCTCTACCCACTTTGTTAGATAGTCTATCGCAACAATGATATATTCTGCATGGGAACCCTTAGCTGGGGGATTAATAGGACCTACGAAGTCTATTCCCCACTTAGAGAATGCACGTCCACCCATCATAGGTTTCAGTGGCATCTCATCTTTACGTATAGGATACTGAGTTCTCTGACAGACATCACATCGTTTCACATAGGTATGTGCATCCATGTGAAGGGTCGGCCACCAGAAGCCCGCAAATAGTATTGCCTTGATCACCCGATCTGGTCCAAAGTGTCCTCCTGCTACACCTTGGTGAGCAGTTTCCAATATCTTGAGATATTCACTTTCATGGACACATAGTCTCAGGTAACCATCCTTACCACGCTTGTAAAGATTATCACCAATGAGTGAGTACTCTAGGGCTTCTTGTTCTAGACTTCTTTTCCTAACCAGAGTCATGTCTGGAGGGAATGTTTTCGTCCTCAGGAAGGATACTAGTGGTTCACTCCAATCTGGCACTATGGACACTTGATAAAGAGTGGCATGTTCCACAGGTGGTTTAGTGCAACAGATTGGGCATTCCTTGCACAACTTTTGGACATCAGCTTCCATAGTTGGCCAATGCACTCCGAGTCTCCTTAGTGTCTGTAGGGTTTGTTGTTTTGAGTAGTGTTGCTCTAATGCACCTACATGTGCTAATTGCAACCATTTAGTGTACTCATCCTCTTCCACACAACAAGCCAAGATCCCTTGATTGGGATAGGATATGCTAATATTGAGCTTCACTTAGGGATGTATGAAATTTCTAAAGGAACATGACATTTCAGCTATACAGTATTTACCTTGGTCACTTTCAGGCTACCTTCTAATTATGCTAACTTCTTGGACCATTTTCTTATTATTCTTTCTCTTGAATCTTTCCATGTTTTGGTATTTCATTTTACTAGACTCTCCAATCTCAATAGATTCTAGTTCTTTCTCTAAGTTTCCTATTTGAGACTATTGTAAAGATTGTGCTCTAGTTACTGCTTAGATGGGAACTAGGTGGGTGGAGTTCCGTTTAAGCTATGTACTATGCCTATTACATTAATTGGAGTTATCTTTGAGGCATTAGTAGGATTATTGGGGCACTCATGTATGACATGCTTTATCGCACTCGAAAAAATACCCTTGGATGGTAAGATAGTGGGGTTGGCCTATTAGTTGTGGATGTGGGCATTCACATATGAAGTGATCTCCCCGGCATCTATAGAAAGGTCCTCTAGGGGCTTGTGGTCTCATTTGGGGCCTAGGGTTGGGATTAGTGTACATGACATTGGCATAATCTGATTCCCAACTATAATCCTGCAATGGGGTCTCACTCAATATGTTCTAGGTACATAGTGTAATAGGTAAGGATGTTCTCTTTGTGAGATGAATCAAAACTATTTGCATTGGGAACATTCTTTGTTTGTTATCAAGGGAGATACAAGAACCAAAGCCCTATCTGGATTCTCCTCTATTGTATATTGACTGATATGAAATTGGTAGGTGGTAGCAATTGTTGACCTAGCATTGGTTGTGGCCTAGGCTATGCTTGGTACTAAGGTTGGTAATTTTGATGTGGCCTATAGAAGGGTCTTTTTGGTATTGATTATGATACATGTATGGCTATTGGTATGGAAATTGATAGTCTTGTACTTATTGTAAGGGTAGTCTTGTGCCATATGGTTTGTGTATTTCCTACACTAAGTGTAGTAGGAACCACATCACAAACAGGAACTTAAAGATCATCATCTTGAATGCCATCTGCATCACCTTCAATAACTATATTTTTGGGTGTAGTAGGTCATTTTTCAACACCCTGCACAATATTCCACATTCCTTTTGTGACCAATACATGAAGCATCATATATGCCCATAATGGGTAATTGGTACCATCCAAGTTATCCTGAACAACCAACATATGGAATATATCATTGCTTTCAACCATGGTCAATGACTAAAATACCTTGATGCAAAAAAATGACTATAAAAGTTGAACAGAACTACCCTATCGAGTTCTACTAAACTTGTAGCAGACTTTGAGGCATTTGTATTGGTGAGCTAAAACTTGTATATATGTTTTGCACAAAAGAAAGAAATTTCCTGCATAGGCACTATGATAGTGCATTGAGGCCGAAACGAGCTCATATCAAAATTTCAACACCATAGAGAGAAGCGGTTTTGAACTGCTAATCACATTGAGTATGACAACCGAATTTTGTGTGTTTTTGAGACTATGATTGGAGGGGTGTCGACGATGCCCTAGATGAAGCGATGACCTGCTCTTATACCAGTTGTTAGAGTTTGAGGTCTATGGAAGCACACAAATAGAACAAGGAAGAAGAAGAAGCTTGGAGCACAACACACAATACTGAATGCATTACCAAGTGAATGTTGATATATTTGGGTAGTGGTGTGTGTGAACACTCTAGGACCACCAAGACACTTTTTTCCCTCTTAAGGAGGTTTTCTTCCCCTAGCTTGTATATATGCCTATTTCCCTAATGGGCTACTTATCTTTGTACATTTTAGTGGGAATACATTCAGTATTGTGTGTTGTGCTCCAAGCTTCTTCTTCTTCCTTGTGTTGTTCACGTGCTTCCGTAGATGTCTAACTCCAACAATTGATATCAGAGTAGTTCGTTGCTTCATCTAGGGCATCGTCAATAGACTCTCCGGTTGTAGTCTCAGAATCGCATGAATTTTGGTGAGCATTCTTAGCGTGTGTTTCCGAAATCAAAACAGCTTTGATCTGTGGTGCAGAAATCGTGATCTGAGCTCGTTTCGGCCTCTGAATGCACTATCGCAGCACTTGTGTAGGCTATTTTGTCTTTTTGTGCCAAAGGTTTGCCAGTATAAGCATCTTAAAGTCTGCTACAGGTTTAGCAGAACTCGTATGGCCAGTTCTATTCAACTTTTTGAGATACAGTCAATTTTTTGCATCAAGGTATTTTAGTCACTGGCCATGGCTAAAAGCAGTGATGTATTTCATATGTTGGCTGTTGAGGATAAGTTGGATGGTACCAACTACCCATTGTGGGCTTATATGATACGACATGTATTGGTTGCAAAAGGACTGTGGAACATTATGCAGGGTGTTGAAAACCATCCTATCACTCTTGCAACTCTTACAGCTGTAGGGACTGAAGCTGATGTAGAAGGTGTCGAAGATGATGATATTCCGC
Source organism: Ceratopteris richardii (assembly GCA_020310875.1). Taxonomy (NCBI): domain Eukaryota; kingdom Viridiplantae; phylum Streptophyta; class Polypodiopsida; order Polypodiales; family Pteridaceae; genus Ceratopteris; species Ceratopteris richardii. The sequence goes on along the minus strand of CM035417.1, from coordinate 54,493,327 downwards.
ATATTCCTATTCGTGCTGTGGTTTTTGCTGCACCTACTATAGAGCAAATTCGTTGGGATGGCAAAGATGCCCAGGCACATGCATTGATAGCTTTGTCTGTCAAACGTGCCATTATTCGTCACATTCGCTCTCACAGAACAACAAAGGATGCTTGGGATACACTTACCACATTGTACCAAGCTAGGAATGAAGCTCGTGTTGCTTACCTCTGAAAACATTTGGAGAGTGAGCAAATGAATGAAGGTGATTCTATGGATAGCTTTCTAACAAAGATCAAAGACTTGAAGGAATAGTTGATTTTTGCTGATGAGGTTATACCAGATAGCTCACTTGTGCAGACCGTTCTGAATGGTCTTCTTGATTCATATCGAAGTTTTGCTTCTACTCTTCGGTTGATGATGAAAGACAATCGAAATGCCTTGTCATTTGAGGAGTTAGTCTTTGTTCTGTTGCAAGAAGATCAGTCAAGGTAGAACAGATCCATTATGCATGTTGCAGATCAAGCTTTCCTGGCTAGTCAGAAGGGCAAAGGAAAATGGAGCTCTTCAACTAGTAAGCAAAAATCTGCTAATTCTGCACAATCAAAGAGGGAAGACAAAGATGAAACGAAATTAGAAAAGTAGAAATTGGAAGTACTATAAAGGAAATGATCATATCATAAAGAACTATCCAAAACTGATTGCTAAAGAGGCAAAGAAGAAGAAGGCTAGTATGGTTGTTACAGGGGCCTCTACACCAAAATAGAGTCAGCTAATCTTATGCAGGAAGAAGAATGGGTGTTTACTACTATTTGCAGTTGTGATCTATCTTCTCATGAGCAGTGCATGTATGCAGTAGATTCAGATGTTTCGTACTTTGACAGTCGGGCGACCAAACATATTACCTCGTAGCCCAGTTTCTTCTCTTCGCTCGAGCCTGCCCCTACAGGGAATACTATTACATGTGCCAACAACTCCTCTTATCCTATTATGGGAGTTGGTAAGATCATTTTGACTACTGCTTTCACTTTGTTAGATGCTTTGTTTATGCCAAGAATCAAGAAAAATCTGTTATCAGTTTTTTCATTAGCCAAGATTGGCTTGGTTGTGAAATTTATTGATGATATATGTACAGTTCATGATCTATCAAATGGCAACATGATTATTGCTTCTCGCATTTTATGTCGTGGGCTGTATAAGCTCATAGACTATGAAAGATTTGTAAATGATTCGGCATGTGAAGTACATGATTCTCAGGCTATGTGAGATGCAAAGCTTTGGCATGCATGCTTTGGTCATCTGAATTTTTCTAGTTTGCTACGCCTGTAGAAATCTGAAATGGTGTTCTCTTTGCCCAAACTTGAGGCACCTGGAAAACATGTTTATGAAGGCTGTATTTTGGGCAAAATGCAATGTTCCTCCTTTCCAAAAGATGGTTCAGTTTGGGGTACTCAGAAATTGCAGCTTGTACATAGTGATGTTTGTGGTCCTATGTAGACACCTTCTTTTGGAAATTATCTTTAATTCGTGACTTTCATCAACGATTTTTCCAGGAATGCATGGGTATATCCATTGAAGGCAAAGTCTGAAGTGTTCATGTGCTTCAAACAGTTTTTGGTTTTGGCTCAAAATCTAATAGCATGTAAAATGGGCACCCTCCATTTTGATCAAGGGGGGAAATATATGTCTTTTGATTTTAATGCATTTCTTACTGAACGTGGGATAAAACACCAGTGTACAGTGTCGTATACACCTCAACAGAATGGAGTTGGTGAATGAAAGAACAAGTCACTCATGGAGATGGCGAGGTGTATGGTCAAGAGTTGGGCTTTACCACATAGTTTCTGGCTTGAGGCTGTCCTGTGTGCAGCATATGTACTTAACAGGTGTCCCACTAAAGTGTTGGAGTCTATCACTCCATATGAGGCTTGGCATGATCGCAAGCCATCTGTTGCTCATCTGCATGTTTTTGGTTGTTTGGCATATGCATTAGTGCCTGAACAACCTCATAGAAAATTGGATGATAAAACTGTATCATCCACGGACTAAATGCATTCTTGTTAGCCGTGATGTTGTTTTTGTGGAGATGATATTCAGCCATTACTTTCATGTACTAAGGAGACATCTGTTAGCTCCAAAGACATGTATGATACTTTGCATCCTCTTTTTACAGGTGGACAATCTAGTGTTGGTCCTAATGAGGCAACTTCTTAGCCTTTGCAGATTCCATGTGATGATGCAGATCATCCCATTTCTGATGCAGATTTACATGATGCACTTGTTGATGAGAGACTTGATATTGAGGAGGCAAAAACTATGCCAAAATGGTTGGTGCGGACTGTTGGAACTCAAGGTCAAGCACAAGCATGGAAGCACATCAGAAAAGTGGACACATAAGAAGAAGGAGCAAGTAGGGAGCTCCAAGAAGTGTATGTCAAATTTTTAGAAGAATCCCCTACAAAAATAGTGATTTTGATCACTCAAACCATTGTAAATATCATTTCACCATTTTGTAACTCCATTTTGTTTTCAAGCCGAGGAGTCCTCGAGCTTGAGGAGTATTAGAAGTGCCATCATACCAATTTTCATAATTTTTAGACTTGGTTTGAGCCCTCAAATAAGCCTTAGAACCTAATTTTTAACTAGGTTGGACACTAGGTCTGGACAGGGCCAAAACTAGTCAAAAAACTATAAAAAGAGCTAGAGAGCTCATTTTTGAGGTTAGCTTGTTAGAGAATAGAGTTTTTGTAAGAGATTTCTCTTCTAATCGAAGTCCTTCCATTGTTCCTCTCTTTGATCTTACCTTGTGCGTGTGTGTGCATGTTTGTGTGCTTTCACTCATGCACCTGTGCCTTCACTTGCTCACAATCTTCATACCAATCCTCATATCTCTACGGATTGACAAGTAAAGGAGGTGGTGCTTACGCTTGAGCTACACCAAATTTTGGTGTCGTTGCCGGGCAGAGAGCTTCGAGAACGAGCATTGTGATGGTAAGATCGTAGATTTGCGACGTTGGAAGGTAAAAAAACTATCATTTCTGTTTAGTTTCTGATTTTTCTTCTTCATCTTCATCCATTTTCTTCTTCATAGAAATTTCTTGTTTTTTAGTGCATTTTCACCATTTTCATACCATTTTTCATGCATTATTGTGCGAGAAGGAGTTAGAAAGTGCAAGGGAGAGCAAGTGCCTGTGTTTTTTCACGATTTTCTATGCATACAGAGCTCGCCATTGCTCAGCGTTCAAAGATTTGAATTTCCCGCCAAAAAACACGATTCTGATTGAAAATCACGATTTTCATAAAATTCAAATTTTTTCAAAAAAATGTGATTTTTTATTTCCCGCCTAAAAGATTTTTGAAAAGAACACGATTCTGAGATCATTCTCAGAATCGTGATTCTGTGGTTATGCTCAAAATCGCGATTCTCTAAGTTTCTCAAAAACACGATTCTCTTGCCATTTTGAGAAGCATGATTTTTTTACGATTCTCAAAAACACGATTGTGAGGTAAAATCGCGATTTTCATATAAAAAATCATGATTCTGAGCAAAAAAACGATTCTCAGCCAAAATCACGATTTTCAAGTAAAACACGACTTTGAGAAAACACAATTTTCAGTGGGCTTAAAATCGCGGTTTTCACAAATCACGATTTTCAGCCAAAAACACGATTTTGGGAAAAACAAGATTCTTTGTTGACTCCAAAATCGCGATTTTCAAAAACACGACTTTCATCCAAAATTGTGATTTTCACAATTTTTCGAACATGATTTTCAAGAACACGATTTTCAATCAAAATCATGATTTTCTGGTCATTCTCAAAATCACGATTTTTAGGCCAAAAACACGATTTTGAGGAAACATGATTCTCATTCAAAATTGTGATTTATTTATCATTCTCAAAATTGCGTTTTTCACGATTCTCACTCAAAATCGTGTTTTTCATGATTCTCACTCAAAATCGTGTTTTTCACAATTTTTACGAGGTCTCACAAACATGATTTTCAAGCTCAACTAAGCATCATGATTGTCTCACAACATCACGATTGTCTGATCCTCCAAGGTCGCGATTTTCATAAGTGTTCAGCATCGCGATTTTTAGGATCCCTCAAAATCGCGATTTTCATAAGTGCTCAGCATTGCGATTTTCATGATTTTACGAAATCGTGATTTTTGTGGTTTCTCAGCATCGTGATTTTCATAAGAGCTCAGCATCACGATTTTCATAAGAGCACAACATCGCAATTTTCAGACCCCCAAAATCGTGATTTTCACACAAAATCGTGATTTTTCCAAAAGGTCATGTTTGCCTGTTTTGACCTCAGGAGCCTGATTTGACATAACTTTTTCATCAAAAGTCCATTTTTTTAGCTCTATAGCTCCTTGCTCATTTTAAATCCTACACGGTCTCAACTGCTTTTTATAAGAATAACACATTGATTTTAGATAGACTAATTTGAAGTTGACCCTAAGGTGGGACTAAGAAACTAAGGGACTCCAAAGGATTTTGAGAAATTCAAAGGGGAATTTTGGGACTAGAAGACAAAGCTTATGAACTCGAGATCTGGTAGATACCTAGGCAAGGATAGACAAAGCATAAGATCTTCTGAGGCTAGTGTCAACCATACAACTAAGTCTTGGGCACAACAACTAAGTGGTTATCCATATCTACTAAGTTCTGAGACAAGTGACTCAGAAATGTCTTTTAGCATGGGGAAACATGTAGGTGGCTCAGGCATTGCCTATCTACAAACACTAGAAGGTCCATATAAGACGCAGTTGGAATATATTCGGACCAACCGATTAGGTGCTCGCATCTATGAGGACGGCCTAAGGCAATCAGTGGTCCAACAAATCAAGATCAACCCTTTGGACTTGAACACCCAGTAGTCAAGTTTGAAGAAGGTTCATACATTGATAAGGAAGGAACCATGTATGTGGTCACCAACCTACCAGATAGGACAGATGAATTTGGAAAAATCATTTCAGAGAATGAGATAGGAGACCTCGAACAAGGAGATGTAGGACGAGAACCCAAGACTCCTAGAGGTAAGTCAATTCTGACCAGAGTGATCACTCCAGATTGGATCCCTCAAGACAACAAAAGCATAGAACTATTCTTAAATAGAGAAACAGAGGAAGCCTTTTGGAGATTTAAGCCAGATCAACGTAGCCAATTTTGCATAGTCATCATCTATGAGTTCAAGGATCCGGAGACACCAGGCAAAGTTTTCTACCTGGATAACACATCGGAGAAAATGTTCTTGGTATCAAAGCATGATAGGCATGCATATACTTGACAGGGTGAATTGATTTTTCCTCCACCAAGAGCTAATGTTTCCCATGGCCTCCAAGGAGTAGGATCATCCTAGGCTCATGAAGCCCAGAGGGAAAGAACTAGAGAGAGACCTGAGGTAAGCATTACACACAATGTGGGTAGAGACAGATCAAGACAGGAAGGTGAAAGACACGAAAGAGAGAGACATCAAGCACATAGGCATCAAAGAGATGAACATGATTTTCCATTGCCTAGACCACATGAGCACCCAAGAACCCTTAGACCCTCTCAAGTGGCCAAGACAATGAAAAATTACTTTGATGGTTCAAGAGATCCGTATGATCATGTGGCCGAGTTCAAATAAGTGTTAAGAGCTGAACAAATTGAGGATTTGTTTACCCAATTCGAGGCATTTGGTTTGACCCTCAAGGGTACCGTGTTAGCTTGGTTTCAACCCCTAAACAGTCGCAACTATCGCGATGTAGGCCAACTGCTAGATGATTTCATTGTAGAATTTTCCAAGGGTGGTATCAGGCATAACACATCATCCTTTATCCATAGCTTCAAGCAGACACCCCAAGAAACAGTGTGACTTGCAGGAAGAAGATTCAGACATTACTTAGAAAGACGCCCTATTCTAGAGTTACCCACACAAGCCAAACAAGTGGCTTTGTTTTTAGATGGCTTACTAGGCACAAACTTAAGATCATATGTGTATTTGAAAGAGCCTAGATCCATAGAAGAGTGTGTGTAGATGTGCATTGACATAGAAGATTACTTGGGTGAGGAGTTAGGAATGTCTAAACTCTACAAGGATTCTAATAGCTCTTCTAGTCATACCTCAAGAAACCCCACTGAGATAGATGAGATAGTTGAGCAAGTTGCCAAGAAGCTAGGAGTCCAAAATAGACAACCAGCAACGGTCACCCCATTGAAGCGATGCTATACATGCAGAGGAGATCACATGGCTAATGTCTATCCAATTATGGCTCAACCCCAAGGAAACTCTAATGCTCCATATTGCACTATTGAGAGAAAATACACAAACCATATGGCTCAAGATTATCCATACAATAGGCAAGCTATTAGACATAGTTATTAGCAACCTTACCTACAGGGTAGGTATCAGAACCAATACCAGCATCCATATTCTAGACCACAATAGCAATATCAGGCACCATATAGGCCACAACCAGTCCTAGGAAACCAACCACCAACTCTTGTCAATGTAATTCCAGTTAAGTATGCAGTGGCAGAAGAGAACCTTAATAGAGCATTGGTGCCCCTAACCCCATTGGTCTCAGAAAATGACTCTCATGCTCAGAGTTCTGACTACTCCTATGAAGATAGCCCACAAGCTTATTACATAGAGTCACCTGAGCATAGTGAGACTTATCCTTATCACTACGAGGCACCACCTATAGAACAAAATTGGGAGCCCGAATACTCCAATGTCATGTATATGAATCCTAACCCTAGGCCCCAAGCAAGACAAATAAGACCACAAGCCCCTAGAGGACCATGTTTTAGATGTCAGGGCGACCATTTCATTCGTGATTGTCCCCATCCACCATCTCTAGGACAAGGACAAAACATCACAATACAAGGCTTTTGTCCTGAGTGCAGCAAAGACCATCTCCTGAGAGAGTGTCCTGGGAACCCCTCTAGTGCACCCAAGGTTACACCGACTAATGTGGTAGGCTTAGTGGTAGTTTCAAGCACCAGTAGCAGTAATGTGGCTCCTATACAAGCGGTCACTAGAGCACAATCCTTAAAATAGGATAAGTCAGGTGAACAATCAGAGTCAAGTGAATCAGGAGAGCCTAGTAAGCGGAAAACAAGAACCTGGAAAGATACCAGAGAGAAACCCAATCGCAAGTGGAATAAAAGTTATCGAAACTAGAAGAAAGCTTGAAAGAAGCGAAAACAAAGATAGAAGACATTGCATCTCAAAGTCCATCGCATGTCAAAACTCCATCCACACCACCTCATCCCACCCCACCACCCACTGTATATAGACCACAACCAGGGTCTGTTCTTGCAGATCCAACACCAGAAGGCTTGGACATGATGTTCAAGGCCTACCAGGCTCGACTTTAAAAAGGCCAACATCTGCAAACCTAGACAAGAGTTACCCTAGAGCCGACTTAGAGACTGAACGGACAAAAATGTGCACAAAAATGGTAGAACTAGCTCAAGCTATGCTTGAGACTAGTCAAAAGTTCAATAAGACAAACTCTGTCAAACCAGATTTGCATTTTCAGGGTTTACTAGAAAGATTAGAGCAGTTGGTAAACAAGCCGCAGGTTTCTTTACCTCCCAAGGCTCAACCAGTTGTTGAAAGAGCAAGCTCACCACCAACAAAACCTTACGTTCCTGATTTCATAGATGATGGAACACCTCTTTCAATTCAGCAATACTCTCAAGAGTTCTTGCTGGAAATACAAGAGGAGAAATGGGCCAAGGAGAAGGGTAATCCCCCTCCTATTCCTGAAATTGATGATCTTCATGACCAATTTCCCCAAGACATTCCATCTATTTATGGAGACCAAGTACAGCAACAAGAAGATGAGAGATTAAACTTTGAATCTAATTCTTTACAAGAATTGTCACAATTCACAGGCCCATGGGAGTTTGAATCTCTCTAGATCAGAGCTCCCACAATACTGGTAAGAAACGAAGACTCAGTGGTTCCAAGGAACACCGATGTCATGAAGAACACTAAGGTTCAGTGTCATCTCACCCTAGAAGAGCTGCCCAAAGTAAAACTTGAGCTATGGAATCATGTGAAGGATCAGGTTCCAGAAGTTGATTCCAAAATTCCAAAAGAAGGCTCTAAACAAAAAGTTCCAGAGATACCTCTCGATAAAATAGGAGACATAAGCGAAGGTGAAGAAGGTAATACTTATCTTCTGATCATCTACCAAGGTTACACAACCAAAGCAATCATACATTCAGGTGCTAGTGTTGCTATTGTGACCACCTCCTTGTGGAAGAGATGGGGCAAACCCACATTAAGACCAACGAGAATGAAGCTTCAAATGGCAGACGGTCATTTTGAAAGACCTCTAGGATTGCTCGAAGGGATAAGTCTAACCACTTGTGGTGTAGTGTTTAAACACACATTTGCTATATGTGACTTTTAGAAAAATAATGTTTATGAGATGATCCTAGGAAGGCCCTTCCTACGACAATTGCAAATAGGGGAACCAACTCTTTGTACTTATAGCACTTAGGGGTCACCACCAAGGTCAATTTGAAGGATTACACCTTCAGAGATGTACCACCCCTATAGTGGGATCCTATCCACAAAGTGAAAGAAGATTCAATCTCTGTGCATTCTGGAAGTTCACCTGACTCATCATGGATGCATGAAGATACTCACTTGTGGATGTGCAAGGTCGTAGAGGAAGAGGAAAAACGCTTAAAAGCAAGAGAAGAAGGAACTTCTCAAGGAGAAAAACCAGTTAAAGACCCAACCGACACATCGATGATCTTTCCACATGAGGAATTCGAACCTCATGGCTAGGCGGAAATCTTAGCCACCATGGGCGTTGCTATCAATGAAGAACAGTGGACACCTCATTGTGATGAGGAGGGTTATGATATTTTAGTGTTCATGTGTCAGCCCTTGCTAGAATAATGTGACCCTAGTGACTTCATAGAAGAAGAAGAGAACGATGACGATCTAGAGTCCATTGTGATGGATAGTTGCTTTAATTCAGAGAAGCATTATCTAGAAGATGTCAGAGTATTTACCCAAAAAGAAGAAGAACCTCTCACAAGCATTAAAACAGTAAATTCAAAGGATGGAAGTGAGAGCAGTCAAATGAAAAAGAAAAGAAAAGCAGTAAAACAAGAAGAGGAGGAATCATTGTTTGAAATACCAGAAAACTTCAAGAAATATGAAGTTGAAGACCGAAAATTTTTGGTACGAATGCCTAAAAGAGAGGCCATCATAGGAGAAGCATATGACAATAAAGAAAAGACCAAAAAAATTATTGTAACCATAGAAGGGAACGAAGAGCGATGTACATACATAGCAGATGACCTAAGTGTAGAAGAAGAAATGGAGCTCATAGCTCTATTAAGGGAATATAGGGACGTGTTTGCATGGCACTATAGAGACTTAAAGGGGGTAGATCCGAGAATATGCTCTCATACGATCCCCATGATGGCTGATGCCAAGCCCACCAAACAAAAGCCCTACACATATAATGACAATTATGCAACTAAAATAAAAGAAGAAATTGATAGGTTGATTGAAGTTGGATTTATCTATGAGATTGAGCACATTGAATGGGTATCCCCCATTGTAGTGGTGCCCAAGAAGAACGAAAAGTTGCGAGTGTGTATTAACCTTAAAAAGTTAATGCCACTATGATCAGGGATAGCTATCCGCTTCCAATCACCGAACATTTATTGGAGCGTGTTGCAGGCAAGAAAGTTTATAGCTTTCTTGATGGATTTTCGGGTTACAACCAAGTAGTCGTTGCCCCAGAAGATCAACACAAGATGGCTTTTGCCACAGAGTGGGGAATCTTTGCATTTCTTGTGATGCCATTTGGGCTCACCAATGCACCTGTAACCTTCCAAAGGCTCATGTGTCATGTCTTCAAAGAGTTCCTATGAAAGAGCTTAGAGGTATATGTGGACGATTTTTGTGCCCATTCCCAAGAAAGAAGATATAACAACCCTGAGCTCAGACAAATCTTCAACAAGTGTAGAGAATATCGAGTGTGTCTGAACCCAGAAAAGTGTGTGTTCATGGTGCGTCAAGGTAAAATCTTAGGTCATATTGTTTCTAAGAACGAAAATCAATAGATGAGGACAAAGTCAAAGCTATAGCGGAGTTGCTGAGGCCAAGGAATGTTAAAGAGGTACAATCCTTTATGGGCCATTGTGGATATTACCGTAGGTTTATCCAATGTATGCAATCATAACTAAACCTCTTTATGCCTTGTTGACAAATTTTGAGTGGAATGATGAGTGCAAAAATTCCTTCAATGAGCTGAAGAGACGTTTGTGCACAACACCAATACTCACCACTCCTGATTGGAATAAGCCATTCCATGTCCATGTGGATGCATCCAATCATGCCATAGGATGTGTGCTAGCACAACCCACAAGTGAAGGAAATTTAGATTTACCCGTAGCATATGCTAGTAGACAGCTAACCGCAGCTGAATGAAACTATACCACACTGAGCGAGAGGGCTTAGGCATGGTATATGTTGTGAAGAAGTTTATACACTATTTATTGGCCAACAAATTCAAGTTTTTTACTGATCATCAAGCTTTATTATATTTGGTCAATAAGCCTTGCAATACAGGACGACTAGTAAGATGGTTACTCTTACTAATGAAATATGACTTTGAAGTTGTTGTTAGGAAAGGTAGAACCCACCTCAGATCAGATCACCTTTCTCACATCACTTCAAGAGAGTCACCGCAAGGAGTATGTGATGAGTTGCCCGATGCTTATCTATTCAATTTGGAAGTTGTTAAAATATGGGCAAATAAGTTGGTGCATGTCCTAACCTTCGGACCAGCAAATAAGAATGTGAAACCAAACAAAGAAGAAATTGTGAAATCACAAAAATATCACATATTGGCAGGAAGCATGTACAAACAAGATACGGAAGGTGTACTAGCCTGTTGTGTTGAGGATGATGAACATAGCAGTTGGTTGCAACAAGCCCATGAAGGATTGCTAGGAAATCACTATTCTAAACAACGAACATTGCATAATCTGAAATGTTTAGATCTCAAAGAGGGAGATCTAATGTTGGTTTATACACTAAAGCAACATGCCCATAAGTTGGGAAAAAGAGGATATAAGCCCATGATCATTAATAGAATTTCCACTAGCGAGGCAGTTCAATTGGCCACTTTGGAAGGTGACATCTTGCCAAACTATATAAGTGGTTGTCGAGTCAAGTTATATCAAGAACCTCTTACAGAGGATATGCTTATGAGACTCAACACTGCTAAGAAGCAAAAAGAAGAGTTAAGGGTTAGAGAAGAAGCATAGGCAAAGGCTAGAGAGCGCATACGAATAAGTTAAGGCGACTAGGCCTAGATGTCAACTTGAAAGCCCTAAAATATCACACGGACATGTGCCAAAAATCGAGCATAACTACTTCTCAAATAATTGACTGACGTCCCTTTGTGACCATAAAGATAGGACAAGGAAAGAGTGCGAGGACTTTGAAAGCATTGATTGACTCAGGTGCAGCAACTAGTGCAGTTAGACTTTACTACTGCCAAGACTTGCAATTGAACATCAATCCCTTAGAAGCCTATCTCACAGGATTGGGAGGTGTGGAAACCCCTTGTTTGGGTGAAGTGGAACTTCCCATCTACCTTCACGATGTTCCAATGATAGTCAAAATGCTAGTGTGTCACGATGAGGATCTTACAGAGCCACTTGTCTTGGGTCAAGATTGGATCTATGACCATGTAGTCAACTTAAACCTAAGGAGCCAACTTCTTCAAGTTTGGATGCATGAACAATGCATTACATTAGAGTTAGAAAACTGCATGCTCACAGATCATGGTGTCACACATTCTCTTAGGACTAATCTTAGAGAAGAAGTTGTGTGTGTCCAAAGCTCTATTATGCAGAAGGATGCCGCCTCAAACAAAAGAGTCGGAGACCCATTGAGACTCCCTTCTTGTACGAAGTATCTGCCATCTGTAGTAGTTCAATCACACAAGGAAGAGAAACAGTACATGACAACTACTGTATCAACTAGACAACGGGATTTCAAGAAGAAATTAGTGTCAGGCATGAAGCAGATTTGGGTACAAAAAGGAGAGCAACCACTAGCCTTTCCACAATAATTCCCATCTGGGCAGGCCAACCATGCCAAAACAAGAACCAATCAAGGAGGACAGGTTCAACCATAAGGTATCCGACAAGTTTGGGTGCCTAAGAAATTAGTGACAGGTTCAATCACACATATGGGTACCCAAGAAACTCTTACGTACACAACAACCTATATTCTCCCATACGTGTAAAGTCTCAACAAAGAAGTCAAGGAAAGGCAAGGGTCAAAACCCAGAACAAAGAGCCAAAGAGGATCACCTCACCTCTTTGGCAATGGTAAGAAGACAATTATCAAGGATATGGGTGTGGAAGCCAAAAACACCTAGGGCCTCTACAGAACCAAAGAACCAACCACGTGGGATACAGAATTCAAGAAACCACTTGAAGGTGAAGCAGCTCCAGGTGATCTCCACGCAACTGAATAGGGTTCTCAAATGGATCCCTATAAGGAGGAATGATCATTTGTCATCTCAAGATCCGATGGATACCTCCAACAAAGAGGGCATCAACATCTGCAAGTGACATCAAGCCTCGACAAGCGACAACCATGTGCTCCTTGCACAACCCTGTCTTTTGCACCATTCAAGTCATGCATTTCCAAAGTATGGATTAATATAGGGCTACATTACACGGCCGTGCATAGACACATTTGAGATTCCCATGCACAAGAGCACATAGACATATGTCAACTATTTTTATTGATACTAACTTCTATCTTCTTGTTTTGTGACATTGTTCTTTAAAAAAAAAAGGAGAAGAAGAAGAAAAGAGAGAGAGCTTGTTCCCAGGTTTGGCTCAAGGAACATGAATGAGTCATGCTTAGTTGAAGGTGGAACTGTTGATGATTGGGCATTCATCAGTTTTGATAGAAGTGTGTCTCAGCTAGCAGATGATATTATTGTTACCTTATCTAGGTAGATGTCCAAAACTTGGCAGGAACATAGCATCCACAACTATTGTTCCCCCTTACCATGTTAGGAGGGAAGATCTCGAAGGTCCGCAACTTGAGAGATGCTTAACTACTGTATGTCCGAGAGCATCCAAGGTGGTATCTGCAAGGGGTATTTTTGGTACCCCGCAAATCCTTGTATGTATACTAAATGAGAAGACTCTTGCCTATGGTGTGCTAAAGAGAATATGTGAAACTAAGCTTGGTGTAGTTACCCAATGTTGTTTGTCAAGGAATATAAAGAAATTTAATTCTCAATATTTGGCAAATGTTGCTTTGAAAAGAGGAGACGGGACCAGGCACTCAAAAAATTTCATCAGTGGACCATCAACACGGACATTTGTTATCGGCCGCCTGATTGGAAGTGTATAACTGAATCTTTTTCACACGCGCGAAAGGTTGTTACGCAGAAACTTTGTAATCTTTATATAAAGCAATGAAAAAGAGACGCAGAGTGACATTCGTTGGATTCACCAGACTGTCTGTCTGGGTGGTTGAGTAAACGTTACTGTGTTGTTGTTGAGCAATACTGAGTATATTGTTCTTGTTTCTGTTTTGTTATCTGTCGATACCTGTCTGTTGGTGAGTCTCATAGATGTTCAGAAGATTATCTGACTGTGTCTAAGCGAGTTGCTCTGTGGAGTTTCTATGACGTAGTTCAATTAAGTAGGTGTAACGTGGTGTCACTCTTCCTGTAATACACCGTAACGTGCTGAGAAAGTTTGTGCAGTTGTGGTAGTGTTTCTGGTATTCTATTCTGTATTGTGTTGGCTTCAGTGTTGAGGTCTATCTTCGTACGACAAAGATTAAGCTACAGTAAGGGTCTTCCTAAGTTGCGTACTGAATCTTCAATACTGTGTGTCTGAAGCTATTGAGCCCTCTGTCTCTTCGGTGTTGTCTGATTGTTTGTACCTAGTTGGTAAGGGTTGAATCACTGCTATTGTCTTTGGCATTCCCATAAAGTTATGTGCAGAACAATATAGCAAGTTAGTGTATTCGGTACACTTTGGACGGGTTATGATCGAGCACTGTAAAGCTTCTAAGCGTAACAGATTCCTAATAGAGTTCTGCGCATCCGTATATCGATGTATGGAAAAATGGTTAGTTTGGGAACCAAGTATAGGGCCTCTGTCTGACAAACCCCTACCACTCCCAAGAACCCACTTAGGTGGTTAATCGCGTTTCTGACAGTTAGTCTCGCGTTTAAACGTTTAACACTGGCACCGTCTGTGGGAAGGTGGCAACAGATCAGATTGTTGCAAATCAATTGTGGTAACGCGACTATAGATTGAAAATCGATAGTAATAGTACGCGATTAGTACAAAAGATGATACATGTCAGTTACTCGATCCGGTGAAACGTATCCGAAGAACCGACAGCCCTGGGTACCTAATTTGCTAAGGACGCCTCCAGGAGGGAGAAGCGCAGAAAGGTCTTACCCAGAAGTCAAGAAAGTGAAGAACGTCAGTAGTGATTCCGGCCATACTTCGGTGGAACGCACAACCTTTTTGGCAGATTCCGGTGCGATTTTGGCAGAGACTGTCGAAGGCATAGTTACTCCGGAATCTACCAGGATGCAGCATGAGGTTAGTTTAACACCATTAGGTAAAGATTCGAATTTGTTTACGAATAGAAACGTCTTGGCCAAAGAAACCAGTGAAGGAGAAGGAGCACTTTGTTTTGGTGAAAAATCGACACCTTCCGGTGTTATTTCGGTACAAGTTACCGAGAATTCACAGTTTTTCGGTGACGGTTTACCATTTCTTGGTGAATCTTCAGTCCAGTCACCGCTATTGGGAGTAAGTTGTCCTACATTTGACATCAAGAAGGAAGGTAGCTTGTTCAAAGCTGACATTCGAAACATACTGAACCATATTATCGTATCGGAAGGAGCATAGGCCGACGATACAGACTCCGATGGTTCAGATAGCCCGCCTCGGGATACAGAAGATAGTCACGATACAACCACTAGCAAGATGAGTGGACAACAACAACAACTATGTCCACCCAGGCCGCCTCCAACAGGAGTAACGTACACTAAATTCGGTGGATTTCTAGGAGATGACCCAGATGCTCATGTATGCACATTTGAGATAAGTTACGCAATGCTCAACCATCCACCTGATCCGACGTATAAAGCTATTGTCTTCCAATCGACATTGGTTAATGCAGCAGCCAGATGGCTCACAGAATATGATATTAACCACTTTGGCACCTATGAAGCGGTAAGGGATGCATTCTTGCAGAGATTCAGGCTAAAGAAGAATCCAGCCAAAATTTTCGACTACCTACAAAACAATAGACAGAAGATAAATCAAACAGTGCAGGAATATGCCACTCTATTCAGAACCCATTTGAGGCAATTACCACCAGCACATGCCAACCTGCCAGATGACGTTATCACGCAATGGTTTATCAATGGATTGACTCCGCAACTTAAACAGATTATGATCATACGCTGTGTAGGAGCTATGACACTAGATGCAGTTATTGCAATGGCTTTGCAGCTTGAGAACAAGGTTGGAGGATTTATAGAAGATTTGGAATGGTTAAAGGCAAATAAAAATGTTGCAGAAGATCCGACCAGACAGATGTTCTGCACCACATGCAAGAATTCAGGGCACACTAGTGCCACTTGTGCACTTAATCAGTTGTTTTGTGCTATCTGCAACACGACCGGACATTCCACCGAAAACTGTGCATACAACACCAAAGTACAGGGACCAGCAATTGTCAATGCTATTATATAGGAACCAGGACAACCTACCAATCATTATGTACCTCCGCAAATGAGAAACAACCAGCAACAAGGCTATCGAAATTACAGAGGACAGAGAAATAATAACTACAATGCAAATCGCTGGAAGGCCGGACCAGCACAGGAAAATCCCAATTTGCCACCACCGCGCTGTTATTTTTGTGGTAAATTTGGTCACATTAGAAGATTTTGTAAGGATGCAGCTGAGTATGATCAGAGGAAGAAAGAACGTCAAAACCCAATGACTAATATGGTACAAATCACACCAGTAGAAACGCAAGCTGCAGTAATTCAAACCCAATCCGGTAAGCAACTGCAACCAGCAGCAGAAGTATTTGAACCAGGCATACGTGAACAGCAAAGGATGTATGATAAGGCCAGTCAATGGACCACCGCCGAACCTCCAGTGCTTCCAGATCTTATGCCGGTGACCCAGGCTCCGTTAACCAAGGAAGGAACACAAAAACAACATTCTAATTCAGTAGCAGGCACATCATCTTCAGCAGATACATCATCTTCAGCCGACGCATCATCTTCAGAATCTGTGGAAAACACAATGCAAGCACATAAGGCTTGGGAAATTTTATCTAAAGCATCCATTACTCTTCCTCTTGGCCAATTACTTGCACTAGTACCAAGAATTCGGCAACAATTTCAACAACAGTTCAGTCCTGTACCTTCTTGCATTCCAGCAACAGCGACAGTACAACTGGAACCTGATTCTACGGTTGATCATTCAGTTCCTTTAATTACGGTATGGTATAAAATGTTACCGTTAGTGTCCATGTGAAAGGCCAAATGGCCACCGGACACTTCTTTGTATATGTTCTTTAATAAAACATATAGTGGCCTGGTCAGTCACAGACTGTAAGTTCGACCGCATTTGTAAAACCTAAGAAGTCTGTCTTCGTGCTCCCTGTGTACTGCGTTTTCTGCGTATTCTACAACATCTGTGCGTAGTACTGTGTGTGGCGACCAGAGCTCGGTTTTCTACTTTGAGCATATCGTCGTGGAGCTCTCGAGAAGGAGAGTCCAGTGTGGTGCACGCCATTGAATTTTCTCCAAGGCTTTCGACTAAGGCGGCGACTAAGGCATAGACCTTGGCATACCTTGTCATCCGAGTCACCGAAGTCACCGTTGGCGCCGTTGGCTGCGCGCGAGGGAGGACCTCAACGATCAAGGAATATAGAGGTTCCCGGTACTTCCCGGGAGGTCACCCATCCCAGTACTGTTCCCCCCAGAGCTCGCTTAACCGCGGCAATCTCTTGCCACTAAGCTACACTCTTGTGGTGTTTGAAGAAGGGGAAAGACTAAGGTTGGCATTACCTTGAACAATTTTTGGTCCCTCAAAGCTTCATTTTTGCTTTTAAAGCCTATTTCTGAAGCAATTTTGGGGTGTTTTTGGAGCCATTTTGGAGTACTTTCGCACGTAGTTCTCTTCACACAGGTCCAAGAACATCAAGAAGAGTGTTCCTTGTACTTCTCAGACAATAAATATCAACCTTTGGGGCTATATTTTCAGCCACACTCGTAAAACTACAGGTTTCTCGAGGGGTTTTCAGTTTTGGTGGGAGCAGTCGCTGCAAATTTATGCAGGTTTTTAAAGCCTAAAACATCAGAGTTGACAGACACTTGCAGGTGTTATTGGCTAGTTTTTTGGGCAGTGTATTCAGCCTTTCAGTGTCATTTTACTGCATATATTGAGCACATACACACCATGTACGCTTCTGTGGATACCGCTTATGTACGTCCATGTGGGCATTGATATAGCGGTTACGTTCTTTGCATAAAGCCTTTTACGTTTGATAAAGAGGGTCGTGGTGAGGTTTTCTTAACTGGGAGACACCCAGATGTCGGGGTCTCTTCGGTGATGCAGGTGGAAGACTTACCCAGCCTCGCCATAGGAGATGTATGATAGTTGTTCATAGGTGCTCGATAAGCCTAGATGGCTTCTATTGGGTAACTGATTATATGCAGTGGAGTCAGTGATACACTATGCAGGTAGACATGTTAGTACTTGCAGTTTTATGATACTTTGACACTGGTCATATGCTAATTTTGCAGAGGATACTCTGGCAAAATTTTTCCAGATTTCTGGTTTAGTCAACTATATAGTGGTCGATTTACTCCTTGATACACTTATTTGTTGGTGTTTGGACTCTTCTAGCTCCATTATCATTCTATTCAGTTCTCTACGATCATGGCATCAGAGGTCTCAGGCACATCCGGTGGATCAGGGTCTAGTGCTAGCGTTCCGAGGAGGAGCTATAACTTGCAGGGCAAAGACCATTTTGAGATCCGAAAATTTGATGGCACAAACTTTGCTCTATGGAAGAATCAGATTAAAGATGTGCTGATTCAAAGAAGGCAATGGAAGCCAATAAATGGGATTTCAAAGAAGCCTGCTGACATGGATGAAGATGATTGGGATGAGTTAGATGAAATGGCCAGGTCTACCATTCGCTTGCACCTAGCAGATAATGTTTACTTTACAGTATTAGACTGTGAAAGTGCAGAGGAGCTTTGGAAGAAGTTATGCAATACATATGAAAAAGAGACGGCATCAAATAAAGTATATCTGATGAGAAAATTATACGACCTTCGTATGAAGGACACAGATAGTGTTGCTGCTCATCTAAATGAGTTTGATGCCATATTCTCCCAGTTACAGGCTCAGAAAATGGATATGGACAATGAAATGAAAGCAGTATTGCTGTTATGCACCCTGCCATCATCATGGGATACATTTTGCACAGCTATTAGCAATAGTGCACCAGGTGGTAAACTCGTCTATGATGACATATGTGGAGCACTCTTGAGTGAGGAGATTCGTAGAAAATCTATGGTTGGCACTCAGAGTGGAGATGCATATAATGTTCGTGATTCTTACCAAGGAAAGAATCAACAACGTGGCAGGAGCAAGAACAAGGAAAAGAATGGTCAACGGAATAAGAGCAGAAGTAAATCAAGGAAGAGGGATATTGAATGCCATTATTGTCATAAGAAAGGACACATGAAGAAAGACTGTTATGCATTAAAGAATGCTAAAGGTAAAGGACAGAATGTTGATGGGCATGTTAAACAGTTACCTGCACCATCTACTTCGACTCTGAAGATTGAAGAAATTAATGCTATTTCTGATGATGCTGATGTGTTGACACTTGATAGTACTGTGCCATCTGAGGCACTTATGGCTGATTCTCTTTCCCACACCTGGCTGCTAGATTCTGGTGCTTCTTTCCATGTGACACCACATAGAGAATGGTTCTCTAATTATGCAGCAAAGTCTCTTGGTACCGTGAGACTTGGTGACTCTTACCAGTGTGATGTTGTGGGGATTGGAGATGTGGTTGTGCAGTTCATTGACGGTTCAAAATTTACTATGCATAATGTACGCCATGTACCTCAGTTATCACGCAGTTTGATGTCAGTTGGTCAACTTGATGACCTTGGTTACAAGGTGGTCTTCTATGCTCAGTCCTTTCGTATATCAAAGGGCAATATGGTTATTGCAAAAGGAAGGAAAGTTGGCTCACTTTACCCTTTATTTGTATCACAGAAAGAACAATTGTTAGCTGTTACTGAACAGCCTATGGCTTGTATTTGGCATGGTCGTTTGGGCCATATATCTCGTAGTGGAATGGAAAATCTTTCTCGTTCTGGCTACTTACCTGTGTTATCTTTCTCTGATTTTTCATTTTGTGAGCATTGTCAATATGGAAAGCTAACCAGAAATGTGCATAAAACGCACATTGACTCTTCAATTCAGCCTTTAGATCTTGTTCATACAGATGTGTGTGGTCCTATGCCCACTAGGTCCTTAGGTGGTTCTCTTTACTTTGTTACTTTCATAGATGATGCTACTAGAAAAGTCTGGGTATATCCTATCAAATCAAAGGATGATGTATTCCCTACTTTCAGAAAATGGCTTGCTTCAGTTGAGACTGAAAAAGGAACTAAGCTTAAGGCTTTACGTTCAGATAATGGGGGTGAGTATACCTCACATGAATTCAGCCTTTTCTGTCAGTGTAGAGGGATTCGTAGAGAGTTTACAGCTCCTTATACCCCAGTACAGAATGGTGTAGCTGAGAGGATGAATAGAACTATTCAAGATAGAGTAGTCTCTATGTTGCATCATGCAAACCTCTCACAAGGTTTTTGGGCAGAAGCAGTATTGACTGCAGTTCATGTGATTAACCTTTCACCTAGTACTGCCAAAGGTCTGAAAGTGGCACAAGAGTTATGGACAGGGAAACCACCATATTATGATCATCTTCAAGTTTTTGGGTGTGAAGCATATGTTCATATACCCAAGAATCTTAGACAGAAGTTGGACCATAAGTCAAAGAAATGCATTTTTCTTGGATATGGTCGAGAAGGACAATTTGGATATCGCTTATGGGATCCTGAAACACGGTCAGTGATCAGAAGTAGTGATGTCATTTTTAATGAGTCTAAGATGCATAAACAGCCGATTAAGGAGGTTGAAGTGAGAAGAGTGGTGTTTGAGGATACTAGTCCTCCGGTTAGCATGCATAAAAATGCTGCACATAGGGATGTTCAAGAGAATGTCCATTCAGATCAGTCTGCACATGTTCCTGCTCAGCAACCATTGAGACGTTCTGCACGTGTCTCATATCCACCTGATAGATATGTTCCAGGTTTAGATTTTGTTATGCTAACAGATGCCGGTGAGCCCTCTTGCTACAAAGAGGCTATGCAGACAGAGGATCATGTCAAGTGGGAGCGTGCCATGAAGAGTGAGTTGGATTCTATTCACAAGAATGGTACTTGGGACTTAGTACCTTTGCCAAAGGGAAGGAAAGCTTTACCATGTAAATGGGTATATAAGCTGAAATTCACATCAGATAGTGCTTCTCCAAAATATAAAGCACGACTTGTTGCAAAGGGTTTTAAGCAACAACATGGTGTTGATTTTGAGGAAATCTTCTCCCTAGTGGTCAAGATGACTACTTTGCGCATGTTGCTTGGATTCGTTGCAATGGAGGACTTAGAGCTAGTCCAAATGGATGTGAAAACAGCTTTCTTGCATGGAGATCTTACAGATGAGATCTATATGGAACAACCAGAGGGTTATGTAGTTCCTGGCAAGGAAAGTCTAGTTTGTAAGCTCAAGAAGAGCTTGTATGGACTTAAACAGTCTCCTAGACAATGGTACCAAAAGTTTGATGCTTTTATGAAGTCCCAAGGCTATTCTCGGAGCAATGAGGATCATTGTCTCTACACAAAGAGATGTTCTGATGGCAGCTTGATATGCTTGATACTTTACGTCGATGATATGTTGATTGCTGGGAAGTCCTCTTATGATTTGTCAATTCTCAAAAAGAAGTTGAGTCAGACATTTGATATGAAGGATTTGGGGGATGCCAAACATATTCTTGGCATGCGCATTACTCGTGATAGGAGTAAAAGATGCATATACTTGTCTCAAAGTGAGTACATATCCAAAGTACTTCATCGATTCAATATGCAGGGTGGAAAGGCATTGAGTACACCTTTACCCACATATGTGAAATTGAGCAAGGATGACTGCCCCAAATCATGACCAAAATTCATGACCAAAATTCCCTATCAGTCTGCTGTTGGTAGTCTCATGTATGCTATGGTAGCTACGAGACCAGACATTGCATTTGCAGTGGGAGTTGTGAGCAGATATATGTCTAATCCTGGCAAGAAACATTGGGAAGCGGTCAAAATGATTTTGAGATATCTGAGTGGCACTAAGGACAAGTGTCTATGCTTAGGTAGAGGGAAAGCATCCATTATTGGTTACACAGATTCTGACTATGCTGGTTGTGTAGACAATCGTAAGTCTACATCAGGGTACATTTTTCATTTTGCTGGAGGTGCTATCTCTTGGAGATCTCGTCTTCAAGAATGTACAGCTGTTTCCACCACAGAAGCAGAGTATGTTGCAGCAAGTGAGGCATGTAAGGAAGCATTGTGGCTTTCTCGTCTTGCTTGTGATATGGGTTTGCCTCAGCATGTACCTCACTTGCTCAGTGATAGTCAGAGTGCCATTGCTTTGGCTAAGAATCCGGTCTATCATGCAAAGACCAAGCACATTGAGGTGAGGTATCACTTCATTAGAGATTGCTTAGCCACTGAGAGCATTATTCTTGAGAAGGTTCACACTCGAGATAATGCTGCAGATGCTTTGACTAAAGCTCTACCACAGGATAGCTTTCGACACTGTTGTCACTTGATGGGGGTTACTTGTGTAACATGCCCATCAGGTGGGAGGTATAGTTTGTATACTTACACTCAGGTATTCTTTATCATTCTTTCTTTTTTCTCCCATAGTTACTCTGGCCATATTGGCCTTTAGTGGGAGATTGTTACCGTTAGTGTCCATGTGAAAGGCCAAATGGCCACCGGACACTTCTTTGTATATGTTCTTTAATAAAACATATAGTGGCCTGGTCAGTCACAGACTGTAAGTTCGACCGCATTTGTAAAACCTAAGAAGTCTGTCTTCGTGCTCCCTGTGTACTGCGTTTTCTGCGTATTCTACAACATCTGTGCGTAGTACTGTGTGTGGCGACCAGAGCTCGGTTTTCTACTTTGAGCATATCGTCGTGGAGCTCTCGAGAAGGAGAGTCCAGTGTGGTGCACGCCATCGAATTACTTCATAAAAATCATAAAATTACACAGGTACTAATTGATGGAGGATCGGGTGTCAACATTGCTACTGTTGCACTGTGTAAGAAGTTAGGATGGACCGAAATCGAACCAGTCCAGTTTTTTGTCATAATGGCCGACCAGTCAAGGGTCCATCTAGTAGGACTTGTCCGAAACATGCCAATAACTTTACAGGGTACCACATTTAAAATGACCTTTGTCGTCCTAGAATTACCTGAATCCACCCTTGATTATAATCTTCTTTTTGGCCGTCCTTGGTTGAAGCAAGCTAAGGCTATACAAGATTGGTCTACATAGGAACTCACTTTCAAAGACAACAA
This sequence comes from Ceratopteris richardii, assembly GCA_020310875.1. Taxonomy (NCBI): domain Eukaryota; kingdom Viridiplantae; phylum Streptophyta; class Polypodiopsida; order Polypodiales; family Pteridaceae; genus Ceratopteris; species Ceratopteris richardii. Next base: position 54,470,552 of record CM035417.1, on the reverse strand, counting down.
TCGTATATATATGTTGTAAAATTAGATGCTATACAGCCTTGCGAATTGCATGCTAGACCGTATTTTGCAGAACCAGTTCATATGTTAGATGGTCTGTCAGATGATGAAGAAGAAGAGTTTTTTAAAAAATAATATTGACTTGATCTCCCTAGGAACTGTTGATCTACAATCTGTTGTAGATAATTGGAATCCCGCAGTCTGTAAGGTGATGCCTGTAACAGAAGAAGATAAGATGGAAGATACCACTGCTATAGATGACAGTGATCTACAACAACTTTTTAAGCCAGATGATGATGCAGAGAAGTCCCGACAGTTCTATGTTCCAGAAGATCAGTTGATCACTTATAATTTAGGAGATGAGGACCATCCGCGTCCTGTCAAGATAAGGGAAAGCCTACTAGAAGTATTTCAAGCAGACTTAATCCAGCTACTCCGATAATTCTCTAACGTTTTTGCATGGGATTACAAAGATATGAAGGGATTGGACCCTCGCATATATCAACACAGGGTCATGATGAAGCCGGAAGCAAAACCGATCAAACAACCCAGCTACCGGATGAATCCGAACTATGCATCACAGGTAAAGGCAGAGCTTGATAGGCTACTCAAAGTCGGATTCATTGTACCAGTAGAGCATGATGAATGGATCTCACCAATTGTTATTGTTCCTAAAAAGAATAAGCAACTGCGAATTTGTGTGGACTACCGGAAACTGAACGCAGCTACGGTGCCTGATCCATTTCCGCTACCTTTTCTTGACACGATGCTTGACAGAGTAGCAGGACACGAAATGTATTCATTCCTAGATGGATACAGTGGGTATAATCAAGTTAGAATGGCTGAGCAGGATATACCGAAGACCTCTTTTATTACCAATTGGGGTGTTTTTGCTTGTACTGTTATGTGGTTTGGATTAAGAAATGTCCCCAGTACGTTCCAAAGGTGTATGCAGGAAATATTTTCTCCTTACCTTACCTCTTTTATGCAAGTATATCTTGATGATTTTTCGATTTTTGGTAAGATGGTAGCACACTTGTTCCTATGAGGACATGCATAGGTAGCCTAGGACTGGAGTACAACATAGAACCTGAGGGGAATATAGTATACATGAGGCATGGGTTAGAGTTTAAAAGAAGAATGAAAGCTTTATGTGACTCCTACCTGCATTTTGTTCACTTGAAACGGAAGTAAATATAAGTTTACATATAAATTGAGATAAATATTTTATGTTTGACTTATATGATTTTTTTTCTTTTGCAACAAGTTTGATGAGAGAGACAAAAACTATGTATTTAGTTCATTGGAGACAGAATCCGGCATTGGGTGGTCTCATAAATGGTGTTTGAAAGAGATGGGGATACTTATGTCACATCATCGTGATAATGCACAGTATGCATTGCTTTTATTTGTTATATTTATGTGTGCATCTCTCTCACTCTCTCTCTCTCTCTCTCTCTCTCTATATATATATATATATATATATATATATATATATATATATATATATATATATATATATATATATATATATATATATATATATATACACACACACACACACACACACACATATATATATATATATGTGTGTGTGTGTGTGTATATATATATATATATATATATATATATATATATATATATATATATATATATATATATATATATATATATATATATATATATATAAATATATATATATATATATATATATATATATATATATATATATATATATATATATATATATAAACATACAGATCATGCATATACACATACATATATATAAAACACACATGTAGATACATACACATCACACATACATGCCTACATGCACACATGTATACATATACATGATTACACAATTATAAAGACACTTGCATATATTACACAAATGCACATGCATACATACACGTGTGCATAGTAACACATGCATACATATATCACACACATGCACACACATGAAACACACATATGTGCATACTAACACATGTATACATATAACACACATGAATACACACAAATATATATACACACACATATGCATACATTGATGAGAGAAATTTCATCCTTGAAAATAAAGCTATATACAAAATTTTAGGCATACCCCCAAGCTTCATGTTCTAACTTAAAAGAACATGTTTTCATCTCTATGGTGGGACTCACATATATTCTAATTGAATAAAGGAGAAGCTATTGTTAATTTGATTATTTACATACACACACATTCACATGTACACATTTACACATACACACAAATACACATTCTGACATATAAAAACACATACAAAACTATAAATGTATGATGTATGCATGTGTGTGTGTATGTATGTGTATGCGTGGGTATGTATGCATGTATGTATGTATGTGTAAGTGTATGAATATGTGTATGTGTATGCATGTATGTGTGTATATGTATGTATGTGTAAGTGTATGTATGTATGTGTAAGTGTATGTATATGTGTATGTTTATGCATGTATGTGTGTGGGTATGTATTTAGTATGTATGTGTGTGTATGTATATGTGTGGGTATGTGTATGTATGTGTAAGTGTAAGTATATATGTGTAAGTGTATGTATGTGTGTCTATGTATGCATGTTTATAAAGTTAAAGTCTTTTTTATATTATGATCCCTTTTTTTGTTTGAGATTAAAATAATAGGAGATATTGTATGGTAGAACAAAATAAGAGAAGATCTAACATACCGCCTAAGATGTGGTAGTTTTTTCACAGATAGCTGCATCTTCAGGAATCATTTCCTCAACAAAAGGTATACAAATTAATAGTTTATATTATTGTGACTTATAATTATCATATCTTTTATAAATGGTTTACATTTAATCTATGTATTTTTGTTTCATTAAATAAAGGCAGGCTACTACAAAGAAGAGAGTCGAGTCACGTCATACATTCCACTTAGGCCAAATGGGCCACTATGGTTTTATAGCTATATTTGTAAGTATATGTATTATTAAAACTATATTTTTTATTTTAGTTAGAACACTAATCATTAATCTTTTTTATTTGTTTCAATGCAATGAAAGGATTATGGTCGATATCCTACGAAAAAGGAAATCGTTTTTGCTACACATTGTGGATATCAACATCTGACTAGGTACATGTAAGATCATCCAAATGCTTTTGTGAGTATTATTAAATTTCATATAATTATTTTATTTTTGTTGATGTTTTATATGTTTTTATTTATTTATGTTTGTTATATGTAATATAGGAGTATTATGCAGAGTAGATATGGATGAGGTGGAGAGACAAACACAAGTGGGACGATCTTGATCATCACAGAGTGCTCACACCTCTACCCATGATGCCACTACAAATACATCATATCATGCGGATGATCATGATGATGAGGATGATCATGATGATGATCATGATGATGATCATGATGATGATCATGATGATGATCATGATGATGAGAACTTACATGATGATGTGGATGATGATGATCAGCATGATTGAGAGATTACATTGGATATATATTTTATATTGATATAGATGTTTTCTTTATATATATATATTTTCTCATTCCATTTATGTTTTGAATTGTATATATGGTACTAACTAATGAAAAGTCTTATTTTAATGAATCTTATTACAATTTATATTTAACATGTGATTTATTACTTTAATTATATAATTCATATGTATGTGCATGTGTATGTGTATGTGTATGTGCATGTGCATGTGTATGTGCATATGTATGTGTATGTGCATGTGCATGTGTATGTGTATGTGCATGTGTATGTGTATGAGTTGTGTATGCGTATGTGCATGTGTATGTGTATGTGCATATGCATGTGTATGTGCATATGCATGTGTATGTGCATATGCATGTGTATGTGCATATGCATGTGTATGTGCATATGCATGTGTATGTGCATATGCATGTGTATGTGCATATGCATGTGTATGTGCATGTGTATGCATATATGTGTGTATGCGCATGTGTATGTGTATAAGTGTGTGTATGTGTATGGTATATATGCATGTGTATGTGTGTGTATGTGTATGTGTATGAGTGTGTATATGTATGTATGTGCATGTGTATATGTAAGTGTATGTGCATATGTGTGTGTATGTGCATGTTATGTGTATGTGTGTCTATATGTATGTATGTGCATGTGTATGTGTAAGTGTATGTGTGTGTATGTGCATGTGTATGTTTGTGTATATGTATGTATGTATGTATGTGCATGTGTAAGTGTATATGTGTATATGTGTGTACATATGTGCATGTGTATGTGTATGTGTGTGTATATGTATGTATGTGCATATGTATGTGTATAAGTATAAGTATGTTGTGTGTGTGTGTGTATAAGTGTATGTATTTGTGTGTATGTGTATGTGTACATATATATGCATGTGTACGTGTGTGGATATGTGTGTATGTGTATGAGTGTGTATATGTATGTATGTGCATATGTATGTGTAAGTGTATGTGTTTATGTGTGTGTATGTGCATGTGTGTGTATATGTATGTATGTGCATGTGTATGTGTAAGTGTATGTGTGTGTATGTGCATGTGTATGTGTGTGTATATGTATGTATGTGCGTGTGTATGTGTAAGTGTATATGCATATATGTGTGTACATATGTGCATGTGTATGTTATGTGTGTCTATATGTATGTATGTGCATATGTATGTGTATGTGTATAAGTATGTTGTGTGTGTGTATGTGTATCTGTATAAGTGTATGTATGTGTGTGTATGTGTATGTGTAGGTATATATGCATGTGTATGTGTGTGCATATGTGTGTATGTGTATGAGTGTGTATATGTATGTATGTGCATGTGTATGTGTAAGTGTTCTTGTCGGAAATCTCTTGACATGCAATTTATCTTTCCCAAATATCTCATTCAGAAGATTTATATTCTGTGAGATATTTGTTAGAGAGTGAAGTCTAGTTTTATAGTGTACTTATGTGTGCACGTGGTCTATCTTTGTTAGTTGAATTTCCTCACCAAAACTCATCCAAATTACTTGTTTTTTAGCTTGTTGGAAAGCTATTTGTGTCTACCTTCTCTATACCAAATATCTTTCTCAAATGATATATATTCAAAGAGTTATTACTCCGAGAGTGAAGTTTAGTTCTTCAACATACTTATGTGGACAGGTAGTTCATCTTTGTTAGTTGCGTTTCCTAATAAAAACTTGTCCAAATTAAGTTATTTATAGCTTGTTTGAACGCTCTCTTTGTCTAATTTGATTAACTAAATGCACAAGTCCATTTGAGTTTTTTTATTGAGAGTAGCAAGCTATCTAAGGTGCAGCTATATGTCCAAGTGTTGGACATACAAGGGTTCACTACACATTTCCGTTGCGCATAGGAGAACTCATTCTCCATAGTTGGTATGAGAGAAAAATTGGTGTTGAAGCTTCATCAACAGAGCTGGAGTTAAAGCAAAGCAAAAAAGGAGCTACAAAACAAGAGGGAGCTTCACAAACACAAGAGCAAAGGACAATATAACTATTCGAGGTAACTCTCAAAGTCTTTGATAGTCTTCAATGGCTGACTTGGGTCAACAAGTAGAGAAATTGGATAAGGATAACTATCCCGTGTGGAAGTTTAGAATGACCAACTACCTAATGGGCAAAGGCTTATGGGGTATTGTGAGCGGCGATGATGCTCAAACTCAAATCAATCAAGTTGTGGCCACCGAAGTCCAAAGGAGGCAAGCGAAAGAATGGGAAGAGAGGAATAGGAGAGTCATGTTCCTCATTTCGCAAGTCATTACTAATGCCATGGTAGGGCATATTCAACATCTAGAGAAAGCTAAGGATGCTTGGGAAGCTCTTGAAAGGATGTATTCAACAAATACCAAAGTGTAGCTCAATGATGAGTAGCACCTCCTTTAATGTCAATCCGGGAAGACGTGAGGATGGTATGAAGACCTCGAGCAAGTGGCGGCACAAGTGCGTGAGTGAGAAGCACACAAGCATGCACACACATACACACACACACGCACACACGGCAAGACAAAGAGAGAGAATCAATGGAGTTCTTTAGATTACTTTCATAAGCTCTTACAAGTTCGTTTCTATTACAATCTAACCTCAAAAATGAGCTCTCTAGCTCTTTTTATAGTTTTTGACTAGCTTTTGGCCCTGTCCAGACCTAGTGTCCGGCCTAGTTAAAAATTAGGTTCCAGGGCCAATTTGAGGGCTCAAACGAAGTCTAAAAATTATGAAAATTGGTACGATGGTACTTCTAGTACTCCTCAAGCTCGAGGACTCCTCGGCTTGCACAAAATGGAGTCTAATCTACCAAAAACGGGATTTACAATGTTTGTGTAGTGATTAAAATCACTTGAATTGTACATAATCTATGGGAAAAAATGATCTGGCCTTGTTGCCGTATTGTGCATGATTCCTTTGTTGCTTTGTGTGCCAACACTCCCCCCTTCCTAGCGTCTGTCGCCCCTGACAGACCTTTGTTCTCGCGGGTGGTCGATGTAATATTGGATGACATTGGTGGCCAGTTCATGTTCTCTATCCTTAAGCCTCGTGCTAGATCGGCTTCCAATGCCTCCCAATTTATTGCACCGGGGGTCTCTGGTTGCGGGGTGGTGTAGTACTCTGAATACATTGCTTGTTCACAAGCAAACAGTTGAAGCAGATGTGTCGGTTTTGGTGCGAAAATCTCCGAGTGATACTCCCAGAAACCTGATCTGAACATTTCTTCGAAGGTCTGTTTGTAGCAGGCGGGGAGGTATTTGATGCGTGCATGCCAAGCGTAAGTCACACGGATACTGGGGGTGGTGCTCATGTCATACACCAAGTCGTAATTTCCATTGCTAAACCCGGGAAGACGTACCTATGGTGCGGCTGCATTTCTAAAGGTCTTCAGCACTACTTGCATCATATCTAAGATTTTAAGCATCATTTGCGCTGCTACATCTTGCATGGGCTTCAAGCGCGGCATCCAGTGGCGAATGGTCCCCATCATATATGCTACCGATGGTGGTCCTTGTGGTGGCGCGATGTACGGGTAGTTCAGCCATTCCTTGCATTGCGCATTGTTCTGTACCTTGATATTAAATGCCTTCCACGACCTGCGGCGGGGGACTGGACCGTAGCATGGGTTGTACAGGAGGTGCAACGGCGCGTTGTTCCATGTGCGTAGCATTTCTGGATAAGTCTCTAAAAGTTTCTGCCGCCATGTTGGTTGACGAATCTTGCCTTTTCGCACCTCTGGAGGAAGGTCTTCGGGTTGAAATTGGGTCGCAAAAGTAGGAATCTGACCCGTGACTCTTTGTATTTCTGCATTATAATCAGCCAAGATAATGTAATATGGCCTGTACTGGAGTTCCGATGAGAGAATCAGGCGTCTCGATGACAAGTTCTTGAAATAATCTGATTGTAAAACAGTCTCCTCTATGACCCTCATAGCTTGATTTTGCACTACGGTGCGCTCTTCATGCGAGGTCCCTATTTCCTCCACTTGTCGTAACCATGGCGGTCGTGGTGCCTCGAACGTGTCCTGCGCTTCTTCTGTTTGTTGGCCTCCTGGGAATGGTTGCGGATCATATTCTTCATCAAACGTTTGTTCCACAGGAATTTGCACAACTTCTTCGTCCGTGGGAGCCTCCGGAGGGGAAGATGGCCTCTCATATTGTAGTAGGCGTGTTTGCAATTCAGTTACCTGTTCCTGGAGATCTTTTATGGCCTCTGCGTTGAGAAGTGAAGCCGCAGAGGGGGTGGTTGGAGGGGCAGCTGTTGGTCCTTGTTGGTGTTCCTGCTTCAGTTGTCCTAGCTCCTCCGATAGCTTATCATGTGCTTCGAGCAGCATGGCATAATCTTCCAATATAATCTTGATGTTATCGGGGGTCACTGCTTGAAACTTGGATGGGCTGATGGGTGCCCCCGGTGTGCTCTCAATAGCTGCCTCCAGGTTCTCTTGATTTTGTATTTGGAGACGTCTGTTCTCTTCCTGAGCAGCCGCAAGATGGCGTTTAAGTAGCGCCATATTTCGCTGAAGTTTTGAGTTGCGTTCCAGCTGTGTCCGTAGGTGACCTTCTACCACCTGCACCGCTTCCTGATCTACGTTCTGTAGCTGTACCTCCAATATATTATGGGCGTCTTGGAGGGTTTGGAACTGTGTGTGGATGCGAGCGTTCTCCTCTTCTAGTACCGCAAGGCGGAGCTGTAGTGTCACTGAGTGCTCTTGCAGGCGTGCGTTTTGTTGCTGGAGCTAAATGTAATCTGTTCTTAAATTTGATATACAAGCCAACATGGTGTCCAATGCATTACCTATAGATGAGTGGGGGGTGTTTACCGTGGAAGATGCATGGGAAGGGAATTGGGGAAGGGAGACAGTGAATGATGTGTCTACGAAAGTTGTGTGTGTGGGTGAAATTGGTGGAGGGGGAATGGGAGGAGGTGAAACCGTGGGTGGAGGTGCCGTGGGTGGTGAAATGTCCATCCCTTCAGGAGTGGGTGTTAGTGTGGGGCCTGCCATATACACTGGTATGGTAGGTGGTGTGTGTGTGGAAGTGGTGAATAGATGTGAAGTGGGGTGGGGAGCTGAAAAGACAGGGAATGGTTGAGGGCCTGGTTGAAAAGCCCTAGCAAAGATGTCCTGGAGGGATTGTAGAAATGGAGAAAGGGGTATCGGGGGTTGGGGTCGTAAATTTGAGAAGGGTGGAAAGGGTTGCGTGGTAGTAGGGAAGCCCATGAATGTGGATCTAGGGTCAGGATGACCCGTGGCTGAGGGCGTTGGGGATGGTTGCCCTAGGGCAGGCTCTAGGAGGGGTTCGGCGGATTGTGTAGTGTTGGGGTTGGCTTCGAAGATTGGATTATCAGTGGTAGAGAATAGGGTGGCACTAGAGATGGGAGTACGGAAGATGAAGGTTGGGTCAGTGGGTTGAGTGGTCGATGGGATTTCCACTGTCTCTGTTCTAGGAGGTGATGGTGGGGGAGTAGGTGGTAGTGGTTCGGTGGACTCCTCATGGGTGGCTGGGTGATGTTGGCTAGTTGTCTGGGAGGTTGTTCTGATAGTTTCAGGTGTAGTAGTCGGCTCTTCTGCAACTGTAACGGGAATTTGGATATTTTTACCTGAGCGAGGTCGTGTCTGGAACCTTCGTGGGTCATATTGAACTGAAGGCCTCTGAATGGCAGTGCGCACAGCTTCTACAACTCCATATGTTTCTGCCATCAATAAGAGACCTTCCCTGTACTCTGAGTCAACTCCCGCTTCTTCCAACAACTGAGTCATAAGTACTCTGCTGCTCTGTTCAGTGAGTAACTGCTGCGATCGCACTCTTTCCATAATCTGATACAGCCTTCGGAGTTCTGCTGTATATGCTGGGGCTTCAGTGGTCTCTTCTTCATACGCTTCTTCTTCTTCCGTGTGTCCGTGTTGTTGACTTTGCTGAGCGTCACTCCAATGGACATGTCTACCGTCTGTAGACTTTCTTCTTCTTCGTGAGGATGTGCCCTACTCCTCTGCCTCTGAATAAAACTCCACATCAGAGAATTGTGTGCTTTGTAGGAATGCTTCGAAATCCTGGGGGTCCAGTCCTTCAGCGTCTCCAGTGGCAGCAAATTCGAATTCAGGTGTAACCGGAGGAGCCGATGGGGTAGGTTGTGTCGTAGTGTCAGATTCCGACCTGGGTATCCTAATGGTAAAGGGAGGTACAGTGCCCTCTCTTAATGGTGATGCCTCAGGAGTAGTCAGGACTTCCCGTGTCTGGACGCAAGGGATCGCGCCCCTCATGCGCTTGGACTGATGTGTGGATGTCTTGAGCCTTTTAAACATTTGTAATTGTGCCCAAGTTAAGGCACGCTCAATGGGGACATCATATGCCAAGCATCGGTAAATGATGCGTGTGAGTGCACAGCATCCGTTCACCACTAATTTCCTAGAAGCCCGTTTGTTCGCTTCATACAACTGATCTATAATCCACACTGGTAGCTTAATAGGTAACGCGCCTGCTTCCGCCAAGTAGAGAGCAAACCAGATCTTCTTGTGTGGTTGCGTGAATCGGTCTTGACCGGGGAAGGCGAAATGTTGCATGCACATTCGGAGAGGGATGGACACATTTGGGGTGAGTGCTGCCATGTCTTTCAGCTTCACTAGTTTCCTGTCCTTCATGTTGGTGGGAACAAGAGCATCCTTTTCTGAGGGCACATGCGTGCCATGCATATTTAAAGCGTCGCTTACCAGCTCCACAGTAAGTTCAAACCTCTTCAACTCGTTGTTGCCCAGCAATGAGGGGAGAACAAATGATCCGGGTTGGTCCTTATCTTCATTAGCTTGTAATGTGGAGACCAAATAGTAACATCGGAGGAGATCGGGTTTAGGTAGTGGGGTTTCAAAATATTCCGCCAATCCTGCTCGTTGCCATATGGTCTGTAGATCTTCGGTGTTCTGTAAAGTTTCGAACTCCTTGGAGAAAAATTGGAATCGCACCCATGATCTGTCATACTCGCATTTAGACTCCCAGATATACTTGGCCTCACCTAATGGACCGGGCATGCCATTGAACCAATGAGAATTCGCATGAACTCTTTCCGTGATTCCTGTAGGTGGATCTGGCACCGGGAGTTGCTGGAGGTGTTGCATCTCCACTGGTCGTTCAGTCGGGGGCACATCCACGGGTAGGCTATCCACATCAATTCCTGCAGTAAGTATCCCTACTTGTGAGCCCGAACCTGTCGCTTCTGCCATTTTTCTTCTTGCCTTCTGATTCTGTGAGAATATAGAATCATGTGTTAACATCGTAATGGACAGAATAAATCCGTTGTTGTCCCCGTTACAACATTAACATGAGGTAGATGGTGAGTTAGCGGTTAGTAAGTGCACGAAGACAGTGAGTGTAGTTAACGTTTGTGTATTCCTAGGAGACTAATGCCGTTAGTAAGTGGGTGAATTTACAAATCGGGGTCGGGGGGTTTATTACAGATCTTAGACTGCCAAATGCAGTGGATGGGCTTTGCTTTCGGTTTCGTAGAGACTCCAGAGAGCTGTGTCGGTGTTGCTGTTTGGGAATGGGGCCTTTTAGGGACCCACTTATAAGTGATTACATGCATACTCATGGGTCTTGGTGTGTTCCTAAGTGTTGAGCACGAGGGAATTCTGGTTGTACTCGTAGATGGGTTACGCTGCATAGGTTGTGGCCTTGGCGTAGCTACTTGTGCCCTCAAGCAAGCTTTAGGCACCCAAATTTGTCTTGATTGTGGGCTTGCCTTCATCGACTTCGTGGGCACCCAAATAGATTTTACTTTAGCAGAAGAATTTCTGAAAGACTTCTTATTAGCGTCGTGTTGTTGGTTACTAATAAGAGGCTTTGCCCGCGTAGTTGACGGTGGTGCACCCGGTCGTTCGCCTTTCCGCACCCACACCTGGATTATTTTCTGGGACATTCTGCTGCGCAGGTATTTTTGATCTCGGACATAGGTAGTACTCTGCTTCTGTTGCTTGTGATCTGCCTTTGGTTGCTGCCTCCTTCTGGCCTTTGGAAAAGAAGGGAGTTCCGTTGCATCCCTGACTCCTTTTTTGCAAATATCATTCCTCTGCAACACAGGGTTTTGAACAAGAACAGCATGGTCATCTTCATGTGTATTCCTGGAAGGACCAGGAGTCTGTGCCTTTCCTAGCTCCTTGAGTGCTCCATTGTCTAATTCTACTGTAACTCGACTATGATTGAGCAAAACCTGGAGAAGTCCACTTCTTAGGTTTAGATTGACTGCTTGGTCATAGATCCAATCCTGACCCAAGACGAGAGGTTCAGTGAGATCCTCATCTTGACACACTAGTACTTTAACGGTCATTGCCTCATCGTGAATGTAGAGGGGAAGTTCCACCTCGCCCATGCAAGGGGTTTCCACGCCTCCCAATCCTATGAGATATGCTTCCATAGGATTGACAGTTAACTACAACTCTCGACAGTAAGACAATTTAACAGCGCTAGTGGCAGCACCTGAGTCAATCAAGGCTCTTACGGTCCTTGCACTCTTTCCTTGTCCTATATCTATGGTTATGAAAGGACGTCTATCAATTATTCTATTCGAGCTTGTTCCTGCAACTTGACACATGGCCATGGGATATCCTTGATCTGCGTCAACTGTTCTGGTTTGATCTCGGCCTTGTCTTCGTAACTTCATCCTTCTGATGCGTTCTAAAGCTTCTGCTTGAGCCTCTTCTCTAATTCTCTTCTCTTCCTCTTTGCGTTTCTTAGCAGTGTTGAGTCGACTGAGCATTTCCTCCGTGAGGGGTTCTTGATACAACTTGACTCTGCAACCGCTAATATAGTTTGGGAGAACGTCACCCTCTAACGTGGCTAGTTGTACTGCTCCGCTCGTGCAGATCCTATTGATGATCATAGGTCCGTAGCCTCTCTTTTCTAGCTTCCTGGCGTGTTGTTTTAGTGTATAGACTAAGACTAGATCTCCTGCTTTCAAGCCTTTGTCCTTCACATGGGCATCGAAATATGCCTTCTGTCTCTTCTTGGCTGCATATATTCCTGCAGCGGCTCTCAGTCTTGTTTCCCCTAATCGTTCAAGGTCAAAGATCCTAGAGGAGAGCTCATGACCTGTCCATTCGTGCTCTTGTGCTACTTTCAATGTAGGGATCAGGAAGTCCAAGGGTAGCACAGCATTTTGGCCAAATACCATCTGAAAGGGAGTGGCTTGGAGTACCGTTTTGTAGGCCACTCGGTATGCCCAAACAGCATGGTGTAGCTGTTTGTCCCAGTCAGAGCGTTTAGTGTTCACTAATTTCGTCAGTACATTGCATAAAATCTTATTAGTGCTCTCAGCTTGTCCATTAGCTTGAGGGTGATAAGGGGCAGACTTCTTGTGTATTACCAAGAATTCTTGGAGTAGATTTTCAATCACTTCGTTCAAGAAATGAGTGCCTCTATCACTTACAAGCTCTATAGGTAGCCCGTATCTTGTGAATACATTCTCAAACAAGAATTTGGCAGTTGTTTGAGCATCGTTCTTGGTTGTAGCTTTTACCTCTACCCACTTGGTGAGATAATCTGTTGCAACAATGATGTATTCCGCATGAGAACCCTTAGCTGGGGGATTAATAGGACCTACGAAGTCTATTCCCCACTTAGAGAATGCACGTCCACCCATCATAGGTTTCAGTGGCATCTCATCTTTGCGTATAGGATACTGAGTCCTTTGACAGACATCACACCGCTTCACATAGGTATGTGCATCCATGTGAAGGGTAGGCCACCAAAAGCCCGCAAATAGGATTGCCTTGATCACCCGATCTGGCCCAAAGTGTCCTCCTGCTACACCTTGGTGAGCAGTTTCTAAGATCTTAAGATACTCACTTTCATGGACACACAGTCTCAGGTAACCATCCTTACCGCGCTTGTATAGATTATCACCAACGAGTGAATAATCCTGGGCTTCTTGTTCCAAACTCCTTTTTCTGGCTAGAGTCATGTCTGGTGGGAATGTGTTTGTCCTCAAGAATGATACTAGAGGTTCACTCCAATCTGGCACAATGGATACTTGATAGAGAGTGGCATGTTCCACAGGTGGTTTAGTGCAACAGATTGGGCATTCCTTGCACAACTTTTGGACATCCGCTTCCATAGTTAGCCAATGCACTCCGAATCTCTTTAGAGTCTGTAAAGTTCGTTGCTTTGAATGGTGTTGCTCTAACGCACCTACATGTGCTAATTGCAACCATTTAGCGTACTCATCCTCTTCTACGCAACAAGCCAAGATCCCTTGATCTGTGTGCTTGTACATGCTTCCTGCCATGATATGGTACTTTTGGGCTTTTACGATCTCTCTATTCCGTGTGTTCACCACTGGATGATTAGGCCCGTATGTCAATACTGGTACTATTGGCTTGGCCCACTGCGGCACCACTTCCAAATTAAACAAGTAAGCATCAGGAAGGTCATCTGACACTCCTTGTGGGGCTTCTCCCGATGTGAGCCTGGAGAGGTGATCTGCTCGTAAGTGAGTCCTACCTTTTCTTACCACAACCTCAAAATCATATTCCATTAACAAGAGAAACCATCTTACTAATCTTCCTGTATTGCATGGCTTGTTTACAAGATATAACAATGCCTGATGATCAGTAAAAAATTTAAACTTATTTGCAAGCAAATAGTGTCTAAATTTCTTGACTGCATATACCATGCCTAATCCTTCACGTTCTGTAGTGGTGTAATTCCGTTCAGCCGCATTTAATTGTCTACTGGCATAGGCGATTGGAAGATCCATATTACCTTCACCAGTAGGTTGTGCGAGCACACATCCAATAGCATAATTGGATGCATCAACATGAACATGGAATGGCTTATTCCAATCTGGTGTGGTCAAGATTGGTGCTGAACACAATCTTCGTTTAAGCTCCTGGAAGGAATTCTCACATTCATCAGTCCACTCAAAGTTGGTCAAGAGTCCGTACATGGGCTTTGCGATGACAGCATACATGTGTATAAATCGTCGGTAATAACCACAGTGCCCCATGAAAGCTTGTACATCCTTGACATTCTTTGGCCTAGGTAGCTCTGCTATGGCTCTCACTTTTTCTTCATCGGTAGATATGCCATTCTTTGACACTATGTGTCCTAGAATCTTGCCTTGCCTGACCATAAAAACACACTTTTCTGGGTTCAGGCAGACCTGATATTCTCTACATTTGTCAAAGATTTGTCTGAGTTCAGGAATATGGGTTTGTCTAACATTGGAATGAGCACAGAGATCATCAACATAGACTTCTAAGCTCTTCCTCAGGAACTCCTTAAACACATGGAACATCAGCCTCTGGAAGGTAGCTGGTGCGTTGGTAAGCCCAAATGGCATTACTCTAAAAGCAAAAATGCCCCATTCTGTGGCAAAGGCTGTCTTGTGCTGATCCTCTGGAGCTATGGCTACTTGATTGTAGCCAGAAAATCCATCAAGGAAGCTGTACACTTCCTTGCCTGCCACTCTTTCTAAGAGATGTTCTGTGATGGGAAGCGGATAGTTATCTCGAATCGTGGCGGCATTAACCTTTTTCAAGTTAATGCACACACGCAGCTTGCCATTCTTCTTGGGCACCACTACGATGGGGGATACCCATTCAGTGTGCTCAATTTCATAGATAAATCCAGCTTCAACCAGTCTATCTATCTCTTCCTTGATCTTCGCGGCGTAATTATCATTATATGTATAAGGCTTCTGCTTAGAGGGTTTGGCATCTGAGGTCATGGGGATGGTGTGTGAGCATATGTCCGGGTCAACCCCTTTCAAATCCTTGTAACTCCAAGCGAATACATCTCTGTATTCTCTTAGCAAGGCAATCAATTCATGCTCTTCTTCTTCTGTCAGGTCATGGCCTATATACGTGCATCTCTCCTCTCCTTCTTCTATGGCCACTACTATTTTCTTGGTGGTTTCTTTGTTATCATAGGCCTCTCCTGATTGTGCTTCTCGTTTAGGCATTCTTATCATGACTCTCCTGTCATCTATCTCATACTTCTTAAAATTTTCGGGGACCTCAAACAAGGATTCTTCCCCTTCTGGTGAGACTTCTCTCTTCTTTCGTTTCTTTCCTTCTTCCGTTGGGCTCACATGTGTTGCTAATCTTACATCATTTGTCAGCTCTCCATGCCTCTGGGGTTGAAATTCTACTTCATGGAAGTATTCTTCATCTGATGCAAATGGTGGGTCCATAATGATTGACTCTAGATCGGAGTCACTTGCATCCTCAAATGCATCAGGGCTAGGTTCGCATTCTTCTAAAACTGCCTCTCCCATGATTGGCTCTATGGAGAAGACTGAAATGTCATAGCCATCCTCATCACAGTGAGGTGTCCATTGTTCTTCGTTGATGGCTACGTCCATGGTTGCTAAAATTTCCGCCCAGCCATGGGGTTCAAACTCCTCATCTGGAAAGACTATAGGTGCATAGGCTGGGTCTTGAATGGGTCTATGAGTTTCGTTCGCACCTACCTCTCTGGCTTTCTCTCTCTTCTCTTCTTCTACTGCTACCTTGCACATCCATAAGTGAGTATCTTCATGCATCCATGAGGATCCCGACCCAATGGAATGCACCGATTCTGTATCCTCTTTGGCTCTATGGATGGGATTCCATTGGATAGGAGGGACATCTCTATGAGAATAATCCTTGAGATTGACTTTGGTTGTAACACCTAAGTGCTGCAGGTACAAAGAATTGGTTCCCCAATCCTGTACCACTTGCAACTGTCGCATGAATGGTCTTCCTAAAATCATCTCATAGGCATGATTTTTGCTGAAGTCACATATAGCAAAACTATGCTCGAACTCAACACCACAAGTGGTGAGAGTTATTCCTTCTAGCAATCCTAAGGGTTTCTCAATATGACCATCGGCCATTTGCAATTTCATCCTCGTTGGCCTGAGTGCTGGCTTGCCCCAACGCTTCCATAAGGAGGTGGTGGCAATTGCAACTCCTGCACCTGAGTCCAAAATCGCTTTGGTGGTGTACTCCTGGTAGGTGATGGGAAGATAGGTGTTCCCTTCTTCACCTTCACACATATCTCCTATCTTATCCAAGGGAATTTCTGGCACTGTCCTATGGGATCCTACCTGGGAACGAGGTTTTGCTATCTCTGGTACTTGTTTGGCTACATGTTTCCATAATTCAGGTCTAACCTTGAGTAGCTCTTCTAACTTGAGATTACACTGCACGTTAGTGTTCTTCACTACCTCTGTGTTCCTAGGTATGACTGAGTCGTCGTTCCTTACCAAGACTGTGGGTGCTCTCATACATGTGGACTTTGCTTCCCATGGGCCTGTGAAGTGGGGTAGCTCTTGTATGGAATTAGACTCAAAGTCTAATCTCTCGTGAGACTGAACACTCTCATGCTCCCCGTAAATAGATGGGATGTCTTGTGGGAATTGGTCGTGTGCATCGTCCACAAGTTCAAAGGGAGGGGCGACTTCACTTTCGTTATCCCATTTGTCTTCTTGAATCTCTCGTAGGAAGTCTGGTGCAAACCGATTCATAGAAGAAGAAGTGTCTGGCTCCGTGGAATTGGGCACATAAGCAACCTGGGAAGGAGGGCTGGTTCTATCGTTGGCTCTTTCCTTGCTCGCATAAATGGCTGGAGCACAAGCTTCTTGGGGAGGATTGCTTATTCTATTACTCTTCCGAGCAGACTCATACACTCCCTGAGAAGGAATGTAGGCAGACTGTGGAGGTACATGAGCTTCCGAGGGGGGCTAATCTGCCTTTTGGGGGGGAAGATAAGCTTCTTGAGGGGGCACATGGGCTTCCTGAAGAGGCTGGCTTATCCGTTCTCTTGCCCTTTCCTTTCTTTGAGGGGTAGGTTCCTTTTCTGGCTGTGCTATTGGCCTCTCTATTCTTTCTAAGGATGGGAAGTTGTCCGGTTTAGGGGCATTGGCCACATACACTTCTGATTGGGAATGATTCCTGTTTTTGCTTGCTTTTTCTTGGTCTTGATTTTTTTCTTCCTTGTCAGATCTTGCAATTATCCTCTCTAACTTCTCTAGGAATCCATCCAAATGTAATTGCGTTTTGGCTGAGCCCGAGTAATTGAAAAGGCGACTGGCTTCAAACATGGTCTGAGCCAATGCGACCATTTTCGCGCACAGTTTGGTTCTTTCTATCTCTAGGTCAGCTCTAGGATAGCACTTGTCATGATCCGTGACGTTTGGCCCTTCTTGGATTCTGGCCTGATATGCTTTAAGCATCATGTCTATGTCTTCGGGAGTGGGATCAGCTAATACCGATCCTGTTTGGGGTGGTGGGTGGGTTGCGTGGGCTGTTTTAGAGGGTGGAGGGGTGGAGGGTGATGGGGATGGTAGCGGTGGTAATGTGTGAGAGTGCGGTTGAGATGTGATCTCTATGATTTTAGCCTTGGTTTCTCGTAGACTTTCCTCAAGTTCACTCATCTTCTTTGCCCATTGCCTTTTCATACGTTCGCGGCTATCTTTCCAAGCTCTTGTTCTCTTTTTATTTTGGCTCTCAGTATCGCTAGCATCTGGGCTCTTTTCCTGGCCTACCCCTTGGTTTTGCTACAAAGCTTGAGCTCGAGTGACTACTTGTACTGGTGCAGTGGAAGTGACACTTCCTGAGGAGTCTACCACTAACCCAACAACGTTGATAGGGGTGATTTTTGGCATGCTATTGGGGTTCTTAGGGCAATCTCGTAAGAGATGCTCTTTTCCGCAGTCTTGGCAAAAGCCTTGGATAGTCACGGACTGAGTTTGTGTAGGCGGAGGTAAGGGACAATCACGAATGAGGTGATCACCTTGGCATCTGTAGCACGGTCCTCTTGGGAATGGAGGTCTGACTTGCCTAGATTGAGGCCTAGGATTGGGATTTGCATACATGACGTTCGTGTAGTCTGACTCCCAACTAGGTTCGCTTGTCTCTTCGCTATAATAGGACTCACCATGCTCAGGAGACTGCATGTAGTAGGCCTGGGGGCTATCAACATGGGTAGAATCAAAGCTATGATCACTTGGGTCATTTTCAGAGATCAAGGGTGTGACTGGGACTATAGCTCTATTCAGGTTCTCTTCTGCAAAGCAGTATACTTTACCGGAATCACATTAGCTGGGGCTGGGGGTTGTTGTGCTAGCACAGGCTGAGGCCTTTGTTGGTTTTGATATTGAGGTTGGAAATTTTGTTGTGGCCTGCCATATGGTTGTGGAGGGTACTGGTTCTGGTATCTGCCTTGTTGGTAGTGCTGAGGGTAGGGTTGCCTAACAGCCTGCTTGTTGTATGGGCAATCTTGTGCGGTGTGGTTGGTGTATCTCCGTTCTATGGTGCAGTACTGGCTACTAGGGTTTACTTGGGGTTGAGCCATAATAGGGCAGACATTCGCCATGTGGTCACCACCGCATGTATAGCATCTTTTCACTGGGGCAAACCTTGGGATTTGTTTGCTAGTTACTCCTAATTTCTGGGCCACTTTCTCTGCGAGTTCCTCAATTGATGTGGATTGCGTGGAAGAGTGACTAGATGCACTGTCTGAATCTTTGTAAATTTTGGACAGCTCTAGCTCTTCTCCTAGGTTTTCTTCAATGTCAATGCATATACGTACACACTCTTCTATAGTCCTAGGGTCTTTCAGATACACGTAGGATCTCAATTTTGGACTCAGCAATCCATCAAGGAATAAGGCTACTTGTTTAGCAGGTGTGGGTAGCTCCGAAATAAGGCACCTTTCAAGATATTGTCTAAATCTTCTTCCTGCAAGTCTCACAGTCTCTTGAGGGGTTTGCTTGAAGCTGTGAATCAGTGAGGAGGTGTTGTGTCTTATGCCACTCTTGGAGAACTCAATAATAAATGCTTCTAGGAGTTGGTCTATGCTCCTGAACTGGCGCTCATCCAATGGCTGAAACCATGTAAGTGCCGTATTCCTCAGTGTTAGACCGAAGGCATTGTACTGCGTGAATAGATCCTCAACTTGTTCAGCTCTCAAGACTTGCTTGAACTCCGCCACATGATCATAGGGATCTCCTGTGCCGTCAAAGTAATTCTTCATGGACTTAACTAGCTGGGTGGGTCTCAAAGTTCTTGTGTGCTCTCTAGGTCTCGGCAGAGGGAATCCATCTACATTTCTTTGGTTCCTGTGGGCTCTAAGCATCTCAGGTTCTACCCTATTCGTCTCCGTTCTCGTTCTTTCTCTGCCCACTGGGTTGGCAAAACTTACTGCTGGTCTCTCTCTACTTCTGTCTCTTTGCGTACCATGAGCTTGGGAAGTTCTAGCCCCTGGGCGACCATAGGATACATTTGATCTTGGTTGGGGGAAAATGAATTCGCCCTTCCAAGTGTAAGCATGCCTATCATTTTCTGTCACCACAAAGATCCTCTCCGAAGTGTGGTCTAAGTAGGTCACTCTACCTGGGCTA
The DNA here is from genome assembly GCA_020310875.1 of Ceratopteris richardii. Taxonomy (NCBI): domain Eukaryota; kingdom Viridiplantae; phylum Streptophyta; class Polypodiopsida; order Polypodiales; family Pteridaceae; genus Ceratopteris; species Ceratopteris richardii. Next base: position 54,450,701 of record CM035417.1, on the reverse strand, counting down.
TCTGGATCCTTAAACTCATAGATCATGATTGCTCCTATATCAGTTGGGTGATCCGGTTTATATCTCCAAAAGGCTTCGTCCGTTTCTCGATTGAGAAGCAAATCTATGCACTTGTTATCTTGGGGGACCCACTCAGGCGTGATAATTCTAGTGAGAACTAATTTACCTCGAGGGGTTCTAGGTTCCGCACCCATGTTTCCTTGTTCCAAGTCACCTAAGTCCGTTTCTGAAATTACATTTCCAAATTCATCTGTCCTATCTGGATGACTGGTGACTACGTATATGGTTCCTTCCTTGTCCAGGTATGCACCGTTTTCAAACTTGACAGCTGGGTGCTCTAGTCCTAAGGATTGGTCAGGGTTTTTAATCTGGACCACTGATCTTCCTAGGCCGTCCTCATAGATGCTCGCACCTAATCAGTTGGTCCTAAGGTATTCCAACTGCGTTTTGTAAGGGCCTTCTACCCTGTACAAGTAAGGCACACCTGAACTTCCCGTAGGTCTGTCCATGCCTTGAGACATCTCTGACTCATTGGTATCAGAGCTAGGGTAATGAGAGTGGCGACTCAACTGCTGGGCCCGAGACCTTGCAGTGTGGTTGACACTAGCCTCTGAAGACCTAAGGCTTTGTCTCTCTCTTACTAGGTGTCGTCCCGATCTAAGGTTCATATGCCTAACTAGGTAGCCCAATTCTTTACCCAGCGTACAACCTCATTGCCGATCAATTGGTACCAGTCACTTGATTCTTTTTAGTTATTTTTCGTGTTTAAAGTCTTATCTGTTATTACGTCGTCAGGAATACTTGAATGTTCTTCGTACTTTCAGGTTGATCGTTCCACATTAGGTTCTTTCCTTTATGTTGTCGACAGTACAGAGATTAAGTTTTTAGCTTGAACTTGAGTTTTTAGGTAGTCTTCAACTTGATAGTGGTCTATCGTCGCCCTGACTTACCCCTACTTCTAATCGTTCTTAGCCTAAGCTAGGAATTGACGAAGAGGAGTTGAGAATATTCCGACCTTTCTTGCCGAACCTTGCTCTTTGGTGCTCGAGGAGTTGATTCTCAAGCGTGCGCGGCACCCTTGCTTGGATACTCTCAATTGCTTCTCAATAGGCCTGCATAAATCCCAACATTAGCTCCAAGTAGACCTTCCAATTGACAGACAATTTATTTCAGACACTTTTTAATAACCCTTGTTCCCCCTTTTGTATTGCTAGAAATTTCCTCTAGAGCTCCCTTGGTGTTCCTACCCCTCTGTGTGTCAACTTCCAAATGTCCTATCTGAAAATCAACGCGATATTCTTATAAAAAAAACAGTTGAGGGCGTGTAGTATATGTCACGAGCTTTCTGACAAGCCCTAGAGCTCAGAAAATGGATTTCATACGCAAAAGTTATGACCGTTCAGGGTTTAGGGGGTTACTAGACCGACAGAACCTTTCAGGGGTTTTAATGCATTTTCTAGGGCCTTCGTAAGTATATGAGTACATGAAAGTGCAAATATGCCCAAAATTTAGCCTAATTTTCCAAAAAATTCACTCCTTAATTTTTTGCCGAAAATGCCTGTCTATCGCGATAGACGGTGTCTGTCGCGATAGACACAATCTATCGTGGGGGCTGTCTGTCGCGATAGACGGTGTCTGTCGCGATAGACGGTATCTGTCGCGGATTTCTGTCTGTCGCGATAGACGGTGTCTGTCGCGATAGACGGTATCTGTCGCGGATTTCTATCTGTCGTGATAGACGGTGTCTGTCGCGATAGACAGTGTCTATCGTGGATTTCTGTCTGTCGCGATAGACGGTGTCTGTCGCGATAGACAGTGTCTATCGTGGATTTCTGTCTGTCGCGATAGACGGTGTCTGTCGCGATAGACAGAAATCCACGATAGACACAAAGCTAGGAAACTTCAACTCAAGAATGAGTTGAACACAATCAAGAAAAGTTTGAGTCAATCCATAGCTAAATATACTTTGAAGATTAAGGAGCTACGCGATGCTTTAGCTTCTATTGGCACAACGGTTGAAGACGAAGATCTTGTGTGTTATACTCTCAATGGATTGAGAGAAGATGAAAGATGGAAGCCTTTTATAACTTCCATTAACTTGAAAGATGCATATCCAGGTTTTGAAAAATTAATCCCTCATCTTGTCAAAGAAGAGCTTAGCTTTGGTGGTCCCAAAGGAAAGGACAACCACAACCAAATGTTATATGCAGGTCGAGGTAAAGGAAGGAACTCAAGAGCAGGCTCAAGAGGAAAAGGAAGAGGTCACAACAACTCCAACTACAACCAAAACAATTCGGAAGACAACAAGGATGCATCAAATGCCAACACACAAGGAAGAGGTCGAGGTAGAAGTAGAGGAAGAGGCTGAGGCTCCTACAATTCTCATAAAGGTATAACATGCTATCATTGTGGTAAAGTAGGACACTGTGCTAGTGATTGTTGGCTTAAGAATGGAAGACCAAATGGAGGAAATCAAAGGAACCAAAGCAACTATGCAAGCACTTCAATTGAAGGAAGCAAGGACACACTACTTGCAATGAGACATGAGTGTAGAAGCTCTTGTGAAGATGACAAAAAAATGGTACATTGATTCAAGTGTAGTAACCATATGTCATGCCAAGGAAGTTTGTTCACTAATCTACAAGTACCAAGTGGAAAAGGATGTGTTGAAACAGGTGATGATACTCAACACATGATTGAACATATTGGAGATATAAGGCTTGGAGATACAAGTAGAGGAAAGGTACTATCTAATGTTCTTCATGTTCCTACAATTTCAAAGAACTTGATTTCAGTAGGACAAATGGTAGAGAAGGGTTATCATGTCATATTCAATGAGAATGGGTGCTTCATAAAGAATCCAAAGGAAGGCTTCAAGGTCATTGCTCAAGGTACAAGAGAAGGAAGGATGTTCACTTTGGACATCCAACATCCACATGGAAAGATGTGTTACTTATGTGTTCCTCGAGTAGCTTTGATGTGAACCTTTTCCCTACACATGGGCACTTTTTACTCTAGTGCTGGCTAGACGTTTTTCCCCATGTTACCACATACTTGATGCTCTCATATGTGGTGGTACTTTGTACTTAGGGATATTATTCAGCTCTTACTTCAATTCAGTTCATGATCAATAGAGAGAGCTATTCCAACCATCGTCTTCTCCGTGTGTCTTGCTGCGTTTGTGCTCCTTGTGTGTGCTTCAACACACCCAACAGTGGTATCAGAGCAGGTTCAGCTTCTTCTCAAGTTTCAGTTTTTCGCGTCGTGACGCGCGCACACTTCTAACAGTGCAAATCGACTTCGAAGCATAGAACTATGAATTTCAGCAGCCAAGAAACATTTCCAACAGGTGCGCTGGAGTTTTACCCCCATTTCGAAGCCATTCGTGCAGTCACAATCGCCATCAGAGTGACGGTTTGTGAGCTAAAATTTCAGCACTTATTTCAGCGTTCGTCGAACTGAAGATTTTGTCACATTCTTGTTCTTTTGTGAAAGGGCGGGCAACAATGACTTGTTTGGAATGATTCAAGCTGAAGATAAGCTTGACGAGACCAACTATCCGATGTGGTCTTACATGATGAAGCATGTTCTTGTTGCTAAACAACTTTGGAACATAGTGGCAGATGTAGGTCGAAGACCGGCAGGTGCTTCTACTTCACTGTCTACTGTCACAGATGGAGCTTCTTTTTTGAGTACAGTGGTTTCTCCTTCTCCACCTACATAGGAGCAGCTTAGATGGGATGGAAAAGATGCTCAATCTCATGCTTTGATTGCACTTTCATTGAAGTGTCATATAGTTCCACACATTCGGTCATGTTCTACATCGAGACAGGCATGGGACACTCTTGCTTCTTTGTATGTCATGTGTAATGAAGGACGTGTTGCATACTTGAGGAAGCAACTTGAGGATGTATGTATGGCTGAAAATGATTCGGTGGATGTGTATGTGACACACATCAAGGACTTGAAAGAGCAATTGGCAAACATAGATGAGATCATTCCGGATGCATCACTCATTTCTACATTGTTGAAAGGATTATCGAAATCTTTTCAAAGCTTTGCTACTACACTCCGTTTGGTTGCAAAAGGAAATCCTAATATGTATGCATTTGATGAGGTTGTGTCTCTTCTTTTGCAAGAAGAGCAATCTAGAGTGAATAGGAGTGGTTTGATTGAGGGAATGCAAGCACTTGCTATCTCACAAAAGGGGAAAAGTAAGTATGGTTCAGCTTTGGGTTCATCAGAACCAAAGCCTCAAGCTTCCTCTTCCACTCATTCCTCTAATGATGGTGATTTGCAAAATAAGAAGAGATGCAAGTATTGTCGGAAGGCTGGTCATACTATTGATGAGTGTAGAAAGCTTGCTAAACGCAATGAAAAGAAGAAGGAATCCGGCATGTCTATTGCTCAAAATTCAGCAACTGTAAAGAATGATGAAGCTAACATGGCTCAAGATTTTTGGGCATGTGTTGTTACATGCCATTATGATGCTTCTTTGCATTCTAAATGTATGGTTGTGAGTGAGGCTGATTCGGATTAGTTCTTTGATAGTGGTGCTTCAAAGCACATAACATCATGCAAAAGATTTTTTGCCTCTTTGAAAGATGCACCCAAAGGAGGACATGTGGTGTGTGCAAACAATGCCTTTATCCTATCATTGGAGTAGGAGAAATTGAGCTTACAGCTGCAAATGGAGGTGTGATTCTCTTGAAAAATGCATTGTATGTCCCCGGTATAAAGAAGAACTTAATTTCAGTTCCGTTGATTGTCAAAGCTGGACTTCATGTACACTTTGTTGATGATAAGTGTATGGTTCATGATTTCAGCAATGGCGATGTTATCGTGATGTCCGGTACATTATGTAATGGTTTGTATCGCATGGATACATACAAGAGGGCTGCCTCGAATGCCTTGGTTGCTCATACTTCTTCCATGGCTGAAATGGAGCTTTGGCATGCTCGTTTTGGTCACTTGAACTTCAATAGTTTGCTTTACTTGCAAAAGAATTGGTTTGCCTACACTTGAGTCCATTGAAAAGCATGCATGTGAAGGTTGCATTCTTGGAAAAATGCATCGTGCTTCTTTTCCAAAAGATAGTCATAAACACACTACAAGAAAATTGCAGCTTGTTCATAGTGATGTATGTGGTCCCGTCAAGACTCCATCTTTTGGGAAGTAGTGTATTTTGTTACCTTCATTGATGATGCTACTCGCCATACATGGGTGTATCCTATGAAAGCAAAGAATGAGGTATTTTCTTGCTTCAAAGCATTTTTAGCTATGGCTGAAAATTTTTCTTCACAAAAGCTTTTGACTCTCTACGCACGGATCGTGGTGGTGAATACATGTCACATGAATTTAATGCTTTTCTTCGTGAAAGAGGTATTTCACACCAATGTACGGTGCCATATACACCTCAACAAAATGGTGTTTCCGAGCGTAAAAATAGAACTCTTCTTGAAATGGCATGATGTATGGTTAAAGGAAAGCATCTTCCTGATAAGTTTTGGATGGAAGCGATCATGTGTGCAAATTATGTGTTGAATCGTTGCCCTACAAAAGCATTGAGAGTTATCACTTCTTATGAGGCTTGGAATGGTCATAAGCCTATGGTTCGTCATATGTGTGTGTTTGGTTGTTTGGCATATGCTCTTGTGCCATCACAACAATGTCACAAACTTCATGAAAAGACAAAGAAATGTATATTTGTTGGTTATAGTGCTAAAAGTAAGGGATATCAGTTGTACCATCCATTGACAAACACAATTATTGTGAGTCGAGATGTGGTATTTGCTGAAAATTCAGTTTTTCCTCTACTTGAATGCAAAAAACAGCCAACATTTAGCTCACAAGATGTGTTCGATACACTCATGCCTTTGTTCCAAAATGGTGCGCTTGACTATGGCCATGTAGATCAGCCAACTGAGGTTCAAAGGGCTGAAAAATTCCAGCCAAATAGGGCTGAAAATGCAGAGAATTTCCAGCCAAACATGGCTGAAAATTTTCAGCCAAAAATTGTCAAAACTACTGGAAATTTCCAACCACATATGGCTGAACATTTGCGTCAAAATATGGCTTAAAATGAGCATGAAAATCAGCCCACGCATGATGTACATATTGAAGATGTTTTACATAATGAACGTATGTCTATCAAGAGTGCACAATCTATGCGAAAATGGTTGAAACAAACTTTGCAGGACAACAAATTGAGTGCACCTTTATTTGGTAGAACAAGATCAAGCTCTCACCATGCATCAAGTAATTCTGTGGATTATTCTCTTATTGCTACAACATGTAATGAAGAGCCACTTTCTTTTGAAGATGCATGTGATGATCCACAATGGATGAGTGCTATGCAATCAAAAATGGATTTCATACATAGGAATGGTACTTGGGAGTTATGTGAATTGCCAAAAGGAAAGAATGCCATTGGTACAAAGTGGGTTTACAAGATTAAGAGAAAATCTGATGGTAGCATTGATCGCTACAAAGCTAGATTGGTTGCCAAAAGATATGCACAAAAATATGGCATTGACTATGAGGAAACGTTTGCACCTACTTCATGCATGACTACCGTTCATACCGTGGTTGCATTGGCTGCCCATCGAGGTTGGAAAGTGCATCAATTGGACATCAAAACAGCTTCTTGAATGGTGATTTGCAAGAAGAGGTTTATGTGAAGCAACCTCCTGGATTTGCTATGAAAGGGAAAGAGCATATGGTTTGTCGCTTGCATAAAGCCTTGTATGGTCTCAAGCAAGCTCCACGTGCATGGTATGATAAAATCCATAAGCACTTGATTGCTCTTGGCTTCACATGTAGTCCGATTGAAAGCACACTCTATGTACGCAAAAATGGGACTGATCTTATAGTGCTTGTTCTTTATGTCGATGACATACTCTTGACTGGGTCATGTGATGCAAAACTTGACATTCTTATGGCTGATTTGCAGCATACTTTTGATGTCACTTATCTTGGTCTTTTGAGCTACTATCTTGGCATCCAATTTGTATCCATTGAGGGGGGAATTGTTATGCATCAAGCAAAGTATGTTGAAAAACTACTTCAGTGTTTTGACTTTGAGGATTGCAAGCCAGTTTCCACACCAGTTGAGACAAGATTCAAGTTCTCAGTTGAGGATTCCAGTGATGCATTTGACACTTCTCTTTATCAGCAAGCTGTGGGATGTCTTATATATGCATGCAACACAAGGCCGGATATACAGTATGCAGTTTCCCAGTTGAGTTGATTCATGCATAGCCCTGGCACTAAGCATTGGCAAGCAGTGAAACGTGTGTTTAGATATCTTCGAGGCACTTTGAGCTTAGGTCTCTTTTATGGAAGAGATATTCAGCCATGCTTGCATGATTTTACAGATAGTGATTGGGCTAGTTGTTATGATACTCATGTATCCACTTTTGGTAATTGCTTTTTCTTTGGAGACTCATGCATATCTTGGTTGAGTAAGAAGCAACCTACAGTGGCGACATCGAGTTGTGAAGCTGAGTACAGGGCAGTTTTCACAGCTAGTCAGAGTGCTTTGGTTGTTGCACAAAACCCAGTGTTTCATGCACGAACCAAACATATTGAGGTGCATTACCACTATATGAGAGAGCGCCTTCATGCAGGAGATATTGATTCGGTATATGTGCCTACATAAGATAATGTGGTAGACATATTCACCAAAGCTCTTCCATGGGAAAAGTTTGAAGCTTTTTGCAAAGCTTTAGGCTTATTACCTTGTGGGGGCTTATCTATCACTCCTGTATGTGTTCACATCATTTGCTCCAGGGGGGTTCGTTACACTTATGTGTTCCTCGAGTAGCTTTGATGTGAACCTTTTCCCTATACATGGGCACTTTTTACTCTAGTGCTGGCTAGAGGTTTTTTCCCCATGTTACCACATACTTGATACTCTCATATGTGGTGGTACTTTGTACTTAGGGATATTATTCAGCTCTTACTTCAGTTCAGTTCATGATCAATAGAGAGAGCTATTCCAGCCATCGTCTTCTCCATGTGTCTTATTGCGTTTGTGCTCCTTGTGTGTGCTTCTCGTGTGTCTCTCACACTTCTAAACACACCAACAAGATCATGTACATTCAATGTGGGAACAAGAAGATTTCAGAGCTAGACTTATGGCACAAAAGAATAGAACACATCAACATTCCAAAGCTGAAGGACATGAGCAAACATGAAGTGGCAAGAGGTCTTCCAAAATTTAATAGCATTGGACTACATGGGTTATGTGAAGCTTGTCAACTAGGAAAGCAAAACGAGGCAGCCATTCAAGAGGAGCAATTATGTGGCCCCAAATGTCTTGGACTTGATACATACGGATGTATGGGGACCAACCCAAGAGGCATCAATGGCTGGTAATAGATTTTTTATCACCTTCATTGATGATCACTTAAGAAATGTATGGTTGTTTTGTATGAAGCAAAAATCCGATGTGTTTTCTATATTCAAAAGATTCAAAGTTGAAGTTGAAAAAGAAACAAGAAGGTGTATCAAAACCTTAAGGTCCAATGGTGGAAGAGAATACTTCTCCAAAGAATTTTCAGATTTTCTACAAGAGAATGGGATCAAAGGCAATTCACTTGTAGGTATACACCACAACAAAATGGAGTAGCTAAGAGGAAAAATAGGCAAATTGCTGAAATTGCAAGATGCATGCTCAACAATATGAAGGTACCATTGTACTATTGGGAGAAGCTACAACAACCGCCATTTACTTGATGAATAGGTGCACAACATCGAGAATACGTCACTTGACTCCAGAGGAGGTGTATTCTGATAAGAAGCCTGATCTTACACACCTCAAAGTGTTTGGATGTGTTTGCTTTGTTCACATTCCACAAGAAGTTAGAACAAAGATGGAACCAAGGTCAGAAAAATGCACTTTCATCGGCTACTCGACGGAGCAAAAAGGATACAAGTGTTACAACCCTAGAACAAAGGAATTAAGAGTCTCACGAGATGTGGTCCTTGATGAACTAAGACCATGGAATGAAGATAAAGGAAAGGAAAAGATTCTTGAAGAAGATTGTGATGATTATGCAGGAGCAAATCAAAGAGAAGTTCAACAATCAAGCACAAAGGTTTCAGGTCCAGAGGCATCTACATCAAATGAAGAATTTTTAACATGGAAGGGGAGTCATTCTTTGTCTCCAAATTCAACTCATAGTAGAGCCGAAGAAGCAAGTGCTACTCCAAATAGTGAGATAGATGCAAGTGAAGAAGAATATGAAGAGGTAATCACTCGGAAGGTAAAGCTGAATAGGTTAAAGAAGCAACTTTCTAAAGGCAATGAAAGAAGATCTTCAAGGACAAGGTATCCAACTCAAAGGTTGAGTTATGATAGTTTCATGGCGACACATTTTGCATACATGATGCAGGTTATCAAAGACAAAGAGCTTGAGACATATGAAGAAGCTTGCACACAAAAGGAATGGGAGCAAGCTATGAAAGAGGAGATCAAAACTCTCAAAGATAATCACACATGGGAGCTAGTGCCAAAGAAAGAAGGTATGAAGATTGTTCCAAACAAATGGGAGTTTAAAGTAAAGAGGAATGTTGATGGTTCACTAGATAAATATAAAGCTAGATTAGCTGCCAAAGGATTTAAGCAAACACAAGGCATAGTTTATGATGAAGTTTTCATCCTTGTTGCAAAGATGGGAACTATAAGAACATTAATAGCAATTGGTGCTTCAAGGAGATCAAAAATGCTTTTCTCAATGGAGAACTACAAGAAGAGGTATACATGAGTCAACCGGTTGGATTTGAAGATGAAAACCATCCAGACTTTGTTTGCAGGTTGAAGAAGGCACTTTATGGCTTGAAGCAAGCACCAAGAGCATGGACTCAAAGATTGGTAGAATATCTAACTAAGTGGGGATACAACCCAAGTAGTGCAAATCCTTCATTGTGTTATCGTTAGTGTGCATGTGAAAGGCCAAATGGCCACCGGACACTTCTTTGTATATGTTCTTTAATAAAACATATAGTGGCTTGGTCAGTCACAGACTGTAAGTTCGACCGCATTTGTAAGACCTAAGAAGTCTGTCTTCGTGCTTCCTGCGTATTCTACAGCCTCTGTGCGGAGTACTGTGTGCGGCCTCAGGTGCGGAGTACTGTGTGCGGCCTCAGGTGCTCGGTTTTCTACTCCCCCCCCCCCCAAGGCTTTCTCCAAGGCTTACGACTAAGGCGGTGACTAAGGCGGCGACCAAGGCATAGACCTTGGCATACCTTGTCATCTGAGTCACCAAAGTCACCGTTGGCGCCGTTGGCTGCACGCGAGGGAGGACCTCAACGATCAAGGAATATAGAGGTTCCCGGTACTTCCCTGGAGGTCACCCATCTCAGTACTGTTCCCCCCAGAGCTCGCTTATCCGTGGCAATCTCTTGCCACTAAGCTACACTCTTGTGGTGTTTGAAGAAGGGGAAAGACTAAGGTTGACATTACCTTGAACAAGTTTTGGTCCCTCAAAGCTTCATTTTTTGCTTTCAAAACCTATTTCTAAAGCAATTTGGGGTGTTTTTGGAGCCATTTTGGAGTACTTTCGCACATAGTTCTCTTCGCACAGGTCCAAGAACATCAAGAAGAGTGTTCCTTGTACTTCTCAGACAATAAATATCAACCTTTGGGGCTGTATTTTCAGCCACACTCGTAAAACTACAGGTTTCTCGAGGGGTTTTTCAGTTTTGGTGGGAGCAGTCGCTGCAAATTTATGTAGGTTTTTAAAGCCTAAAACATCAGAGTTGACAGACACTTGCAGGTGTTATTGGCTAGTTTTTGGGCTGTGTATTCAGCCTTTTAGTGTCATTTTACTGCATATATTGAGCACATACACACCATGTACGCTTCTGTGGATACCGCTTATGTACGTCCATGTGGTCATTGATATAGCGGTTACGTTCTTTGCATAAAGCCTTTTACGTTTGATAAAGAGGGTCGTGGTGAGGTTTTCTTAACTGGGAGACACCTAGATGTCGGGGTCTCTTCGGTGATGCAGGTGGAAGACTTACCCAGCCTCTCCATAGGAGATGTATGATAGTTTTTCATAGGTGCTCGATAAGCTTAGTTGGCTTCTATTGGGTAACTGATTATATGCAGTGGAGTCAGTGACTCACTATGCAGGTAGACATATCAGTACTTGCAGTTTTATGATACTTTGACACTGGTCATATGCTAATTTTGCAGAGGATACTCTGGCAAAATTTTTCCAGATTTCTGGTTTAGTCAACTATACAATGGTCGATTTACTCCTTGATACACTTATTTGTTGGTGTTTGGACTCTTCTAGCTCCATTATCATTCTATTCAGTTCTCTACGATCATGGCATCAGAGGTCTCAGGCACATCTGGTGGATCAGGGTCTAGTGCTAGTGTTCTGAGGAGGAGTTATAACTTGCAGGGAAAAGACCATTTTGAGATCCGAAAATTTGATGGCACAAACTTTGCTCTATGGAAGAATCAGATTAAAGATGTGCTGATTCAAAGGAGGCAATGGAAGCCAGTAAATGGGATTTCAAAGAAGCCTGCTGACATGGATGAAGATGATTGGCATGAGTTAGATGAAATGGCCAGGTCTACCATTCGCTTGCACCTGGCAGATAATGTTTACTTTACAGTATTAGACTATGAAAGTGCAGAGGAGCTTTGGAAGAAGTTATGCAATACATATGAAAAAGAGACAGCATCAAATAAAGTGTATCTGATGAGAAAATTATATGACCTTCGTATGAAGGACACAAATAGTGTTGCTGCTCATATAAATGAGTTTGATGCTATATTCTCCCAGTTACAGGCTCAAAAAATGGATATGGATAATGAAATGAAAGCAGTATTGCTGTTACGCACCCTGCCATCATCATGGGATACGTTTTGCACAGCTATTAGCAACAGTGCACCTGGTGGTAAACTCGTCTATGATGACATATGTGGAGCACTCTTGAGTGAGGAGATTCGTAGAAGATCTATGGTTGGAACTCAGAGTGGAGATGCATATAGTGTTCGTGATTCTTACCAAGGAAAGAATCAACAACGTGGCAGGAGCAAGAACAAGGAAAAGAATGGTCAACGGAATAAGAGTAGAAGTAAATCAAGGAAGAGGGATATCGAATGCCATTATTGTCATAAGAAAGGACACATGAAGAAAGATTGTTATGCATTAAAGAATGCTAAAGGTAAAGGACATAATGTTGATGGGCATGTTAAACAGTTACCTGCACCATCTACTTCGACTGTGAAGATTGAAGAAATTAATGCTATTTCTGATGATGCTGATGTGTTGACACTTGATAGTACTATGCCATCTGAGGCACTTATGGCTTATTCTCTTTCCCAAACCTGGCTGCTAGATTCTGGTGCTTCTTTCCATGTGACACCACATAGAGAATGGTTCTCTAATTATGCAGCAAAGTCTCTTGGTACCGTGAGACTTGGTGACTCTTACCAGTGTGATGTTGTGGGGATTGGAGATGTGGTTGTGCAGTTCATTGATGGTTCAAAATTTACTATGCATAATGTACACCATGTACCTCAGTTATCATGCAGTTTGATGTCAGTTGGTCAACTTGATGACCTTGGTTACAAGGTGGTCTTCTATGCTCAGTCCTTTCGTATATCAAAGGGCAATATGGTTATTGCAAAAGGAAGCAAAGTTGGCTCACTTTATCCTTTATTTGTATCACAGAAAGAACATTTGTTAGTTGTTACTGAACAGCCTATGGCTTGTATTTGGCATGGTCGTTTGGGCCATATATCTCGTAGTGGAATGGAAAATCTTTCTCGTTCTGGCTATTTACCTATGTTATCTTTCTCTGATTTTTCATTTTGTGAGCATTGTCAATATGGAAAGCAAACCAGAAATGTGCATAGGACGCACATTGACTCTTCAATTCAGCCTTTAGGTCTCCTTCATACAGATGTGTGTGGTCCTATGCCCACTAGGTCCTTAGGTGGTTCTCTTTACTTTGTCACTTTCATAGATGATGCTACTAGAAAATTCTGGGTATATCCTATCAAATCAAAGGATGATGTATTCCCTACTTTCAAAAAATGGCTTGCTTCAATTGAGATTGAAAAAGGAACTAAGCTTAAGGCTTTACGTTCAGATAATGGGGGTGAGTATACCTCACATGAATTCAGCCTTTTCTGTCAGCCTAGAGGGATTTGTAGAGAGTTTACAACTCCTTATACCCCAATACAGAATGGTGTAGTTGAGAGGATGAATAGAACTATTCAAGATAGAGTAGTCTCTATGTTGCATCATGCAAACCTCTGACAAGGTTTTTAGGCAGAAGCAGTATTGACTGCAGTTCATGTGATTAACCTTTCACTTAGTACTGCCAAAGGTCTAAAAGTGGCACAAGAGTTATGGACAGGGAAACCACCATATTATGATCATCTTCGAGTTTTTGGGTGTGAAGCATATGTTCATATACCCAAGAATCTTAGACAAAAGTTGGACCATAAGTCAAAGAAATGCATTTTTCTTGGATATGGTCGAGAAGGACAATTTGGATATCGCTTATGGGATCCTAAAACACGGTCAGTGATCAGAAGTAGTGATGTCATTTTTAATGAGTCTAAGATGCATAAACAACCCATTAAGGAGGTTGAAGTGAGAAGAGTGGTGTTTGAGGATACTAGTCCTCTGGTTAGCATGCATAAAAATGTTGCACATAGGGATGTTCAAGAGAATGTCCATTCAGATCAGTCTGCACATGTTCTTGTTCAGCAACCATTGAGACGTTCTGCACGTGTCTCGTATCCACCTGATAGATATGTTCCAGGTTTAGATTTTGTTATGCTAACAGATGCCGGTGAGCCTTCTTGCTACAAAGAGGTTATGCAGACAGAGGATCATGTCAAGTTGGAGCGTGCCATGAAGAGTGAGTTGGATTCTATTCACAAGAATGGTACTTGGGACTTAGTACCTTTGCCAAAGGGCAAGAAAGCTTTACCATGTAAATGGGTATATAAGCTGAAAATCACATCAGATAGTGCTTCTCCAAAATATAAAGCACGACTTGTTGCAAAGGGTTTTAAGCAACAACATGGTGTTGATTTTGAGGAAATCTTCTCTCCAGTGGTCAAGATGACTACTTTGCGCATGTTGCTTGGATTCGTTGCAATGGAGGACTTAGAGCTAGTCCAAATGGATGTGAAAACAGCTTTCTTGCATGGAGATCTTACAGATGAGATCTATATGGAACAACCAGAGGGTTATGTAGTTCCTGGCAAGGAAAGTCTAGTTTGTAAGCTCAAGAAGAGCTTGTATGGACTTAAACAGTCTCCTAGACAATGGTACCAAAAGTTTGATGCGTTTATGAAGTCCCAAGGCTATTCTCGGAGCAATGAGGATCATTGTCTCTACACAAAGAGATGTTCTGATGGTAGCTTGATATGCTTGATACTTTACGTCAATGATATGTTGATTGTTGGGAAGTCCTCTTATGATTTGTCACTTCTCAAAAAGAAGTTGAGTCAGACATTTGATATGAAGGATTTGGGGGATGCCAAACATATTCTTGGCATGCGCATTACTCGTGATAGGAGTAAAAGATGCATATACTTGTCTCAAAGTGAGTACATATCCAAAGTACTTCACCGATTCAATATGCAGGGTGGAAAGGCATTGAGTACACCTTTACCCACATATGTGAAATTGAGCAAGGATGACTGCCCCAAATCAGATGAGGAAAAGGAATTCATGACCAAAATTCCCTATCAGTCTGTTGTTGGTAGTCTCATGTATGCTATGGTAGCTACGCGACCAAGCATTGCATTTGCAGTAGGAGTTGTGAGCAGATATATGTCTAATCCTGGCAAGAAACATTGGGAAGCGGTCAGAATGATTTTGAGATATCTGAGTGGCACTAAGGACAAGTGTCTATGCTTAGGTAGAGGGAAAGCATCCATTATTGGTTACACAGATTCTGACTATGCTAGTTGTGTAGACAATCGTAAGTCTACATCAGGGTACATTTTTCATTTTGCTGGAGGTGCTATCTCTTGGAGATCTCATCTTCAAGAATGTACAATTGTTTCCACCACAGAAGCAGAGTATGTTGCAGCAAGTGAGGCATGTAAGGAAGCATTGTGGCTTTCTCGTCTTGCTTGTGATATGGGTTTACCTCAGCATGTACCTCACTTGCTCAGTGATAGTCAGAGTGCCATTGCTTTGGCTAAGAATCCGGTCTATCATGCAAAGACCAAGCACATTGAGGTGAGGTATCACTTCATTAGAGATTGCTTAGCCACTGAGAGCATTATTCTTGAGAAGGTTCACACTCGAGATAATGTTGCAGATGCTTTGACTAAAGCTCTACCACAGGATAGCTTTCGACACTGTTGTCACTTGATGGGGGTTACTTGATTCTTGATCTTACACAGTCACTTGTATATTGTGTAACATGCCCATCAGGTGGGAGGTATAGTTTGTATACTTACACTCAGGTATTCTTTATCATTCTTTATTTTTTCTCCCATAGTTACTTTGGCCATATTGGCCTTTAGTGGGAGATTGTTACCATTAGTGTCCATGTGAAAGGCCAAATGGCCACCAGACACTTCTTTGTATATGTTCTTTAATAAAACATATAGTGGCCTGGTCAGTCACAGACAGTAAGTTCGACCGCATTTGTAAGACCTAAGAAGTCTGTCTTCGTGCTTCCTGTGCACTGTGTTTTTTGCGTATTCTACAGCCTCTGTGCGGAGTACTGTGTGCGGCCTCAGGTGCTCGGTTTTCTACTCCGAGCATATTGTCGTGGAGCTGTCGAGAAGGAGAGCGCACGGTGGTGCATCGCCATCGAAACACTTCACATTGTACATGAAGAAGGAAGAAAATAGAGAGGTATATATTTGCATATACATCGATGACCTCATCATAACAGGAAATGATGTTACATGGATTAAAGATATCAAAAGGAAGCTTGGTAAGAAGTTTAAAATTTCAGATCTTGGAGAGCTGAAATATTTTTTAGGAATTGAAGTTGTTTATGGAAAGAGTGGCATCTACTTGATGCAAAGGAAGTACTTGTTGGATGTTCTTTTCAGATTTGGAATGAGTGAATGCAAACCACTCACTCAACCCATGGACACAAATACAAAGATTTTTTCAAATGATGGAGAACCATTGGAAGATGTAACGACATACAGAAGCATTGTAGGATCATTAATCTATGCAAAAATTACAAGACCTGATTTATCTTATGTTGTTGGTGTACTGTCTCAATTTATGCAAGCCCCAACAAGTGAACACTTAAATTCAGCCAAGAGAGTGTTGAGATACATAAAGCATATAGTTAATCTTGCTTTGTTTTACAAGTTTGATGAAGAACTATAGGTTAAAGGCTTTAGCGATGCTGATTGGGCAGGTTCAAAGGAAGATAGGAGATCAACCTCAGGTTATGTGTTCATGATGGGAAGCAAACCTATCACATGGAGCTCAAAGAAACAACCTACTGTTGCACTTTCATCCACGAAGGCTGATATATAGAGGATTAGCATTTGCCACATGTGAAGCAATGTGGATTAAAAAGCTTTTGGCCGATATTGGAGTGCAAGTTGGAACCATCCCTATATATGGTGATAACATGTCAAGTATTTACTTGGCAAGCAATCCTATGTTTCATGCAAGAAGCAAGCACATAGAGGTCCACTACCATTATGTAAGGGAGAAGGTATTGAGCAAAGATGTGGAGATAAAGTTCATCAGAACCAAAGAGTAGGTTGCAGATATGTTTACAAAGTTCTTGGATGCTTCTAAACTCAAAGGTTTCAAGGATGTGATAAATTTGCAGGACATGGTTGAAGATAACTCCCAAATGAGCTTGAGGGGGAGTGTTGAAGATAAATGTACAAGCTCATTTTCATATGAGCTATGCTTGGAGAAATTTACCAAATATAAAGATAAAGGAAAAGAAGAGAAAAAAGAAAAAAAAAAAGAAAAAAAGTCTAGTCAAAATTGATGATGATTAAGAGATACAATATCTTGCCTTGTAGTTAGTTGCATGTAGTGGGGAAAGTGGTGAGTTAAGAAGGAGGCGCAAACTTCTTCACATGCTCATTGGTTATAAAAGTGAAAAGGGAGCACATTCTAAACAAGGAGAGAAAGAGGCAAGAGCTCCAGTAGTCAGATCTAGTCATTTTGTCATTTTGTCTTCCCTTAGACTCCTTCCAGCCGCACATCAGTTTGTACATAGCTCTGTTGTGGAGCTCATATCTCAGTGTATATGTAACCATTTCTTGCGTTTATCTCATGCACTCTTTAGATACCAAATATCTCTTCAAATAATATATATTATGTGAGATATCAGTGAAAGAGTGAAGTCCAGTTTTTCAGTATACCTGTGTAGACAGGTAGTCTATTTTGGTTGGTTAAGTTTCCCAACCAAAACAAATCCAAATTGCTTGTTTTTATTTGTTGGGAAGCTCTTGGCAAACACTTTCACTATCCCAAATATCTCATTCAAAAGATTTATATTATGTGAGATATCTGTCAGAGAGTGAAGTCTAGTTTTATAGTGTACTTATGTGTGCAGGTGGTCTATTTTGGTCAGTTGAGTTTCCTGACCAAAACTCATCCAAATGATTTGTTTTTAGCTTCTTGGAAAGCTATTTGTGTCTACTTTCTCTATACTAAATATCTTTCTCAAAGGATATATATTTAGAGAGTTATCAGTCCGAGAGTGAAGTTTAGTTCTTCAACATACTTGTGTGGACAGGTAGTTCATCTTTGTCAGTTGTGTTTCCTAATCAAAACTTGTCCAAATTAAGTTATTTATAGCTTGTTAGAAAGCTATCTTTTTCTTTTTCTACTTTGATTGACTAAAGGCACAAGTCCATTTGAGTTTTTTATTGAGAGCAGCAAGCTATCTAAGGTGCAACTATATGTCCAAGTGCGGGACATACAAGGGTTCACTACACATTTCTGTTGCGCATAGGAGAACTCATTCTCCACAATAAAGAGAGAGAGAGAGAGAGAGAGAGAGAGAGAGAGAGAGAGAGAGAGAGAGAGAGAGAGAGAGAGAGAGAGAGAGAGAGAGAGAGAGAGAGAGAGAGAGAGAGAGAGAGAGAGAGAGAGAGAGAGAGAGAGAGAGAGAGAGAGAGAGAGAGAGAGAGAGAGAGAGAGAGAGAGAGAGAGAGAAGAGAGAGAGAGAGATCGAAAGAGAGAAGGAGAGAGAGAGAGAGAGAGAGAGAGAGAGAGAGAGAGAGAGAGAGAGAGAGAGAGAGAGAGAGAGAGAGAGAGAGAGAGAGAGAGAGAGAGAGAGAGAGAGAGAGAGAGAGAGAGAGAGAGAGAGAGAGAGAGAGAGAGAGAGAGAGAGAGAGAGAGAGAGAGAGAGAGAGAGAGAGAGAGAGAGAGAGAGAGAGAGAGAGAAGGAGAGAGAGATCGAAAGAGAGAAGAAAAAAGAGAAAGAGAGAGAGAGAGATAGAAATTGAAAGAGAAAGAGGTAGAAAGAAGGAGGGAGAGAGAGAGAGATTAGAAAAGAGAGAGATTTAGAAAGAGATTGTTGGAGCTCATAAGCACAATGCAGATCTGAATGTTGGAGAGCTCTTCGATAAGATAGGTAAAATGGTGATCGAAGCGCGATCCAACATTTTTTTTTATTTTGATCAAACACCACCGTCGCATGAGCAATGTAAAAACATCATGTATGCAATCATGCAGAGCGTCACCTAAGCTACACTTACCTGTGTCGCATAAGCGAGGCAAACCAGTGTTGCATAAGCGATGCAAACTAGAATAAGTTGTATACGTGACACATCAGGTAGTGATGCTTTCATGTACGTCACTAGGAGTGTCCGAAAGAACGTCAGAAATAATGTTGAGATTAATGTCGTTTAGATGACGATGTGCGCTCAACTGCTGGTCAGACGAAATGCACAATCATGTAGCCACAAAAATGTGTCATGTTAACACAGAAAAGCTTAGAAGCATAACATATATTTCGATATTAGAAAGTTAAACACAGAAGAAGATTAGGAGCATAACATATATTGATATTAGAAAGTGTGTAATGTGCTTTCCAAGATTGCCACTAAAATTCTCTTCCACTACCTGGCAAGCTTGGAAACCATGTTCCAACACCCATTATGAATACTCAAAGCCAAGTGGTTGTTTTTTTTCAAAATGAAGTTCGACAATAGCTTACTCTCCAAAACTTTAATTAATAGAAAGAACAATTGTACAAGTGAATGGGTCTAGCACCCATGCTATCCTTCGAATTCCGCAAAGCAGGGGTTGCTTAAAACTTGCTAGAAAACATTACATAAAAGGTTGATAACCCTTTTCTTTTAATCTTTTTGCTCTCAAGAAAAAACATTCTATGATGTCTAAAGGGCGGGTGCTTCTTGCAACTGAAAATTCTTTTGCCTAAAAAGAAAAGAGATTTTTCAATCGACCATTCTTTAGGAGGGCTAGTAAAGTTGGTGGCACACCTCAAAGCCAAGTGATTGTTATTGGATCCCAAGAACAATGAAGGTGCTCCATCGCCTAGTGTGAACTAGCCAGCCTTAGCTTTTGCTTCGGAGCAATAGTCCACGCGGCAAGCAATATTCTTTAATGGTTTAATACTTCCCCCATCGTGTTTTATGGACACTTGCATTTCGACATTTTTTTTGTTTTTCACAGTTTTCCGTGACTGGTGAAGAGAGAGGAATAACGGAGAGAAGTGGCTTCTACATATATATTCCGGACCTTCAGTGATCGTCTACGGCGTGCAAGCCTGCCGCAGTGCCGGAGAGGGTTTACTAGTTGTTTGACGGTGCTCTAGATCCCGTATCAGAATGGCCGGAGATCACCACGTGGGAGGTCATCATTCAAATGGACATTATCCGGGTTATCCAAAAAATGTGTGGAGCTTGACAGGTGGATGGTACTGCAACCCTCGATATTGGCGTCGTAACACTGCGATCGCTCTTACCGGCATTTTCCTTGTCTGCATTCCCATCGCTATGAAATCTGCGGAGCTGGAGGTATGTGCAATATTTTTGTTGCAGTCATGGCACGTACATTCGATTTTTCAAGTTGCTGCACCAGCGTTACAGAAAATTATATTGAAATCCCAACTATTTTAGATGAGAATTTACATGGTTTGGAGGATTGTCAATGATCAAATGTTTCTGTGAATCTCATATTTTGGACGTCAATCATGATTTTTGTTTTGGTTCCATCTCGGGTTTATCCCCCCCCCCCCCCCAACCAAAAAAAAAAAAAAAAGAGAAAAAAAAAAGAAAAAAAGAAAAAAACTGCCCCCCGAAATGACCTGTGGGACTCAACTGATAATCCTCACGTTGATGATCGAAAGTATCAGTCATACTCCATTCTGATGTTGAGTCCGAACCCTCATTCTTGCAAATAAATACATGAGACATTGCAAATGGAGTCACTTGGTCAAAAGAAAGGAGTTTAGGCAAAATTAGTCCTTATGTTTGTTCATAGATGCCCTTTTTGTCTTCTTCTTTTTTATATTGCGCTTTGCACGTTCCTTTATGCATGTGTGGCTGAGTTTGCTAACGTCATTCTTGACGAAAGAGGTATTGTTCTCAGGTTTTAAGAATCAGACTTCAGTTTATCAATTTTTGTCAGTCATCAAAAGACATTGACTTCATGTGAGGAAACCTTGTGCCATGAAACCTTCTGAGCTTATGAAGGTATTCAAATCTTAGAGGAGCTATCAGACAGCAGAGGGTAGATACTATGCTCAGCATGGTATACGAGAATCAAAATACATAGAAATCTCACGAGGCTAGAGATGGAGGGATCCAACATTCATCATTAACTTATGGTTTCTAGTATTATAGACTTCTTTCGGCACATTACATAGGTTTATACCCATTGTAGATGCTAGGTCTGATGCTTGATGTGTATTCTGTCAAGCAAAGACAATGCTACCCAAACGACTTTTGGGATCACCCAGTGTGAGGGCTGATGAGCGATGGGCAGCTTTATATATTTCAATCATTCAAAGTATGAATTTTTCTTTGTTCGTTGTGTTTTTAGCTGTAATGTATGTGCCATGTTTTTGCAGGGGTCTTTCATAGTTAAACACAATTGAATATTATTAGTTATTAGGATATTTTTTTCTTACATATAAGTGGGGTAAATCTTGTTTCTTTAAGCAGAGTGATCTAGTGAGCATTTCCATTGTTCCACATCATATGTTTCTTTAATGCATAGTTGTGAACTGAATGGATTTGCCATAAACCTGTTCCAAATCTACCGAGGGAGATGAGTTTGGTGCAAGTACCATTAAAATGGTAGCTGTTAATAATATGTTTATTTCCAATAATGTATCTTTTTATAGACATTTTAATGTCATTTTGTAACATGTTCCATTCTTATGTGTTATGTACAGGAGAGGCCAAATCCTCCAATTCGACCAATTCCATCACAGTGGTGGTCAAAGAAGAGTGTGGAGGCGCCATCTAAATAGTGCAGCATATGCAGTTATTAAGGGAAGGACACTACTTATCATTATTCTGCTCATTTGTTAGGCTTCCCAGAATAAAAGATGGATCATTTATTACAATGACTTAAAGCTTAAAATTTCTCATGTTCTGTTACTTGGGTTTGTGAGGACAATATCACTTTGATTGTCCCAATTGAAACATGTATTGGTCATTGAGTTTCTCAGGAAAGTGTTTCCAGCCCTTACATTTCGTTGACTCAATGACAAATGTAGATGAGTCTGAAGGCTCTATTTATGTGTTTCGCAAAGGTGAATGAGTTTCAATATTTTGATCATGTGGTCCGGAAGTTTTTTATCTTTGGTTAGATATATGATATATGTGTGGTTGCGTTTGGTTATCTCTACTGTTGTCGTATGCATTACTGGAAGATGAGTGTGTACAGGCTTGTCCTTTTTCTGCCAACTGATTCTGATTATTGATTTTCCTGCGAACTGATTCCGATTATTGATGGAGAAATCAAATGCTTTTCCCAGATGTGCATTTCACCGTGCCAATCTTTAAATAGAGGTCAAGTACTATGCCCAGTACAGTGTTGTGTGTACGGGGAGGGAAGGGAGGGGGAGAAGCAAGTCTAGGGGGTGGAAGAAGGATGGGGTAGGAGAGAGAGGGAGAGAGGAGGGAGTCACGAGAGTTCATTAGTTGATATCAAGATGTCTTTATTCTGCAATCAAGGGGTCATAAGTCATCCCTTTTACAAAGTCGAGTGGCCAATGAAAGCATGCTTTATGTTTTAAGTTTCTATGCATGGTCATCTTTGCTCATTTGTGAATGATAAGACGAAGCATTTTGTTTTTTTTGGGGGGGGGGGGAGACAGCTGGAGAGAGGGGGAGCTAAGAAATGTCCTTAGGTGACCTCAAGGTGTCTATTTTCTGCAGTGTCAAGGGTCATAAGTCAGTCCTTTTGCAAAGTCAGTGGCCAATGAAAACATGCTTTCTATCTTGGTCTGTGATGCTCAAGTTATGCATAATGATCTAGTTTGCAGACAACGAGAGGATAATTTTGTTCTACATCCAGCAATTTGATCACTTGATGACCATTTATCTTTGATGCTTTTACTCTCTTTCTCTCTCTCTCTCTCTCAACCCTCCAACTGTCCATAAGAATTATGTTACCTATTCAATCGTTGGTTGACCTTTTTTTTAGGTCTTTTTTACCCCACCTCACCCCACCCCACCCCACCCCTTGAAAATTAAAAAAAAGAACCAAAGACACTCTCATGCGTGTGTATGCACGCACGTGTGCGCGTGCACACAAAATCAAAACATTTAGGGTGCATTGAATTTTATGCCTGCCAGTGTTTGGGGTTTTGATTTCAGCTGCAGAAATCCCGATGAAGATAGGGAGCGAAACTGATTTGACATATTGAAAAGCTACATTGTGATGGATGAGATACAATTTCTGGGCAAGACAAAAGAAAGAATGTAAAGCATGTTGTTATTAAGTGAAAATGGAAGTGTCAAGGAGGCAATAAAAGCTGTGCTGGCCTGGAACAATTGGAAAACTTCTAGGCATCTAACAGAGAGTAGGTGTTTTTGAGATCTTCAGTTGATTGGTCCATTCTGATGTTTAGCTTTTAATAATTTTAAAGAAAAAGCCTAAGAAACCCCTCGAGTTCCTTTTTGTAATCGTTTCTCCCCAAGACAAAGCCGGTGTTTTCTTGTTACATCGGTGATTATTTATAGATCAAATTGTAATTAATCTGTTAAATCAGTTTTGTTTGCACCTTATCTCTATCAGTGTTCGGCAGCTATGGCTTCTCGATTCTCTACTTTATTGTCTGTGTGAATCACTTGGTCTCTCATTTGTGTGCTCTTACAGTTCAGTATCAGAGTGGCTTTTATCATCCAGTCACAGGGAGGTTTGGACATGTGCACCCTCACCAAAAGGCAATGTCATGAGGATGCTACAGGCAGATTTCTCTTCATGCTACAGCACCTGCTCCATTGTACATATCAAGCAGCTGCTATAAGTAATAGTGGAGCTGAGGCAATCAAGCATTATGCAGTCTTTCCATCCACTACTAGCATTGGTCTTGTGCATGGTCCGGTGGAGAATTTGAGTATATATCTGAGCCTTGTTCCCAGCAAGGTGAAGCTTCAACTCCACCTGGATGACATACAGGGGACTCAAGCACTCTAATGTGTGTCCCACAGCCCTCTTCTTAGGTATCTTTCCACTGGAAGCAACTTCCAGTAGAGGACATAATATTTGGAATCACACACAATCAGTCACCATAACCTGGCGACCTAAAAATTTTTAGCTTCATTATTGTCGAGGAAGGAAGTCCATACATTGGACTTATGGACATACATTCCTTCAGTGGTGGAGGTTCTTGATAGTCCATCACAGTTTTATGAATCTCTGAAGTCCTCCATGAGGTTCATTGAGGATTGTGTCATCACCAGACCCAGGAACAGGAACGTTTAGTTGTTGTGATTGCAGATTCTTTACACAGAAACCACATATTTTAAGCATTGTTCTCTGTGATGCCCTTCAATCTATATTTACAAATTTTGATCAGAAGATGGGGCTAGATTAACAATTCGATTGCAAAAGAACAGGTTCAGTATGGATGTACTTGCTAAAATGTTGCTTGCCAAATCTGCAATCTGGAGATCTATCAATTGCAGCAAGATAGTTGCATAAGGCTAGGACTTGAACTTTTGCTGCAAAATCTTTCACAAGAGAGGGCAATTTTGATATGGTTGACAACAACATGCATGTTTTTTTGTTCTAGCCAAGGGCAATGTGCAGTTATTGGGAGATGTATGAAGAGTATGTATATTGGTTACTATATCAGTTGACTGATTGAGCTCATTTAGAAACTATATCAGCAAGTTTTGTTTCAAGATATGCTTACTAGTCCTACTACTAGGTTTCTAGGACTTACCAAATTAACTTCATGGTTAGAGACCCTATGGCCTACTCTGTTCTCATGAGAACCAGATCATATGTCAAGAAAAGAAATTTGTCACTTCAAAGGAGATTTTTCTACCATATTTTGTCAAAAGCCAGTGTCTTTGTATCAGGAAGAAGTGAGCGTATTGCTTTTTGATTACAACTCAAATTGCTGTTCTTCATTTAGCCTGTTGAGTTTGAAATTCCTATCAATGATACTTCTCCCATTTTGTGGAGTAGCTCTTTGGGTTCTTTATTCTAATTTCTACATGATAGCACCATTTCTACTCAACAGAGAATTTGCAAATTTTTAGCTGGTGATTGCCTTTCTATTTCCTAGATAGAAGATTTGGAGGGTTTCTTTTTCTGGTTTGTCAGTAACCCTTGCAAGTGAAGTTCTTTTGCAAGCACATTTTTTGGGAAGCATATTATTTTTCTTTCAGAGCTTTAATGATAAAGCTTTACACAGAGACCCTAAAAGTATTTTGTTTCTTTTGCAAGGATTCTATTTTTTAATTCAAGATACTGCTGTTGGGAATTGTCATGAGAGCTTTTTAGATTTTGACAAGTTCCAAGTTTTGCTTCAGTCCGTTTATTCTGCTAGGTCAGCCATGTGGTTCACCTATCATAATTTTCTCTGCAATTGTGATCCTATTTTGTGTCGATCCAAGAGAGCCCTTTGAAGAGGAGATGATTTTTGCTTGTTTCCATCCTGCTTCAATGTACAAATAAGGAGGGATGGTCTGAAATTAGATATTTGGTCCATTAGGGTATTTAGCTTATTGTAATTTGCAAAGCAAAAACTTGCAGCTGTGTGGATCTTTGTCTTCTCTCTCTCTCTCTCTCTCTCTCTCTCTCACACACACACACACACACACACACACACACACACACACACACACACACACACACACACACACACACACACACACACACACACACACACACACACACACACGCACGCATGGGCGCACACACCCCCCCCCCCAAAAGAAAAAAAAAAAGCAAGTTGCTTTTTTGCTATGTTGGTCATTATTTATAGATCATATTGTAGTTTGTTCAATTGATTAGTTTTTATTCATATCTGATATATATTTTTTGCTAAGCAACAGTGGTTTTTCTGCTATTTTGTATGGTGAATCACTTGATCTATCAAGTGTCTTTACAAGTCTCTATTGGGTACCATATATAGAAATTAGTGATGTACAGCTTGTGCTGAAGAAAAAGGAAAATGGTGTAGTGAATCCATCTCATAAGATGCACTGCATTAGTCATCAATCTCCTCCATATCCTCGATGGCGAGCCCCTTAACTAGGTGCCTTGCATGACAAGGTAGGATAGAATGATCTGAATCCTTGACTAGAGTTGTCATCCATAGAATGAGGCTCTTTGAACTGGAGGGCACCTGGATCATTATGGCTAGACTGCATAATTAGTTTCTTGCCTACAGTGGGAAACATGCTTCAATGGCTGGCCGAAAGAAATCTGTAGTCTGTGTTTGGATCTATTTACTTGGTCTCCTCATTGGCTGTAGAAATGGGTCCAAACATTTTCGTCCCTCGTCATGTGCGACTCCAGAGATGCCCAAATTCCATTTGAAATGTGCAGTGGAAATTGCCGCATCTCATAGTATGTTGAGCAGTGAAATATGCAAGGTGGTTTTATATCTGATTGTCTCTTCTAATACACAGATCATACATAAGTATGACTATCAGGATTTGCCTATTTCATGTTTATCTACAAAAGAAATACTGTACACAAACTAAGGAAGCGTATCTCTCAACCTCTCTTGCAGATGTTTACACCTGCTATTACATGTTGTCAGTTTGCATTATAGTGTTGCATTTTTATCTTTCAGTTAGCTTCAACACATCGTAATGGAGAGCTTGCTGGCAGATCAGCTTAGTACTCACAATCTATGGGATAAAAATGTAGCAATATGGTTGGAGAATGTTCAAAAGTCAGCTGGTTGTTTCAAAATGTGCCATGGGAGTTAGTTGTAACCTTTGTTGGAGTTTGAGGTCTTCCGAAGCACGTGAATAACACAAGGAAGAAGAAGAAGCTGGAGCACAACACACAACATTGAATGTATTACCAAGAGAATGTACAAAGATAAGTGACCCATTAGGGTTATAGGCGTATATACAAGCCGGGGGGGAAAAACCTCTTAAAAAGGGAAAAAAGTGACCTTGCGGTCCTAGTCTGTTAACACATATCACTACCTAAATATATCAACAAATCCCCCTTGGGAGTGATGCGGTGGACAAGGAGCTCGCACTCATGTATAAGGAAGTAAGCCCAAAACTTTGCGAAAAGCTTCAAACTTCTTCTTGGGGAGAGCCTTTGTGAAAAGGTATGCAATGTTCTCGTGTGTTGGCACATATGCCAAACTGATCTCTCCAACAGACAATCAAGAGGACCTCTCCCTGACATAATGATAGTGCACTTCAATGTGCTTTGTGCGAGCATGGAACGTAGGGTTCATCGCAATTGCCAATGCGCTCTGACTGTCAGTGATGGTGGTGAAAGAAGACTGACCAACATCCAAATCAGCCATAAGGCATCTTAGCCCCACACACTCAACAGTTGCTGCGAAAGCTTCCCTATACTCAACCTCACAACTAGAAGTGGCCTAGGTTGCTTCTTGCTCAACCAAGATATGCATGATCTACCAAGCATGAAGCAAAAACCGTTGGTGGACACACCAGTGCCATAGCAACTAGGCGAGTCAGAGTAAAAAAAAGCATCTAAATCTAGTGGTAGTGATCCCCCCTTTTTCAACCTGCACACTTTGTTTTCATGCCCGTTTTGCACAAAACCACGGAGCTGAGAAACATACACTTCTTCATGCAAGTCATCATTCAGAAATGTAGTTTTAGTGTCCAACTAATGCATCTTCCAACCATCATTAGCTGCAAGTGCATAGATGCAACGAAGAGTAGTCATTCGGCATGTAGGAACAAAGGTCTCATCAAAATCAATGCCTTTTTCTTTGGCATAACCCTTTGCAACAAGCCTAGCCTTATACCTGACAATGGTTGCATCAAGCTTAAGCTTCAACTTGTATATCCACTTAGTACCAATAGCCTTCTTGCCAAGAGGCAAGTCACATAAAGACTAGGTACCATTTTTCATAATAGCATAATATTTTGATTGCATAGCGGCCATCTGATTTTCTGAATTTTGTGCTTCATCAAACAAAACAGGCTCATTCTCATCACAGAGACTAGAGGCAACCATAGCATAGCAATCTGATGTAAAAGAAGTACTATGAGAGCCTGAACGAGTACGCTATGATAGAGATGCATCTAATTTGCTATCTCGCAAAGTCTGCACTAGCTTTTAGGCATAGTTTTTGCCTCCTCTAGATCAGTCCTCTCATCAATAAGTGCATCGTGTAAATCTGCATCTGATATGGAATGATCATCATCATGTGAAACCTGTAAAGGCTGAGAAGTTGCCTCATTTGGACGAGCACGAGCACTAAACTGTCCACCTATAAAAAGAGGCAACAAGGTTTGATACACATCTTTGGAGCTAACTGATGTCTCCTTAGTACATGAAAGTAATGGTTGAATAACATCTTCCATAAAAACATCACAGCTAACCAAAATACGTTTAGTCTGTGGATGATACAGATGATAGCCTTTGCTTTCAGAACTGTATTCAACAAAAATACATTTCATTGCATTATCATCCAATTTCTTACGTTGTTGTTCAGGGACTAATGCATATGCCAGACAACCAAAGACATGCATGTGAGCAACAGATGGCTTACGACCATGCCAAGCCTCATATGGAGTGATAGATTGCAATGCTTTAGTGGGATACCTATTAAGTACATATGTTGCACACATAATAGCCTCAAGCCAGAAACTATGTGGTAAAGCCTGACTTTTGACCATACATCTTGCAATCTCCATGAGTGACATGTTCTTCCTTTCTACAACTCCATTTTGTTGAGGTGTATACGACATTTTACACTGATGTTTTATCCCATGTTCAACCAGAAATAAATATATTCCCCCCTCGATCAGAATGGAGAGTGTCCATTTTACATGCTGACAGATTTTTAGCCAAAACCAAAAACTGTTTGAAGCACATATACAATTCGGACTTTGCTTTCAATGGATATACCTATGCATTGTTGGTACATTTGGCAAGACTTGATGCTTGACCAAATAGCAAGGACTTCTCACATATTCATCTTTGACCATTTGTGGAGTACACATGAACACCCCTTGTAAAAGGTTTGATGTTTATCTCTTTAGATAAAAGTAAAAGAAACTAAATGATGGAATCTCCTGGCATTACCAGTCATGCATCACAACTACCTAGTAGTTGGAATCAAATAAATCACCACCAAAAGAACAGGAACACTTTTAGGTGGAAGAATTTCAAAATTCAAATTTCAGTTATGAGTATAAATATAGGTGACTCAATCGATTTCTCTATGTGTACTCAATCTTTTGACTTGATTTGGCTTGGGATATGTAGCGTGATCAATCTAGTTGCTACATATCAATTTTCACTTCATTTGGATCATTAGATCTTGAGATATGTCCTCTGAAAGCAACCTATGTCTACACATTGTCATCTTCCTAAAAAGTTGGGATTACATCCCTAATTTCTTAATATCATTTCTCATCATATACTCACTCTAGATTAGTGAAGTAACTTGGAATAGTTAGCTAAGGTCATCAATTAGATATGTCAAAGTTCTTGGGATCTTGGATTTCTCATTTATTTTCTTGGCTTGGAAGTAGTCTACACAGATCAAGGAATGTTCCTTACCCAAAGGGAATATATTAAAGATATGCTTGCAAAGTTCTAAATGCAAGACACTAAGGTGGAAGGTACTCCCATGGAGGTCAACCACAAGTTAAGTGCTCATGAAGGGAAACTTATTGAAGACATCACAAGCTACCAAGTTGGGAGCTTGAGCTATGCTACCCTAACTAGGGTGGATATTTGCTATGCAGCGAGTATGCTTAGTCAATTCATGCATACCCCTAGGAAACCTCACATGGATGCAGCCAAGAGGATATTGAAGTACTTGAAAGGAACACTTAATGAAGGACTATACTACCCTTACACATCTGATTCCAATGTAAAGCTATTCACTGATGCAGATTGGGTAGTTCCCAAAGATGACAGAGGAAGCACATCAGGGTACTTATCATTTGCAAATACAAAGCTCATATCTTGGTCTTCAAAGACGCAACCTACAGTTGCTCTTTCCTCAACAGAAGCTGAATACAGAGGGTTAGCAAATGCAACACAAGAAGCTATGTGTATCAAGACCCTTTACACAGATCTAGGGTTGGATTTTGGCACTCCATTTATATTTGGAGATAACATGAGATCACTTCATTTAGCTGTTAATCCTATCTTTCATGCCAGGACTAAGCATATAGAAGTCCATTATCATTTTGTTAGGGAAAAGATTGTAAGCAAAGAGATACAACTCTCTTATGTATCTACTCATATGCAATGTGCAGATATGATGACCGAATCATTGGATGGAAGAAATCTAAACAGGTTTAAATCCATGATTGGATTGCAAGAGATACCAAAGGATTAAAGATTCAAGCATCTTACGCTTGAGGGGGAGCTGTTGGTACATTTGGCAAGCTTGATGCTTGACCAAATAGCAAGGACTTCTCACATATTCATCTTTGACCATTTGTGGAGTACACATTGTTGGAGATAGACGTCTGCGGAAGCACACGAACAACACAAGGAAGAAGAAGCTTGGAGCACAAACACACAATACTGAATGTATTACTAGAGAATGTACAAAGATAAGTAGCCCATTAGGGCAATAGGCGTATATACAAGCCGGGGGGAAAAAACGTCCTAAAGAGGGAAAAAAGTGCCCCGACGGTCCTAGAGTGTTCACACATCACTACCAAAATATATCAACAAATCCCCCCTGGGAGTGATGCGGTGAACAAGGAGCTGGCACTCATGTATAAGGAAGTGCCAAGCTATGTGGAAATCACTCCACAAAAGGAAGTAAGCCCAAAGCTTTGCGAAAAGCTTCAAACTTCTCCCTAGGCAGAGCCTTCGTGAAAAGGTCTGCAATGTTCTCCTGCGTGGGCACATATGCCAAGCTGATCTCCCCAGCAGAGAACCTCTCCCTGACATAGTGATAATGCACCTCAATGTGCTTAGTGCGAGCATGGAACACAGGGTTCCTCGCAACTGCCAATGCGCTATGACTGTCAGTGAAGATGGTGGTGGCAGAAGACTGGCCAACACCCAAATCAGCCATAAGGCGTCTCAGCCACACACACTCAACAGTCGCTGTGAAAGCTGCCCTATACTCAGCCTCACAACTGGAAGTGGCTACAGTAGGCTGCTTCTTGCTCAACCAAGATATACATGAGCTACCAAGCATGAAGTAAAAGCCACTGGTGGACACACGAGTGTCATAGCAACCATC
The DNA here is from genome assembly GCA_020310875.1 of Ceratopteris richardii. NCBI lineage: Eukaryota > Viridiplantae > Streptophyta > Polypodiopsida > Polypodiales > Pteridaceae > Ceratopteris > Ceratopteris richardii. The sequence continues at coordinate 54,419,867 of CM035417.1, read as the reverse complement.
CCAATCTGAGTCAGAAAAAGCATGCAAATTTGGCGGTAGTGATCCCCCCTTGGGATAAAACAACCCAAGTAGCCGAGTACCACTCAAGTAGCGAAAGATGCGCTTAACCGCCTTCCAATGCGTGACTCCTGGGCAATGCATAAACCTGCTCATCTGTGAGACAGCAAACTGAATATCTGGCCGAGTAATGCATAAGTAAATCAAGCATCCAACAGCCTGCTGATAGAGAACAGCATCAAATGCATCTCCAGCATCATGAAGACTCAATCGTAAACCTGTCTCCATAGGAGTGGCAATAGGCTTACAGTCTTCAAGGCCAAAACGCTGCAATAATGTGTCAATATATTTCGTTTTCGTTTGACACAAAGCCATTCCACCATCAACTTGCATAAACTGAATGCCCAAATAGTGATGCAAATGCCCCAAATCAGACATCTCAAATGAGGCATGCAAATCAGCAATATGCTTCTCAATAGGACCAGTGAGCAGCATGTCGTCTACATAGACAACAATGATCAGAAGCACATCATTAGCACGCTTAACATATAAGGTGCTTTCAGTTGGACTGTTCTCAAAACCATGTGCAATCAGATAGGCATGTATCTTCTCATACCAAGCACGTGGTGCTTGCTTTAAACCATATAACGCCTTCTTTAACCTGCACACCTGGTTTTCATGCCCTTTCTGCACAAAGCCACGGGGCTGAAAAACATACACTTCTTCATGCAAGTCACCATTGAGAATGCTCTTTTAATGTCCAACTGATGTACATTCCAACCATGATGGGCTGCAAGTGCACAAATGCTCCAAACAGTAGTCATACGGCATGTAGGTGCAAAGGTCTCATCAAAATCAATGCCTCTTTCCTGCGCATAACCCTTTGCAACAAGCCTAGCCTTATACCTGTCAACTGTACCATCAGGTTTACGCTTAAGCCTGTATACCCACTTAGTGCCAATGGCCTTCTTGCCAGGAGGCAAGTCACATAAAGACCATGTACCATTCTTCATTATAACATCATATTCAGATTGCATAGCAGCCATCCAATTTTCTGAATTCTGTGCTTCATCAAAAGAAATAGGCTCATTCTCATCACAGAGACTAGATGCAGCCATAGCATAGCAATCTGATGCAAAGGAGGCACTATGAGAGCCTGAACGAGTACGATATGACAAAGGTGCATCTAATTTGCTGTCACGCAAAGTCTGCACCAGCCATTTTGGCATAGTTTTTGCCTGCTCAATATCAGCTCTCTCATCAGCAAGTGCATCATGTAAATCTGCATCAGAAATAGAATGATCTGCATCATCATATGAAACCTGCAAAGGTTGAGAAGTTGCCTCATTAGGACCAGCACTAGACTGTCCACCTGTAAAAAGAGGCATCAAAGTATCATACATGTCTTTGGAGCTAACAGATGTCTCCTTAGTACATGAAAGCAATGGCTAAATAGCATCTTCCACAAAGACAACATCACGGCTAACCAGAATGCGTTTAGTCTGTGGATGATACAGACGATAGCCTTTACTTTCAGAATTGTACCCAACAAAAATACATTTTACTGCCTTATCATCCATTTTTCTGCGATGTTGTTCAGGCACTAATGCATATGCCAAACAACCAAAAACACGTAGATGAGCAACAGATGGCTTGCAGTCATGCCAAGCCTCATATGGAGTGATAGACTGCAACGCTTTAGTGGGATACCTGTTCAGTACATATGCTGCACACATGACAGCCTCAAGCCAGAAACTGTGGTAAAGCCTGACTTTTGACCATGCACCTCGCCATCTCCATGAGTGACCTGTTCTTTCGTTCAGCAACTCCATTCTGTTGAGGTGTATACGGCACTGTACATTGGTGTTTTATCCCACGTTCAGCCAGAAATGCATTAAAATCTGAAGACATATATTCCCCCCCTCGATTAGAACGGAGGGTGCCCATTTTACATGCTGATAGATTTTCAGCCAAAACCAAAAACTATTTGAAGCACATGAACACTTCGGACTTTGCTTTGAGTGGATATACCCATGCATGCCTGAAAAAATCATCAATGAAAGTCACGAAGTAAAGGTAATTTCCAAAAGAGGGTGTCTGCATAGGACCACAGACATCACTATGTACAAGCTGCAATTTCTGCGTAGCCCGAACTGAACCATCTTTTGGAAAGGAAGAACGCTGCATTTTGCCCAAAATACAGCCTTCACAAACATGTTTTCCAGGAGCCTCAAGTTTGGGCAAAGAGGACACCATTTCAGATTTCTGCAGGCGTAGCAAACTAGCAAAATTCAGATGACCAAAGCGTGCATGCCAAAGCTTTGCATCTGACATAGCCTGAGAATCATGAAGTGCACATGCCGAATCATTCACAGATCTTTCATAGTCTATGAGCTTATACAGCCCACGACATAAGATGCCAGAAGCAATAATCACATCACCATTTGAGAGATCATGGACTGTACACCTGTCATCAATGAATTTCACAACCAAGCCAATCTTGGCTAATGCAGAAACTGATAACAGGTTCTTTTTGATCCTTGGCACAAATAAAGCATCTGACAAAGTGAAAGAACTACCATCAGCAGTAGTCAAAATGATCTTACCAACTCCCATAACAGGATAAGAGGAGTTATTGGCGCATGTGACAGTATTCCCTGTAGGGGCAGGCTCGAGTGAAGAGAAGAAACTGCGCTGCGAGGTAATATGTTTGGTCGCCCCACTGTCAAAGTACCAAAGAACTGAGTCTACTGCAGACATGCACTGATCATGAGAAGATGGGTCAAAACTGCAGATAGTAGTAAACGCCCATTCTTCTTCCTGCACAAGATTTGCAGACTCTGTTTTTGGTGTAGAGGCCTTTGCAACAACCATTCCAACCTCTTTCTTCTTTGCCTCTTTAGCAGCCAGTTTTGGACAGTTCTTTATAATATGATCATTTCCTTTACAATACTTGCAGAACAATTTCTGCTTTTCTGATTTCTTCTCATCTTTATCCTGGTTCTTCGATTGTGCAGCATTTGCAGATTTTTGCTTACTAGTAGAAGAGCTCCATTTTCCTTTGCCCTTCTGACTAGCCAGGAAAGCTTGATCTGCAACACGCATAATGGACCTGTTCTGACTGGACTGATCTTCTTGTAACAGAACAGAGACTAATTCCTCAAATGACAAGGCATTCGGATTGCCTTTCATCATCAATCGAAGAGTAGAGGCAAAACTCTGATATGAATCAGGAAGACCATTCAAAACAGTCTGCACAAGTGAGCTATCTGGTATAACCTCATCAGCAGAAATCAATTGTTTGTTCAGGTCTTTGATCTTTGTAAGAAAAATGTCCATAGAATCACCTTCATTCATGTGCTCACTCTCCAACTGTTTTCGGAGGTAAGCAACACGAGCCTCATTCCTAGCCTGGTACAAAGTGGTAAGTGTATCCCAAGCATCCTTTGCTGTTCTGCAAGAGCAAATGTGAGGAATAATGGCACGTTTGACAGACAAAGCTATCAATGCATGTGCCTGGGCATCTCTGCCATCCCAACGAATCTGCTCTGTAGTAGGTGCAACAGAAACAGCAGCACGAACAGGAATCTGTGGAATATCATCTTCGACACCATCTTCATCAGCTCAAGCACCTCCTGCACCTGTATTTGTAGTACCTGTAGTCACAGGTGTAACAAGACGTCTTTCAACACCCTGCACAATGTTCCACAGTCCTTTTGCAACCAGTACATGTCGCATCATATAAGCCCATAATGGGTAGTTGGTACCATCCAACTTATCCTCAACAGCCAACATACGGAATACATCACTACTTTCAGCCATGGCCGGTGACTAAAATACCTTGATGCAGAAAATTGACTGTATCTCAAAAAGTTGAACGGAACTGCCCAGACGAGTTCTGCTAGACCTGTAGCAGACTTCGAGACGCTTAAACTGGCGAACAGAAACTGGTATATACCTTTGGCACAAAAGGACGAAATAGCCTGCACAAGCACTGCGATAGTGCGTTCGGAGGCCGAAACGAGCTCAGATCGCGATTTTGGCACCACAGAGCGAAGCGGTTTTGATCTCGGAAACACCCTGAGTATGCTCACCAAATTTCGTGCGAATCTGAGACTGCAAACGGAGGAGTGTCGATGGCGCTCTAGAAGAAGCGATGACCTGCTCTGATACCAATTGTTGGAGATAGACGTTTGCGGAAGCACGCGAATAGCACAAGGAAGAAGAAGAAGCTTGGAGCACAAACACACAATACTGAATGTATTACTAGAGAATGTACAAAGATAAGTAGCCCATTAGGGCAATAGGCGTATATACAAGCCGGGGGAAAAAAACCTCCTAAAGAGGGAAAAAAGTGCCCCGGCAGTCCTAGAGTGCTCACACACATCACTACCAAAATATATCAACACACATGAACACCCCTTTCAAAAGGTTTGATGTTTATCTCTTTAGATAAAAGTAAAAGAAAGTGAATGAGGGAATCTCATGGCATTACGAGTCATGCATCACAACTACCTAGTGGTTGGAGTCAAATCAATCACCACCAAAAGAATAGGAACATTTTTAGGTGGAAGAATTTCAAAATTCAAATTTCAATTATGAGTATAAATATAGGTGACTACTAGTCGTGGGGTATAACAGAGAAGGAGGAGTCATTGAGCCTCAAGGTTAAGCTTACACTTAGCTCACATATGTATGAGTAAGTCTACTTCATCTCCCTTGTATCATACATTCATAATCATATACATTTTGAGTCATTAGTGCACGTTAATCTCTGTCTACTATTGATTGCTACTATCTCATCGTTTATGTGAAATTGATTATTATAGTTGCTAAATATCAATTTTCACTTCATTTGAATCATTAAATCTTGAGATATATCCTCTATAAGCAACCTATGTCTACACACTGTCATCTTCTTAAAAAGTCAGGATTACATCCCTAACTTCTTAATATCATTTCTCATCATATACTCACTCTAAATTAGTGAAATAACTTCGAATAGTTAGCTAAGATGATCAATTAGATATGTCTAAAAGCTTTCGGGTCAATTGCTATCAGTGAGTGAGAACTGAACATTTCTTTGAGAGGTTCTAGTCCCAAAATAGCAAGTTTTTTAGAGCTCTTCAATTGTGAAAGTTATATGTTTTGGCACAACTATTTGGCATTGATACTCCAAGGTACGTAGTGGTTCCAAATGCGTATTTGGGAAGCTAAAGGTGTTGATATATTTACGTAGTGATATGTGTGAACACACTAGGACCTTCGGGGCACTTTTTTCCCTCTTTAGGAGGTTTTTTCCTCGGCTTGTATATATGCCTATTGCCCTAACGGGCTACTTATCTTTGTACATTCTAATGGTAATACATTCAGTATTGTGTGTTGTGCTCCAAGCTTCTTCTTCTTCCTTGTGTTGTTAGGGTGCTTCCGTAGACATCTAACTCCAACAATTGGTACCAGAGTAGACCTCCGCTTCATCTAGGGCATCGTCATCATCTCGCCGGTTGTAGTCTCAGAATCGCACAAATTTTGGTGAGCATACTCAAGATGTTTCAGAGATCAAAATAGCTTCGCCTATGTGGTGTTGAAATCGCGATCTGAGCTCGTTTCGGCCTCCGAATGCACTATTGCAATGCTTGTGTAGGCTATTTCGTCTGGTATAGGTTTAGCAGAATTGGTTTGGGCAGTTCTGTTCAACTTTTTGAGATACAGTCAATTTTTTGCATCAAGGTATTTTAGTCACCGGCCACGGTTGAAAGCAGTGATGTATTTCGTATATTGGCTATTTAGGATAAGTTGGATGGTACCAACTACCCATTATGGGCTTATATATGCATTGGTTGCAAAAGGACTATGGAACATTGTGAAAGGTGTGGAAAGACGTCCTATTACACCTTCAAATATAGGTACTGGAGCTGATGGAGATGGTTTCGAAGATAGCGATATTCTACAGATTCCTATTCGTGCTGCGGTTTCTGCTACACCTACTAGAGAGCAAATTCGTTGGGATGGCAGAGATGCTCATGCAAGATGCATTGATAGCTTTTTCTGTCAAACGTGTCGTTATTCCTCACATTCGATCTTGCAGTATAGTAAGGATGCTTGGGATACACTTACCACATTGTACCAGCTAGGAATGAGGCTCATGTTGCTTACCTCTAAAAACAGTTGGAGAGTGAGCACATGAATGAAGGTGATTCTATGGACAGTTTTTGACAAAGATCAAGGATTTGAAAGAACGACTGATTTCTGCTGATGAATTTATACTAGATAACTCACTTGTGCAAACCATTTTGAATGGTCTTCCAGATTCATATAAGATTTTTGCCTCTACTCTTTGTTTGATGATGAAAGGCAATCCAAACGCCTTGTCATTTGAGGAGTTAGTCTCTATTATGTTGCAGGAAGATCAGTATAGGCAAAACAAGTCCATCATGAGTGTCGCAGATCAAGATTTCTCGGCTAGTCAAAAGGGCAAAGGTAAATGGAGCTCATCTACTAGCAAGCAGAAATCTGCAAATGCTGCACATTCGAAGAAGGAAGACAAAGATGGGAAGAAATTAGAAAAGCATAAACTATTTTGCAAGTACTGTGAAGGAAATGATCATATAATAAAAAACTGTCCAAAAGTGGCTGTAAAAGAGGCAAAGAAAAAAGAGGCTGGAATGGTTGTTGCAGAGGCCTCTACACTGAAAACAAAGTCTGCTAATCTTGTGCAGAATGCACAATGGGTGTTTACTACTGTTTGCAGTTTTGACCCATCTTCTGATGAGCAGTGTATGTCTACAATAGACTCAGATGTTTGGTATTTTGATAGTGGGGCAACCAAATATATTACCCCGCAGCGTAGTTTCTTCACGTCACTTGAGCCTGCCCCTACAAGGAATATTGTCACATGCGGCAAAAACTCCTCTTATCCTATCATGGGAGTTGGTAAGATCATTTTGACTATTGTTGATGGTAGTTCTTTCACTTTGTCGGATGCTTTATTTGTGCTAGGGATCAAGAAAAATTTGTTATCAGTTTTTGCATTAGACAAGATTGACTTGGTTTTGAAATTTGTTGATGAAAGATGTACAATTCATGATCTGTCAAATGGTGACATCATTATTGCTTCTGGCATTTTATGGCATGGATTGTATAAGCTCATAGACCATGAAAGATCTGTGAATGATTCGGCATGTGCAGTACATGATTCTCAGGCTATGTCAGATCCAAAGCTTTGGCATGCACGCTTTGGTCATCTAAATTTTGCTAGTTTGCTATGCCTACAGAAATATGGAATGGTGTCCTCTTTGCCCAAACTTGAGGCACCCGAAAAACATGTTTGTAAAGGTTGTATTTTAGGCAAAATGGAGCGTTCCTCCTTTCCAGAAGATGGTTTAGTTCGGGCTACTAAAAAATTGCAGCTTGTACATAGTGATGCCCGTGGTCCTATGCATACACCTTCTTTTGGAAACTATCTTTACTTTGTGACTCTCATTGATGATTTTTCCAGGCATGCATGGTTATATCCACTCAAAGCAAAGTCCAAAGTGTTTATGTGCTTCAAACAGTTTTTGGTTTTGGCTGAAAATCTATCAACATGTAAAATGGTCACCCTCTGTTCTGATCAAGGGGGGGAATATATGTCTTCTAACTTTTAATGCATTTTTGGTTGAACATGGGATGAAAACATCAATGTACAATGTCGTATACACCTTAATAGAATGGAGTTGCTGAATAAAAGAACAGATCACTCATGGAGATGGTGAGGTGTATGGTCAAGAGCCAGGCCTTACCACATAGTTTTTGGCTTGAGGTTGATATGTGTGCAGCATATGTACTAAACAAGTGTCGCACCATTAGGGAAAAAAATGAACCCTGCATGGGCATTTTAGATTAAAGAGTGATTAGGAATGGACCAATAAGAGGAGGGTGGCGGACACAGTCTAGTCCCTTAATCACATAGGCTACGCATAGGCTTCTCTTGTTTTTTTTTGGTCAAACATGGAAAAAACAGGTAGAACTAGTGGGTTTTCTTCGGAGAATGGTTTTGAAAATCTCGAATTTCATTTAGAAATCTTCGATTGCCTTAAAGATCCGAAGGCTTAGATGAAAGAACAAAAGTCAAGGCAACTTTGATCCTTGATCATTGGATTGGGCTCAAATCAAGCAGCTTGGATCATAGTAATGATGAGACTAGGCGCCAAATATCATACATTGTTCGATGAGGAGTTTGATCAAAAGGCCTTGTTTGAATTCAAATGCAAAATGCGCCTTTATTTCTTGTCCATTGGATCTTATGACCATCTAATTGTTGAGGATTGTCTCATTAAAACAAAGGGCACCATTGTGCATGCACCATTGGATAGGATCCAGATCGGATAGAGCTAATCAATTGCACAATTCCACTCAGCCCCAAATGCGGACTACGATTCGATTTGCATAGATCTAACGGCTAAGATTCTTGCAGAACCATGCCCAAAAAAAAATTTGTGGAGAATCTTTTGGCATGCACACATGTCAGACTCACTCTCTAGGCTCTCATGCCTTTTAATCTTGGCCATTAAATTGAAGGATCCAAAGGCCACGAAATATTTTTTTCTAGAATTCAAACATAATATTTCATGAAATATTATTTTATTCTATAATACCACTAGTGGTTTTCTATGGCCCCTTAAGCTCTTAGATTAAGCTTTTTAATCCCTAAAAATTAGGAATCCTTACAAGGCCCATGCAGGATTCACTTTTCCTCTAATGACTAAAGCGTTGTAGTTTATCACTCCATATGAGGCTTGGCATGATCACAAGCCATCATGTATAAAGGAGACATCTGTTAGCTCCAAAGACATGTATGATACTTTGCTGCCTCTTTTTACAGGCGGATAGTCTAGTGCTGGTCCTAATGAGGCAACTTCTCAGCCATTGCAGGTTTCATGTGATGATGCAAATCATTCCATTTTTTATGCAGATTTGCATGATGCACTTGTTGATGAGAGAGATGATATTGAGGAGGCAAAAACTATGCCAAAATGGCTAGTGTAGACTTTGCGTGACAGCAAATTAGATGCACCTATGTCATATTGTACTCGTTCAGGCTCTCATAGTGTCTCTTTTGCATCAGATTGCTATGCTATGGCTGCTTCTAGTCTTTGTGATGAGACTGAGCCTGTTTCGTTTGATGAAGCACAAAATTTTGAACATTGGATGGCTGCAATGCAATATGAATATGATGCTATCATGAAGAACTGTACCTGGTCTTTATGTGACTTGCCTTTTGGCAAGAAGACCGTTGGCTCTAAGTGGGTATACAAGCTGAAGCGTAAACCTGATGGAAACGTTGACAGGTATAAGGCTAGGCTTGTTGCAAAGGGTTATGTGCAGGAAAGAGGCATTGATTTTGATGAAACCTTTGCTCCTACTTGCCGAATGACTACTGTTTGTAGCATCTGTGCAATTGCAGCTCATCATGGTTTGAATGTACATCAGTTGGACATTAAAATAGCCTTTTTGAATAGTCACTTGCATGAAGAAGTGCATGTTTTTCAGCCCCATGGCTTCGTGCAGAAAGGGCATGAAAACCAGGTGTGCATGTTAAGAAAGGCTTTATATGGTTTGAAACAAGCACCTTGCTTGGCATGAAAAGATACATGCGTATATGATTGCACATGGTTTTGAGAACAGCCCAACTGAAAGCACCTTATATGTCAAGTATGCTAATGATGTACTTCTGATCATTGTGGTGTATGTTGATGACATGTTGCTCACTAGTCCTCATGAGAAGCATATTGTCGATTTCAAGGCTGATTTACATGCCTCATTTGAGATGTCTGATTTGGGGCATTTGCATCATTATTTGGGCATTTAGTTTATGCACGTTGATGGTGGAATGGCTTTGTGTCAAATGAAATATATTGACACATTATTGCACCATTTTGGCCTTAAAGATTGTAAACCTATTGCCACTCCTATGGAGACAGGTTTACGATTGAGTCTTCATGATGCTGGAGATGCATTTGATGTTCTCTATCAGTAGGCTATTGGATGCTTGATTTACTTATGCATAACTCAGCTAGATATTCAGTTTTTTGTCTCACAGATGAACAGGTTTATGCATTGCAGAGGTGTCAAGCATTAGCAGGTAGTTAAATGCATCTTTCGCTACTTGAGTGGCACCCAACTACTTGGATTGTTTTATCCCAAGGAGGGATCACTACTGCCAGATTTGCATGCTTTTTTTGAAAGTGATTGGGTTGGTTGTTATGACACTTATGTGTCCACTACTGGCTTTTGCTTCATTCTTGGTAGCTCATGTATATCTTGGTTGAGAAAGAAGTAGTCTACTGTGGTCACTTCGAGTTGTGAGGCTGAGTATAGGGCAGTTTTCAGAGCGACTGTTGAGTGCGTGTGGCTCAAATGCCTTATGGATGATTTGGGTGTTGGTCAATCTTCTGCCACCACCATCTTCACTGATAGTCAGAGCGCATTGGCAATTGCGAGGAACCCTTCCATGCTCGCACTAAGCACATTGAGGTGCATTATCATTATGTCAGGGAGAGGTTCTCTGCTGGGGAGATCAGCTTGGCATATGTGCCCACGGAGGAGAACATTGCAGACCTTTTCACAAAGGCTCTGCCTAGGAAGAAGTTTGAAGCTTTTCACAAAGCTTTGGGCTTACTTCCTTTTGTGGATTGATTCCACATAGCTTGGCACTTCCTTATAGATGAGTGCCAGCTCCTTGTTCACCCCATCACTCCCAGGGGGGATTTGTTGATATATTTAGGTAAGTGATGTGTGTGAACACCCTAGGACCATTGGAGCACTTTTTTCCCTCTTTAGGAGGTTTTTCCCCCTAGCTTGTTTATATATCTATTGCCCTAACATGCTACTTATCTTTGTACATTCTAGTGGTAATACATTGAGTATTGTGTGTTGTGCTCCAAGCTTCTTCTTCATCCATGTGCTATTCGCGTGCTTCCGCAGACATCTAACTCCAACAAAAGGTGCCTACTAAGGTACTCTGAAGTCACATTGGTAGGTGTAGAGCACGATTATTGGAACACCACCTCATCTTTGGAGTGTATCCAATCATTTCCTAGCATGGATGGAAAAACCATCAATGAAAGTCATGAAGTAAAGATAGTTCCCAAAGGAGGATGTATGTGTAGGACCACAAATTGTGAACAAGCTACAATTTCTAAGTAGCTCAAATTGAACTATCTTTTGGGAATGAGGAACGTTGCATTTTGCCCAAAATAGAGCCTTCACAAACATGTTTACCAGGTGCCTCAAGCTTGGGCTAAGAGGACACCATTTTAGATGTTTGTAGGTGTACTAAAGTAGCAAAATTCAGATGACCAAAGCGTGCATGCCAAAGCTTTGCATCTGACATAGCTTGAAAATCATGTACTCCACATGTTGAATCACCAATATAAGCATCTCAAAGTATGCTACATCTTTAGTAAAACTCGACCGGATAGTTCTATCAACTTTTTGAGATACAATCATTTTTCTGCATCAGGGTATTTTAGTCAGTGGCCATGGTTGAAAGCCGTGAGTATTTGGTATGTTGGCTATTGAGGATAAGTTGGATAGTACCAACTACCCATTATGGGCTTATACAATGTGTCATGTATTGGTTGCAAAAGGACTATGGAATATTGTGCAGGGTGTTGAAAAACATCCTATTACACCTACAAACATAGTTGCTGAAGGTGATGTGGATGATGTTAAAGATGGTGATATTCTTCATATTCCTATTCATGTTGCAGTTCCTACTGCACATACTGCAAAGCAAATTTGTTGGGATGGCAAAGATGCTCAGGCACATGCATTGATAGCCTTGTCTATCAAACATGCCATTATTCCTCACATTCTCTCTTGCAGAACAACTAAGGATGCTTGGGATACTTTGACCACTTTATACCAAGCAAGGAATGAGGTTCATGTTGCTTACCTACGAAAACAGTTGGAGAGTGAGCACATGAATGAAGGAGATTCGATGGATAGTTTTTTGACAAAGATCAAAGATTTGAAGGAACACTTGATTTTTGCTTGCCTGACACTTCACTTGTGTAGACTGTTCTGAATGGTCTTCTTGATTCATACCAGAGTTTTGGTTCTACTCTTCATTTGATGATGAAAGGTAATCCAAATGCCTTAACATTTGAGGAGTTAGTCTCTGTTCTATTGCAGGAAGATCAGTCTAGGCAAAAGAGGTCCATTATGTGTGTTGCAAATCAAGCTTTCCTGGCTAGTGAAAAGGGCAAAGATAAATGGAGATCTTCTACTAGTAAGCAGAAATCTGTGAATTCTGCACAATCAAAGAAGGTCACAGAGACGAGAAGGAAATAGAAAAGCAAAAATTGTTTCGCAAATACTGTAAAGGAAACGATCATATCATAAAGAGTTGTCCAAAACTGGCTGCTAAAGAGGCGGGGAAAAAAGAGGCTAAAATGGTTGTTGCACAGGCCCCTACACCTAAAATAGAGTCTGCTAATCTTATGTAGAATGAAGAATGGAAATTTACCACTGTTTGCAGTTATGAACCTTCTTCTTATGAACAGTGTATGTCTGTAGTAGACTCAGATGTTTCATCCTTTGTGTTGAAATATTTAGGTAGTGATGTGTGTGAACACACTAGGACCACCGGGACACTTTTTTGGCTCTTTAGGAGGTTTTTCCCCGGGCTTGTATATACACCTATAGCCCTAACGGGTTACTTATCTTTGTACATTTTAGTGGTAATACATTCAGTATTGTGTGGTGTGCTCCAAGCTTCTTCTTCTTCTTCCTTGTGTTGTTCGCGTGCTTCCGCAGACCTCAAACTCTAACAATTGATATCAAAACAGGTCGTCACTTCATCTAGGGTGTCATTGACACCCCTCTAATCACAGTCTCAGAATCGCACAAAATTTGATGAGCATACTCAACGTGATTAGGATATCAAAACTACTTCACTCTGTTGTGTTGAAATCACGATCTGAGCTCATTTCGACCTCCGAGTGCACTATCACAATGCTTGTGTAGGCTATTTCATCTTTTTGTGCCAAAGATATATATATAGGTTTTGGTTCGTGAGTATAAGCGTCTCGAAGTCTGCTATAGGTTTAGCAAAACTCGATAGGGTAGTTTGTTCAACTTTTTGAGATATAGTCAATTTTCTGCATCATGGTATTTTAGTCAGTGGCCATGGTTGAAAGCAGTGATGTATTCCGTATGTTGGCTGTTGAGGATAAGTTGGATGGTACAAATTACCCATTATGGGCTTATATGATGTGTCATGTATTGGTCACAAAAGGACTGTGTACTATTGTGCAGGGTGTTGAAAAACATCATATTTCACCTACAAATGCAGGTACTTAAGCTGATGTAGATGGCATCGGAGATGGTGATATTCTACATATTCATGTTTGTGCTGCGGCTTCTACTGCACCTAATGTAGATCAAATTCGTTGGGATGGCAAAGATGCTCAAGCACATGCATTGATAGCCTTGTCTATCAAACGTGCCATTATTCCTTACATTCACTCTTGCATAATAGCTAAGGATGCTCGAGACATACTTACCACTTTATACCATGCAAGGAATGAGGCTCGTGTTTCTTACCTCTGAAAATAGCTGGAGAATGAGCACATGAATGAAGGTGATTCTATGGACAGTTTTCTGACAAAGATCAAAGACTTGAAGGAACAATTGATTTCTGCTGATGAAGTTATACCAGATAGCCCGCTTGTGCAGACCGTTCTGAATGGTCTTCTTGATTCATATTAGAGATTTGTTTCTACTCTTTGTTTGATGATGAAAGGCAATCCAAATGCCTTGAAATTTGAGGAGTTAGTCTCTGTTTTGTCACAGGAAGATTAGTCTAGGAAAAACAGGTCCATTATGCATGTTGCAGATCAAGCTTTATTGGCTAATCAAAAGGGCAAAGGTAAATGGAGCTCATCTACTAGTAAGCAGAAATATCCAAATGTTGCACATTTGAAGAAGGAAGACAAAGATGAGAAGAAATCAGAAAAGCAAAAATTCTTTTGTAAGTACTGTGAAGAAAATGATCATGTCATAAAGAACTATCCAAAACTGGCTACAAAAGAGGCAAAGAAAAAAGAGGCTAGAATGGTTGTTGTAGAGGTCTCTACACCAAAAACAGAGTCTGATAATCATGTGCAGAATGAAGAATGAGCATTGACTACTTTTTGCAATTTTGGCCCATCTTCTTATAAGCACTGTATGTATATAGTAGGCTCACATGTTTGGTACTTTGATAGTGGGGCAACCAAACATATTACCTTGCAGCACAGTTTCTCACTTCACTTGAGCCTGCCCCTATAGTGAATACTATCACATGCGCCAATAACTCCTCTTATCTTGTTATGGGAGTTGGTAAGATCATTTTGACTATTGCTGATGGTAGTTCATTTACATTGTGAGATGCTTTATTTGTGCTAGGGATCAAGAAAAATCCGTTATCAGTTTTTGCATTAGCCAAGATTGGCTTGGTTGTGAAATTTGTTGATGACAGATGTACAGTTCACGATCTGTCAATTGGCGACATGAATATTGCTTCTGGAATTTTATGTCGTGGGTTGTATAAGCTCATTGACTATGAAAAATCTTTGAATGATTCAGCATGTGCACTACATGATTCTCAGGCTATGTCAGATGCAAAGCTTTGGCATACATGCTTTGGTCATTTGAATTTTGCTAGTTTGCTATGCCTACAAAAATTTGAAATGGTGTCCTCTTTGCCCAAACTTGAGGCACCCGGAAAACATGTCTGTGAAGGCTTCATTTTGGGCAAAATGCAGCATTTCTCCTTCCCAAAAAATGGTTTGGTTTGAACTACTCAGAAATTGCAGCTTGTTTACAATGATGCCTGTAGTCCTATGCACACACCTTCTTTTGGGAACTATCTTTACTTTGTGACTTTCATTGATGTTTTTTCTAGGTATGCATGGGTATATCCACTCCCCTTACATCCCCAACAAAAATTATGCCAAAAAGTGAAGACTTTGCGTGACAACAAATTAGATGCATCTCTATCGTACCGTACTCATTCAAGCTCTCATAATGCCTCTTTCCCATTAGATTGCTATGCTATGGTTGCCTCTAGTCTTCGTGATGAGATGGAGCCCACTTCATTTAATGAAGCACAAAATTTTGAACATTGGATGGCTGCAATGCAATCTGAATATGATGCTATCATGAAAAATGTTACCTGGTCTTTATGTGACTTGCCCCCTAACAAGAAGGCCATCGACACTAAGTGGGTATACAAGTTGAAGTGTAAACGTGATGGAACGGTTGACAGGTATAAGGCTAGGCTTGTTGCAAAGGGTTATGTGCAAGAAAGAGGCATTGATTTTGATGAGACCTTTGCACCCACATGCTTAATGACTACTGTTCATAGCATATGTGCACTTCGAGCTCATCATGGTTGGAATGCACATCAGTTGGACATTAAAATTGCATTTTTGAATGGTGACTTGCATGAAGAAGTGTATGTTTCTCAGCCCCATGGTTTTGTGCAGAAAGGGCATGAAAACCAGGTGTGCAGGTTAAAGAAGGCATTATATGGTTTAAAGCAAGCACCACGTGCTTGGTATGAAAAGATACATGCCTATCTGACTGCAGATGGATTTGAGAATAGTCCAACTAAAAGCACCTTATATGTTAAGTGTGGTAATGATGTACTTCTGATCATTGTTATGTATGTTGATGACATGCTGCTCACTGGTCCTCATGAAAAGCATATTGCTGATTTTAAGGCTAATTTGCATGCCTCATTTGTGATTTCTGATTTGGGGCATTTGCATCATTATTTGGGCATTCAATTTATACAAGTTGTTGGTGGAATAGCTTTGTGTCAAACAAAATATATTGACACATTATTGCAATGTTTTGGCCTTGAAGACTATAAACCTATTGCCACTCCTATGGAGACATGTTTACGATTGAGTCTTCATGATGCTGGAGATGCATTTGATGTTGTTCTCTATCAGCAGGCTCTTGGATGGTGATTTACTTATGCATTACTTGGTCAGATATTTAGTTTGCTATCTCACAGATGAGTAGATTTATGCATTGCCTAGGTGTCAAGCCTTGGCAGGCGGCTAAGCGCATCTTTCCCTACTTGAGTGGTATCCGACTACTTGGATTGTTTTATCCCAAGGGGGGATCACTACAGCGAGATTTACATGCGCTTTCTAATTCTCACTCGACTGGTTGCTATGACACTTGTGTGTCCACTAGTGGTTCTTGCTTCATGCTTGGTAGCTCATGCATATCTTGGCTAAGCAAGAAGAAGCCTATTGTGGCCACTTCCAATTGTGAGGCTCAGTATAGGGAAACTTTCATAGCGATCATTGAGTGTGTGTGGCTCAGATGCCTTATGGCTGATTTGGGTGTTGGTCAGTCTTTTGCCACCATCTTCACTAATAGTTAGAGCACATTGGCAATTGCGAGGAACCCTATGTTCCATTAAGCACATTGAGGTGCATTATCATTATGTCAGGGAGAGGTTCTCTGCTGGAGAGATGAGCTTGTCATATGTGCCCATGCAGGAGAACATTGCAAACCTTTTCACAAAGGCTTTGCCTAGGGAGCAGTTTGAAGCTTTTCACAAAGCTTTAGGCTTACTTCCTTTTGTGGATTGATTCCACATACCTTGGAACTTCCTTATACATGAGTGCCAGCTCCCCATCACTCCCAAGGGGGATTTGTTGATATATTTAGATAGTGATGTGTGTGAACACACTAGGACCATCAGAGCACTTTTTTCCCTCTTTGGGAGGTTTCTCCCTCGGCTTCTATATATGCCTATAGCCCTAATGGGTTACTTATCTTTGTACATTCTAGTGGTAATACATTAAGTATTGTGTGCTCCAAGCTTCTTCTTCTTTGTTGTGTTGTTCATGTGCTTCCATAGACCTCAAACTCCACACTTTGATAGTGGGGCAACCAAACATATTATCTCGCAGCGCAGTTTCTTCACTTCACTCGAGCATGCCCCTACAAGGAATACTGTCACATGTGCCAACAACTCCTCCTATCCTGTCATGGGAGTTGGTAAGATCATTCTAACTACTACTAATGGTAGTTCTTTTACATTGTTGAATGCTTTATTTGTGCTAGGGATCAAGAAGAATTTGTTATCACTTTCAGCTTTGGCCAAGATTGGCTTGATTGTGAAATTTGTTGATGATAGATGTACAATTCATGAACTGTCAAGTGGTGACATCATTATTGCTTCTCGAATTTTATGTCGTGGGCTGTATAAGCTCATAGACTATGAAAAATTTATGAATGATTTAGCATGTGTAGTACATGATTCTCAAGCTATGCCAGATGCAAAGCTTTGGCATGCACGCTTTGTTCATCTGAATTTTGCTAGTTTGCTATGCCTGCAGAAATCTGAAATGGTGTCCTCTTTGCCCAAAGTTGAGGCACCTCATAAACATGTATGTAAAGGCTGTATTTTGGTCAAAATGCAATGTTCCTCATTCCCAAAAGATGTTTTAGTTTGAGCTACTCTGAAATTGTAGCTTGTTCACAGTGATGTGTGTGGTCCTATGCAGGCACAGTCTTTTGGAAGTTATCTTTACTTCGTGACTTTCATCGATGATTTTTCCAAGCATGCATGGATATATCCATTGAAAGCAAAGTCTGAAGTGTTTATGTGCTTCAAAAAATTTGTGGTTTTGGTTAAAAATTTGTGAGCATGTAATATTGGGCACCCTCCATTCTGATCAAGGGTTGTTCACAGTGATGTGTGTGGTCCTATGCAGGCATCGTCTTTTGGAAATTATCTTTACTTCGTGACTTTCATCGATGATTTTTCCAAGCATGCATGGATATATCCATTGAAAGCAAAGTTTGAAGTGTTTATGTGCTTCAAACAATTTCTGGTTTTGGTTGAAAATTTGTCAACATGTAAAATGGGCACCCTCCATTCTGATCGAGGGAAGGAATATACATCCTCTAAATTTAATGCATTTTTGGTTGAATGTGGGATAAAACATCAGCTTAGAGTGTCGTATACACCTCAACAGAATGGAGTTGCTAAAAGTAAGAACATGTCACTCATGGAGATGTCGAGGTGTATGGTCAAGAGTCAAGTTTTACCACATAGTTTTTGGCTTGAGGTTGTTATGTATGCAGCATATGTACTTAACAGGTGTCCCACTAAAGCATTGCAGTCTATCACTCCATATGAATATTGGCATGGTCGTAAGCCATCTATCTCACCTAAGAGTTTTTTGTTGTCTGGAATATGCATTAGTGCATGAACAACAACACAGGAAATTGCATGATAAAGCAGTGAAATGTATTTTGTTGGGTATAGTTTTGAAAGCAAAGGCTATCGTCTGTATCATCCACAGACTAAATGCATTCTGGTTAGCCATGATGTTGTTTTTGTGGAAGATGCTATTCAACCACTACTTCATGTATTAAGGAGACATAAGTTAGCTCCAAAGACATGTATGACACTTTTCTACCTCTCTCTATAGGTGGAGAGTCTAGTGTTGGTCCTAATGAGGCAACTTCTCAACCTTTAGAGGATTCATGTTATGATGCACGTCATTCCATTTCTAATGCAGATTTACATGATGCACTTGTTGATGA
This sequence comes from Ceratopteris richardii, assembly GCA_020310875.1. NCBI lineage: Eukaryota > Viridiplantae > Streptophyta > Polypodiopsida > Polypodiales > Pteridaceae > Ceratopteris > Ceratopteris richardii. The sequence continues at coordinate 54,401,261 of CM035417.1, read as the reverse complement.
GAGAGCTAATATTGAGCAGGCAAAACCTATGCCAAAATGGTTGGTACAAACTTTGCATGACATCAAATTAGATGTACCTATTTCATATCATACTCGTTTAGGCTCTCATAGTGCCTCTTTTGTTGATATATTTAGGTAGTGATGTATGTGAACACACTAGGACCGTCGGGGCACTTTTTTCCCTCTTTAAGTGGTTTTTTCCCCTGTATTATATTGCCCTAACAGGTTACTTATCTTTATACATTCTCTAGTAATAGATTCAGTATTGTGTGTTGAGCTCCAAGCTTCATGTTCTTGCTTGTGCTATTCACGTGCTTCCGTAGTCATCTAACTCCAACAATTGGTATCAGAGCAGGTCGCTGCTTCATCTAGGGCATCGTCGACACCTCTTTGGTTGCAGTCTCAAAATTGCATGAATTTTGGTGACCATACTCATCATGTTTCCAAGATCAAAGTAGCTTCGTAGTGTGGTGCCAAAATCACGATCTGAGCTCGTTTCGACCTTCGAACGCACTATCGCAATGCTTGTGTAGTATATTTTGTCTTTTTGTGCCAAAGGTATATACCAATTTCGGTTTTCCAGTATAAGCATCTTGAAGTCTACTACAACTTTAGCAGAATTTGTTTGGGCAGTTCTGTTCAACTTTTTGAGATACAGTCAATTTTCTACATCAAGGTATTTTAGTCACTGGCCATGGCTGAAAGCAGTGATGTATTTCGTATATTGGTTGTTGAGGATAAGTTGGATGGTACCAACTACCCCGTTGTGGGCTTATATTATGAGACATGTATTGGTAGCAAAAGGATTGTGGAACATTGTGCAGGGTGTTGAAAAACGTCCTATCACACCTACAACTGTTACAACTGCAGGTATTGAAGCTGACCTAGAAGGTGTCAAAGATGATGATATTCTGCATATTCCTATTCGTATTGCGGTTTTTGCTGCACCTATTGTAGAGCAAATTCGTTGGGATGGCAGAGATGCCCACACACATGCATTGATAGCTTTGTCTATCAAACGTGCCATTATTCCTCACATTCGCTCTTGCAGAACAACTAAGGATGCTTGGGATACACTTACCACATAGTACCACTCTAGGAATGAGGCTCGTGTTGCTTACCTCCGAAAACAGTTGGAGAGTGAGCACATGAATGAAGGTGATTCTATGGAAAATTTTCTAACAAAGATCAAAGACTTGAAGGAACAGTTGATTTTTGTTGATGAGATTATACCAGATAGCTCACTTGTGCAGACCGTTCTGAATGGCCTTCCTGATTTATATCAGAGTCTTGCTTCTACTCTTCAATTGATGATGAAAGAAAATCCAAATGCCTTGTCATTTGAGGAGTTAGTCTCTGTTCTGTTGCAAGAGGATCAGTCCAGGCAGAACAGGTCCATTATGCATGTTGCAGATCAAGCTTTCCTGGCTAGTCAGAAGGGCAAAGGAAAATGGAGCTCTTCAACTAATAAGCAGAAATCTGCTAATTCTGCACAATTGAAGAGGGAAGACAAAGACAAAAAGAAATAAAAAAAGGAGAAATTGTTTTGTAAGTACTATAAAGGAAATGATCATATCATAAAGAGCTATCCAAAACTGGCTACTAAAGAGGCAAAGAAGAAAGAGTTTGGAATGGTTGTTGTAGAGGCCTCTACACCAAAAACAGAGTCTACTAATCTTGTGCAGGAAGAAGAATGTGTGTTTACTACTGTTTGCAGTTTTGACGCATCTTCTCATGAGCAGTGCATGTTTGTAGTAGACTTGGATATTCCATACTTTGACAGTGGGGCGACCAAACATATTACCTTGCAGTGCAGTTTCTTCTCTTCATTGAGCCTGCCCTTATAGGGAATACTGTTACATGCACCAACAACTCCTCTTATGGGAGTTGGTAAGATTATTTTGACTACTGCTGATGCTAGTTCTTTCACTTTGTCGGATGCTTTGTTTGTGCGAGGGATCAAGAAAAATCTGTTATTAGTTCTTGCATTAGCCAAGATTAGCTTGGTTGTGAATTTTTTCAATGACAGATGTACAGTTCATAATCTGTCAAATGGCGACATGATTATTGCTTCTGGCATTTTATGTCGTGGGCTATATAAGCTCATAGACTATGAAAGATCTGTAAATGATTCGGCATGTGTAGTACATGATTCTTAGGCTATGTTAGATGTGAAGCTTTGGCATGCATGCTTTGGTCATCTGAATTTTGCTAGTTTGCTATGCCTACTGAAATCTGAAATGGTGTGCTCTTTGCTCAAACTTGAGGCACCTCGAAAACATGTTTATCAAGGCTGTATTTTGGGCAAAATGAAGCATTCCCCCTTTCCAAAAGATGGTTCAGTTCGGGCTACTCAGAAATTGCAGCTTGTACATAGTGATGTCTGTGGTCCTATGCAGACACCTTCTTTTGGAAATTACCTTTACTGCGTGACTTTCATCAATGATTTTTCCAGGCATGCATGGTGTTGAGAGCAGTATGGGCACCCAAGGACTGACTAGACAAGGAAGCCAGCGGAGAGAGTCAGAGCGAGGTGAAGGATTAAGTAGACAAAGCAGTCGATGCAAATCTGGTAGATAGGCCCTTCAAATTTTTCCAAATCAACATCTTTATAACAGTGATTCTTATCACTAACAATCATTGTAAATACCATTTCATATTTTTGTAGCTCCATTTTGTGCAAGCCAAGGAGTCCTTGAGCTTGAGGAGCCTTAGAAGTGCCTACATATCAATTTTTTTATTTTTTAGACTCCGTTTAAGCCCTCAAATTGGCCCTGGAACCTAATTTTTAACTAGGCTGGACACTAGGTCTGGACAGGGCCAAAACCTAGTCAAAAACTACAAATAGAGCTAGAGAGCTCATTTTTGAGGTTAGATTGTAATTGAAATGAACTTGTAAGAGCTTTTTGAAAGTAATCTAAGAACTCCATTGCTTCTCACTCTTTGTCTTGCCGTGTGTGCACGTGTGTGTGTATGTGTGTGCATGTTTGTGTGCTTCTCACTCACGCACTTGTGCCTCCACTTGCTCGAGGGCTTCATACCATCCTCACGTCTTCCCAGATTGACATTAAAGGAGGTGCTACTCATCACTGAGCTACACCAAATTTTGGCGCCGTTGCCGGGGATCGAGCTTTGAGGACGAGCGTGTGATGGTAAGACGTAGAGTTGAGACGTTGGCGTCGTAGGTAATTTCTTTACTCTTCTTGTTTTTCTCCTCCTTACCTCACCACCATCATCACCATCATCATCCTCACCATCTCCCACCTCCATCTCCATCATCGCAAAAATTTCAGTTTTTTTATCATATCTCCTTCCTTCTTTCATTTCCCTCATTCCACTTGTGAGAGAGAGCGAGAGAGCGATATTGTGTGCAGTGTTTTTGCATGTTTGTTGAGTTTCTTGCAGGTTCCAGCAGCATCATCCCCTCCAGCACGTTGCGCAGGTAAGGAAATGTGCAGAACTGTCTCGCAGTCGCCAGCTTCTGTCGATCGCGATTGACAGAAATTTTCATCTTTTGGTAAAACTGAGTGCACCACAGTAGACTAGAGAACTTGCACATCACAAATCCACAAAAAATTTTGGAAAATTTGCATTTTTTCAGTCCATCGCGATTGATAGCCAGTCCATCGCGACGGACATCCAGTCCATCGCAACTGACAGACCCCGACGGACACGTGTCCGTCGCGACGGTCACCCCTGTCCATCGCGACCGACAGAAAAATCGCGACTGATACCTTTCCATCGCGACTGATACCAGTCCATCGCGATTGACACCAGTCCATCGCGATTGACACCAGTCCATCGCGATTGACACCAGTCCATCGCGATTGACACCAGTCCATCGCGATTGACACCAGTCCATCGTGATTGACAGCCCAGTCCATCGCGATTGACACCTGTCCATCGTGATTGACACCAGTCCATCGCGATTGACAGCCTAGTCCATCGCGATTGACACCTGTCCATCGCGATTGACAGCCCAGTCCATCGCGATTGACAGCCATTTTTGGCCATTTTCTAGGGTTTATTAAATTGAGGATTTTGGATAATTTTGGACATGGATCATGGACTCTAGAGCACATAAGGAGGCTATAGGCAAATAACCCGAGGAAGACCTGTTGCCCTGTTGGCCTGTTTGAACCCTGTTTTAATCCCTGAAGCCTGAATTGACATAACTTTCTCATACGAAATCCGTTTGCTATGATTCTTGTTTTGTTGGAAAGCTCGTGGGGAGTACAACCAAAATTCCACTGGTTATGTGAAAATTAATATCAAGATTATTAAATAGGGTTTTTTGAAGTTGACCATACCCCGAGGTAGGAAAACTGAGAGATCCTTGGGATTGTTTTCCATAAAAGCAAAGGATAATTTGGTCTGTGAGTTACATGCATGAAAGTGGTCTATTGTGTCATTTGAATCTAAGTCTTGAGCTAACCGTGGGACTTTTACAGATCCAGCAAGAGCACTTGAGGGCATTCTAAGCAAGAGTAAGTGCAAGCTTGGGAACACGCGTCCTGGGCACACCAGGGCAACCAAGAAGGAAACAAAAGGTTGGAAATTCTCAACTCCCATTGTCAATTCCTAGCTTAGGCTAAGAACGACTAGTGATAGGAGTAAGCCAGGGCAGCGATAGGCATTTATCAAGTTGAAGACTACCTAAATACTCAAGTTCAAGCTAACGACATAATCTTTGCACGGTCGAGAACTCTAAAGGAAAAGAACCTAACGTGGAACTATCAACTTACAGTGCGAAAATAAACTCAAATATTCCTGACAATGTGATTTCTGATAAGAGCATAAACACGATAATCGACTAAAAAAGAATCAAGTAACTGATACAAAAGAACTCAGCAACGAGGTTGTACTTGGGCAAATTTGGGCTATTCAATTAGGCTTATGAACCTTAGATCAGGGCGACATCTAGGGAGAGATAGACAAAGTTTTAGGTCTTCAGAGGCTAGTGTCAACCACACTGTTAGGTCTTGGGCCCAGCAGTTGAGCCACCACTCATACTACCCTAGCTCTGAGACTAGTGAATCAGAGATGTCTCAAGGCATGGACAGACCTACGGGAAGTTCAGGAGTGCCATACTTCCACAGGGTAGAAGGCCCTTACAAAACGCAGTTGGAATACCTTAGGACCAACCGATTAGGTGCTAGCATCTATGAGGACGGCCTAGGAAGGTCTGTAGTACAGATTAAGAATCTTGACCAATCTATTGGACTGGAGCGCCCAGCTGTCAAGTTCGAAAACGGAGCATACTTAGACAAGGAAGGGACAATATATGTAGTCACCAGTCACCCAGACAGGACTGATGAATTTGGGAATGTGGTCCCAGAAACGGACTTAGGGGACCTAGAGCAAGGAAACATGGGCGAAGAACCTAGGACCCCCCGAGGCAAATCTGTTCTCACTAGGATTATCACACCGGAGTGGGTTCCCCAAGACAACAAGAGCATAGATCTGCTTCTGAACCGAGAAACTGACGAAGCCTTTTGGAGGTATAAATCTGATCGGCCAATTGATATAGGAACAATCATGATCTATGAGTTTAAGGATCCTGATAGCCCAGGCAGAGTGACCTACTTAGATCACGCTTCAGAGAGGATCTTTGTGGTGACAGAAAATGATAGGCATGCTTACACTTGGAAAGGTGAATTCGTTTTCCCCCAACCAATATCGAACGTGTCCTATGGCCACCCGGGAGCTGGAACGTCCCATGCTCATGGAGCTCAAAGAGACAGACATAGAGATAGACCTGAGGTAAGCTTTGCCAACCCAGGGGGCAGAGAAAGAACGAGGACGGAAACAAATAGAGTGGAACCTGAAGGTCATAGAGCCCCAGGAAACCGAAGAAATGCCGAGGATTTTCCTTTGCCAAGACCGAGAGAGCACACGAGGACCCTAAGACCAACTCAGCTAGTCAAGTCCATGAAGAACTACTTTGATGGCACTAGAGATCCATACGATCATGTGGCTGAGTTTAGGCAAGTCTTGAGATCGGAACAAGTGGAGGATCTATTCACGCAGTACAATGCCTTTGGTCTAACTCTTAGGAACACAACCCTTACGTGGTTTCAACCGTTGAATGAGAGACAATTCAGGAGCATAGACCAACTCCTAGAGGCTTTCATTATTGAATTCTCTAAGAGTGGCATAAGACATAATATCTCCTCGCTGATTCATAGCTTCAAGCAAACCCCTCAAGAGACCGTGAGACTTGCAGGAAGAAGATTTAGGCAATATCTAGAGAGATGTCCCATCCCTGAGTTACCCACACCAGCCAAACAAGTGGCTCTGTTCTTGGATGGATTGCTAAGTACCAAATTGAGGTCATATGTGTATCTCAAGGACCCTAGGACTATAGAAGAGTGTGTACGCATGTGCATTGACATCGAGGATAACCTAGGGGAGGAGCTAGAGCTTTCCAAAATCTACAAAGACTCAGATAGTGCCTCTAGCCTCTCTTCCTCGCAATCCACATCAATTGAGGAATTAGCAGAGAAAGTAGCTCAGAAACTAGGTGTCTCTAGCAAACAAATCCCAAGGTTTGCCCCTGTGAAAAGATGCTATACTTGTGGAGGCGACCATATGGCGAATGTCTGTCCCATTATGGCTCAACCCCAAGTTAATCCTAGTAGCCAGTACTGCACCATAGAACGAAGGTACACCAATCACACCGCGCAAGATTGCCCCTACAATAAGCAAACCGTTAGACAGACGTACCCACAACCATACCCTCAACAAGGAAGATACCAGAACTAGTACCCACCTCAGCAGTATGCGAGACCTCAACAAACCTACCAACCCTACCAAAACCAACAAAGGCCTCAGCCTGTGCTAGCACAACAACCCCTTGCTCCAGCTAATGTGATTCCGGTAAAGTATGTTGCTGCAGAAGAAAACCTGAATAGAGCTATAGTCCCCGTAACACCATTGCTTTCAGAAAGTGATCCCAGTGACCATAGCTTCGATTCTACACATGTTGATAGTCCCCAGGCTTACTACATGCAATCTCCTGAACATGATGAGTCCTATTATAGTGAAGAGCCAAACGAACCTAGTTGGGAGTCAGATTACACAAACGTCATGTACGCAAACCCCAACCCTAGACCTTAACTTAGGCAAGTAAGACCCCCATTCCCTAGAGGACCATGCTACAGATGTCACGGAGATCATCTCATTCGTGATTGCCCCTTGCCTCCACCTACACAACCCCAATCAGTGATGATCCAGGGCTTTTGCCAGGATTGTGGAAAGGAGCATCTCTTACGAGATTGTCCAAAGAATCCCAGCAATATGCCAAAAATCACTCCTATCAACGTTATTGGGTTAGTTGTAGACTCCACAGGGAGTGTGACTTCCACTGCACCAGTACAAGTAATCACTAGAGCCCAAGCCTTGCAACAGAACCAAAGCGTAGGCCAGGAAAAGAGTCCAGATGTTAGTGAAACGGAGAGCATGACAAAGAAGAGGACTAGAGCTTGGAGAGATAGTCGTGAAAGAATGAAAAGACAATGGGCAAAAAAGATGAGTGAACTCGAGGAAAGCCTCAGAGAAACAAAGGCCAGGATAACTGAACTCACATCTCAAACTCCCTCTCACACTACCCCACCTCCACCATTCCCAACTCCATCCGACCCGCCACCTTCCAACTCGCCTCACCTAATTCCACCACCCCCTAGAGTAGGATCATTCCTAGCAGATCCCACTCCCGAGGACCTTAATATGATGCTTAAAGCATATCAGGCCAGAATCCAAGAAGGGCCAAACGTAACTGATCATGAAAAGTGTTACCCTAGAGCAGAACTAGAGCTAGAACGAACCAAAATTTGTGCTAAGATGGTGGAATTGGCTCAGACCATGTTTGAAGCCAGTCGCCTCTTTAACATCTCTAGTTCAGCACAGACACAATTGCACTTTGATGGATTGTTAGAAAGAATAGAGAAGCTAATTGCACAATCAAAAAAGGAACCCGCCTCTCAACATAAGGACAAGGCAAGTGAAAGAGCAGGTTTTCCTGCCCAGGAAGCATATGTGCCTGAAGCCTATGTGCCTAACTCTACGGAGCCAGACACATCATCTTCTATGAATCGATTCACACCAGAATTCCTACGAGAGATTCAAGAAGACAAATGGGCTAAAGAAAGTGAAGTACCTCCTCCCATTGAACTGGTGGATGATGCACACGACCAATTCCCACAAGACATCCCATCCATTTATGAGGAGCAGGAGAGCACCCACTCTCAGGAAAGACTAGACTTTGAGTCTAACTCTCTACAAGAATTACCCCACTTCACATGCCCATGGGAAGCTAAGTCTACTTGTATGAGAGCACCCACGGTCATGGTACGAAATGAGGACTCAGTCTTACCTAGGAACACAGAGGTAGTGAAAAACACTAAAGTGCAGTGCAATCTCAAGTTAGAAGAGCTACTCAAGGTTAGACCTGAATTATGGAAACATGTAGCCAAACAAGTACCAGAAATAGCCAAACCTCGTTCCCAGGTAGGATCCCAGAGAACAGTGCCAGAAATACCATTGGACAAGATAGGAGACATGTGTGAAGGTGAAGAAGGGAACACCTATCTTCCCATTACCTACCAGGGGTACACCACCAAGGCAATTTTGGACTCAAGTGCAGGAGTTGCAATTGCCACCACTTCCCTATGGAAGCGTTGGGGCAAGCCAGCACTCAGGCCAACGAGAATGAAATTGCAGATGGCCGATGGTCATATTGAGAGACCCCTAGGGTTGTTAGAAGGAATAACTCTCACCACGTGTGGTGTTGAGTTCGAGCACACATTTGCTATATGTGATTTTAGCAAGAACCATGCCTATGAGATGATTTTGGGAAGACCATTTATGCGACAGTTGCAAGTGGTACAGGACTGGGGAACTAATTCTTTGTACCTGCAACACTTAGGTGTTACGACCAAAGTGAATCTCAAAGATTACTCTCATAGAGATGTCCCTCCTATCCAATGGAATCCCATCCATAGAGCCAAAGATGATACGGAATCTGTGCATTCCATAGGATCAGGATCCTCATGGATGCACGAAGACACCCACTTATGGATGTGCAAAGTGGCAGTAGAAGAGGAGAAAAGAGAAAAGGCCAGAGAAATAGGTGCAAACGAAACACATAGACCCATTCAAGACCCAGCCTATGCACCTGTAGTATTTCCTGATGAAGAATTTGAACCCCATGGCTGGGCAGAAATCCTAGCAACAATGGATGTAGCCATCAATGAAGAACAATGGACACCTCATTGTGATGAAGATGGCTATGACATTTCAGCGTTCTCCATAGAGCCAATCATGGGAGAGGCAGTGTTAGAAGAGTGCGAACCTAGCCCTGATGCATTTGAGGATGCAAGTGGCTCCGATCTAGAGTCAATCATTATGGACCCACCTTTTGCATCAGATGAAGAATACTTCTATGAAGTAGAATTTCAACCCCAAAGACACGGAGAGCTTACAAAAGATGTAAGGCTAGCCACACATGTAACCCCTAAGGAAGAAGGAAAGAAAAGGAAGAAGAAAGAAGTCTCACCAGAAGAGGAAGAATCTTTGTTTGAGGTCCCGAAAAATTTTAAGAAGTATGAGATAGATGACAGGAGAGTCATGATCAGAATGCCTAAACGAGAAGCACAATCAGGAGAGGCCTATGATAACAAAGAAACCACAAAGAAAATTGTGGTAGCCATGGAAGAAGGAGAAGAGAGATGCACGTACATAGGCCATGACCTGACAGAAGAGGAAGAACAAGAGCTAATAGCCTTGCTAAGAGAATACAGAGATGTATTCGCTTGGAGTTACAAGGATTTGAAGGGGGTTGATCCACACATATGCTCACACACTATCCCCATGACCTCAGATGCCAAACCCTCTAAGCAAAAGCCATATACATATAATGATAATTATGCTGCCAAGATCAAAGAGGAGATAGATAGACTGGTTGAAGCTGGATTCATCTATGAAATTGAGCATACTGAGTGGGTATCCCCCATCGTAGTGGTGCCCAAGAAAAATGGAAAGCTGTGTGTGTGCATTAACTTGAAGAAGGTTAATGCAGCCACAATTCGAGATAACTATCCGCTTCCTATCACAGAGCATCTCTTAGAAAGAGTAGCAGGCAAAGAAGTGTACAACTTCCTCGATGGATTTTCGGGCTACATTCAAGTAGCCATAGCTCCAAAAGATCAGCATAAGACGACATTTGCCACTGAATGGGGCATTTTTGCCTTTAGAGTAATGCCATTTGGGCTTACCAATGCACCAGATATCTTCCAAAGGCTGATGTGCCACGTATTTAAAGAGTTCCTGAGGAAGAACTTAGAAGTCTATGTTGATGATCTTTGTGCTCATTCCAACATCAGACGAACCCATATTCCTGAACTCAGACAAATCTTTGACAAATGTAGAGAATATCAGGTCTGCCTAAGCCCAGAAAAGTGTGTTTTTATGGTCAGGCAAGGCAAGATTCTAGGACACATAGTGTCAAAGAATGGCATATCCACTGAGCTAGACAAGAGATACCATAGAGCAGACCTAGAGGTAGAAAGGATGAAGTTGTGCATCAAGATGGTTGAACTAGCTCAAGTTATGTTTGAGGCTAGTCAACTCTTTAACCAAAGTAATCTAATCAAACCATAATTGCACTTTCAAGGGCCATTGGAATGATTAGAATAGACAACATCCAAACTAGAGAATTCTATGCCTCAAAAAGCTCATCAATTGAAAGCAAAAGAGGAGAACTCTTACTAATAGAGTCTTATGTGACTACCTCAATAGAGTGCAAAAATCCTCCTTCCATTAATAGATATTCATAGGAGTTCTTGAGAGAAATCCAAGAAGAGAAGTGGGGTACAAAATAGATGTCTCCCCCACCCATTCATGAAATAGACAATCTTCATGAGATAGCACTTCCAGCAAAATAAAAGATTTACCCTAATGTATACTTATGATTTTCTACACAACCAGCATAATCAAAATTTGTGTAACCAATAATGGATGCTTTCCCTCTACCTAAGCATATGTCAGGGAAGGAGATAAGGAAGAGAGCTCACACACAGACACTCTCAGAATCAAAGAGAAGCACACACATAGATTGAGGCAAGAAAGAATGATCTTCTTCTTCTTTTTCTTCTTCTTCTTCTTCTTCTATTACATAAAAGGAATGTACAAGAATGACCTAAAAACAACGATACAACAAGTGAAATATATAAGAACAATACATAAGGAAAAACCTAATGTCCACAAATGAGTGAGCTAGCAAGAAACAAATATGCCATCACTCTTGGTAGATAAATCTAGTAAAGCTCAATGAAGTATCCTTGACATATACTGGCGTGACCACTATACATATCGGAGAAATGAAAAACTAATATGTGTCATCTTGGATCATCACATGTTGAGCTTGATATCTCAGCACTCCCCCTCAAGCTCAATGTCATATCCTCTAATCCAAGCATCTTCTGAAACTTCTTTAGCTTCTCTGCTCCAAGTGCTTTAGTGAAAATATCAACAACCTGCTCAACTGTTCTCACATAGACAAGATCAATATCACCTACTAATGCCTTCTCTCTAATGAAGTGATAATGTACCTCAATATGCTTTGTTCTAACATGGAAAATAGGATTCCATGCTAGCTATATGCTGCTAAGATTATCACAATAGATGGTGATAGGCTTTTGCACTTCCACACCTAAATCTGCAAGTAGCATCTCTAGCCACGATGGCTCACATGCTACCATTGCAACACCTCTATACTCAGCCTTTGTATTCAACAAAGCAATAGTGGGTTGCTTCTTACTGCTCCATGTAATAGCTACACTCCCAAGTGAGAATAGAAAACCACTAGTAGATCTTATGTCTGGAATGCTACCAGCCCAATCTACATCAGTGTATCCATGAACCTACAAATCTACACCAGCTTCATAAAACAATGCATAATCCAAAGTAGCACTCACATAATGTAGAGTGCACCTCAAAGCATCCAAATGTGGCTTCCTAGGAACCTTCATAAATTGATTTTCAAGTCCAATATTGCAGCTTAGATCAGGCCTTGTAATTGTGAGATATATCAAGCTTCCCACAATTTTCCTATACATAGTAGCATTTTCCAATGCTTCACCTGATGTAGTATCCAACTTCAAATTCTGATCTAATGGCATAGAAATTGGTTTGCAATCAACCATACCATACTTTTGTAGCATGCTCAAGGCATATTGCCTTTGTGACATCCATATACCTATTTCTGTATGTATAAACTCAATGCCCAAGAAGTAGTGCAACACACCAAGATATTTCATGTCAAATTCCTGCATAAGAAATTGTTTTACTTCTTTAATGCTTTCTTCATTGAACCCAATGGTGGTTAAGTATTCAGCAATCCTTGCATGCCAAGCACGAGGAGCTTGCTAAAGCGCATACAAAGCCTTTTGCAACCTACAAAAATATTCTAGGTGCTTTGAATCTTCATATACTTGAGGCTAGTCCATATATGCTTCTTCTTGTAACTCACCACATAGGAAATCATTCTTCATGTCCATCTGATGTAAAGTCCATCCTTTTGCTGTAGCTAATGCAGCAAGTGTTTTGATAGTAGACATTTGAGCTATAGGGCTGAACGTTTCTTCATAATCAATGCCATATGTTTGTGCATATCCTTTTGCTACCAATCGTGCTTTGTACCTGCTTATGTTACCATCAGCATTGTGCTTTACCTTGTAAACCCACTTGCAGCCTATGAGTTTCTTTCCTTGTGGTAGTGGAACTAACTTCCATGTTTTGTTTCCATAAAGTACAACCATCTGCTCATCCATAGCTTTTTCCCAATTTGTATTTCCAATTGCATCTTCAAAACAAGAAGGTTCACCATCTTGTATTACCTTGGTCATGTAGGCACAATGACAAGCCATATAATTGTCATACATCAATCCTTGCACTAAACTCCACATCCTTCGAGATCTTCTTGGCCCCGGGCCACTTATTCTTGTATCATTTGCATGTGCCTTTCTAACTCCTAGAGTCTTCACAGAGGGCAATCCAAGTTCCTCATCAAGACTCTTTTTTGAACAGCTTGAATCTCCATCAACGTCTTCAAAACTTGAACATGTTTTATTACCAATAGAAAGCTTTTCTTTACCTTTCTTGGATGTATTTTATGAATTTGTTAGACTGAAATTTCCACGCAATCTTCCACTCCATGGATTTGAGTTGGAGCTATTGATTGGTGATGGATCCAATTCACACTTGATTTTTCAAGAATTTCTTTGTCATTTGTACAAGATTCAGTCCTTCTTTGGCATCTGCATAGAAGCTTGACATTTCATCAAATACCACATCTTTGCTTACCTTCACCTGTCGTGTGAGTAGGTTATAACATTTATACCCCTTTTGCTCAAGGGAGTAACCAATGAAGATACATTGTTTTGCTTTTGGATCAAGCTTTGTCCTCAACTCATCTGGAACATGTACATATGCAATACAACCAAATACTTTCATATGTGATAAGTTTGGCTTTTTTACCTATAAACTTATCTTCATGTGTAACTTGATGTACAATAGCAGTTAGAGTTCTGGTCATGATGTATACAACAATATGCACAACTTCTGCCCAATAACAATGAGGCATATTCTTCTCAACCATCAAAGCTCTTGCTATTTCTACAATATGTCTATTTTTGCATTCAACAACGCCATTCTGTTGTGGTGTGTACCTGCATGAAAACTGACATCAAATTCCATGATTTTTAAGAAAGCTACTGAACTCATTTGACATGTATTCACCTCCTCCATCAAAACTTAATGTTTGAATATAATTTCATATCTGCTTTTCCACAATGGCCTTAAAATTTTGGAAGCGAGTGAACACCTCACTCTTCTCTTTCATGAAATATACCCATACTTTTTGTGTATAATCTTCAATGAAAGTAACATAAAACCTGCAACCGCCCATAGATGTGGTCTTTGCAAGACCCCAAACATCTGTATGTACTATTTCTAGTACATTTTCACTAACATGCTTGTCATGCAAAAATGATGCTCTTGATTGTTTACAAAATTGACATGCTGCACATACCTTTTACATTTCTACAACTTTGAAATTTGTTACTCCATTGACAATATCCTTTTGACTTCATCAATTTTAGCCTCTGCAAGTTTGCATGTCCAATTCATTTGTGCCAGATCTCTATATCAGCAATAACTCCTGCACCTTTTGCAAACATGCCTGCATTCATTTCACGAATTTTCACATTTAAGGTGAACATCCTACCCACTTTGTTTCCTTTGGAAATCAATCTTCCATCCTGTTTATACTCTTCTACATATAGCCCATCAACATTGAACCTGACTTGTAATCCCTGATCACCCATTTTTCCAACATAAACTACATTCTTTGTTATATTTGGAACATGAAGCACATCAAAAAGATGTTTTACCTTTCCATCCTCTATAGACAGTGCTATGTTTCATGTATGCTTGATAGGGTGTGATGTGTCATCACCTATTTCAACATATCCAAGAACTGGCAATTTTTGCAAAGTACTAAACCATTCCGCACGATTGGTCATGTGATTTGAAGCACGTGAATCAACATACCAGACATTATCATTCCTTTTAAAACATCAGCAGACATCATATTCATCATGTGATTTTGAATCATGAACAACTTCTTAGAATCATCTACACTTGTGGATGCATAGTTGTTTTGCTACCTTTTGTTATTTTGATTCTTCAACTTGCAATCACATTCATCTAAGGTTTACCACAATTCTAGAATCCTTTATTTAATTTCTTTGGAAATTTTTGTGGCCTCTTTGGCTCCCCCTTCCTAGAAACTGTCCTCTACCTGCTGCATGATTCTGTTGTTGACCTTGGTTTGGGTTATTGTGCCCTCTTCCACTTTCGAAGCCTCTACCTCTGCCTCTTCCTCTACTAAAGTAGAATACCTATTCAGAACTAGGTTTTCCTTGGTGTTGGGTTGTAGGGCATGCACACACACCCTCAATGGTGCATGGGAACCCTCCCTAGACCATAATAATAACTCTTTTTGTATCTTCTTAGAATTTCACATAAAAACACCCTCTTAGGACACTTTTTGATATTTCCCTTATACTAAGGTAAGTGAAGCCTTGTAAATAGCCATCTCTCTTGCACACATGTAAGAGAACCCACGTAAAAATCCCACGCCTCCAATTCTTGGGATTTGGTTGTTAGAAAAGGAATATTTGCCAAGATATGTTAGTTAGAGAGAGATCACCTTTTTGACTTTTCAAAGAGGCACATGGGGAATAGAGCTTAGCCTATAAATATGAGCTCATTTTTGTAAAGAGGGGAGCTTTTGGTTGACGTGCTCTCATGTAAAATACTTTATCAATGGAAGATGCTCTCATTTACTCCAAGAAGACTATTTACATTTACATGTATTGTGTCTTGTGAGTGTGTGAGAGTGGTGTGTGTGTGCCATGCATGTCTCTCCTTTGTGTGAGTAGAATAGTTGCATTTGCTTGTATTTTCCTCATGGACTAGGATCCTTGACTCCATATTCTCCTTGTTTTCAAGCATGTGGCAAAGCATGGGGCTGTTGCCAATGGCTTGAACATGTGGGAGGTAGGGGTGGATGAGAGGAGAGTCACTCTTGAGCTTTCCTTCTTGCTTCCATGCAAGGTGGTGTGGGTTTTGGGCATTCCTTGCTACAACCTCAACACTTTTTGGCGCCGTTGCCGGGGATGGTCGACCCTTCATCACTTGGAGGGCTCAAGAACATGTGGTAAAGTTTTGTGTTGCAATTTTTTTGCTCAATTACGAAGGATTTGAGTTTGTGCATGGCATTTTCACCCTTCCTTTGGGACATTTGCTTCCCCTTTTTCTTGTTGTTATAGTGTAGCTTCCGTTCATTTTTTTTTGGTTACACAAAAACATCCCCTAACCCCCTTCTCTCTCATTCTCTCTCACATACACTGAAACTCTCACACACTTTCATCACTTTCCACTGAAACTCTCACACCACTGAAAGTGGTGGCATCACTTTCCACCACTTTCATTCTTGTTTTCAGTGATTGCCTTGGGTAGCGGAATGGGTACTCTTCTCTCATGACCTTCCCTCTGTTCTTTTTCGAAAAAAAAGAAAAAAAAAATGATGAGTCGAGGTTTGATAAAAATGATGTCCATCAAATATATGCGAGTTGCTTGCATGGGAATCTGTGGTAGATCCACGTAATGGGTTTTAATCCAAGCATTTAGGTTTGGGGGCCGTTTGTTCACCTACCACTGCCTTGATGCCACAGTATAGTCGGCTAGCTCATGTCATTTCTCCCTCTTTCCCCCTTTACTTTTGGGGTCGGTTCTTCTTGGCGGTCCTCCCTTCGTCTGGACTGCTTCAGGCTATGGCGGGGTGAAGCTCCACTCTTCCTGTTTTGTCTATCTACATTCTTGTGTTTGAAGTGATTGATGCTCAGTGTTGACTTGCGGGTCTGCTCTTAACCCGACTGTGCTGAAGATGTCGAGCTTCCCCTGCGCATGCTACGACCATGGAGGGTAGACGCCTTGGAGCTCAGTCGTGCCCATTTGTTTTATGATGTGGGGCATTTGTTGGCACCTCTCTGTCGCTTCCACCTTGCTTATTCATGCCTGAGTTTTGGCTTGCTCTCCAACCTCGTGCAGGTGTTCCCCATTTCTCTGCTTGGAGTTAAGCTTTCGTGCACCACTTTGCTTTGTTTTTGGGGTTGTGCTTCTAGCAGCAACCCAATACTGTTTACTCAAGTCTGGGTGTGCTGGGCTTCTTCTGCTCCTTCCTCCCTCTATTGTGTATGGTCAAGTGTCTCTTACTCGACAGGAACATTTCTTGTGTGTTAAGGTTGGAACCCCTGGGAAGACACCCTCTTTGTTGGATTATAGAGTTTCCAGCTCGATCGTCTATGCCCGTGTGGACGTACTCCTCTGTGACAAAATCAACGCATCCTCAGCTCCCCTAGACACATTTTCGAGACTAGTTCTGCTTAGAGTCCTTGTTGTGGAGTTTGGGGTTGGGGTTGTTTTTTTTTTTTTCATTCTGACCATTTCCCCTCAGAATCAATGTACGATTGGGGAAATAGTGAGGCCCCTGTGCAGTCTGATAACTCAATGCTGCGTGGGTGGATTTCTGCTTCCTCTACACATGTCTGGGGGTCGAATCAGACACTGGCTTCCCCCTATTTTACAATTGCGATCTATCTCTTCCGACTTCTAAGGATCCTGCTGTTGGGGGCGAGATCTTCCCCGCTGCTGGGTGGTACAAATTGCTTTTGGCATATGAAGAATTGCATCTTGGAGGGGGGAACTCTCTCAACCTCTGTGAAGATTTTGATCTTAGGGCCTGTCCGTCGACTCATTCGGTTGTAAATTTTGGTGGTATCCGAAGAATCATCCAACTGTTATTGTGAAAATCCTATTCATGTTGATGAACCCTAATATTAGTCCTACTGGCCCTTCGAATGACTACCAATGGTGGGGTAAGGTTTTTTCCCCTAAGTTATCTCCTCTATGTAACTTGCATCAGAGAATCATACTGCCATTCTATACTTTGAAGTGACAAGTTTGATTTTCGTTTCTGGTCCGGATTGTCTGTCATGCCCTCTTGCACTCCACATTTGAACGATTTAGGAAGATAACTAAATGCTTGATCTGAAGGAAAATTGTAGGAGCCTGTAGGTTTGTGAGATCCGATAAACTCCATGGCTGTAATGAAAAGAAAAATCTTTCAGTTTGTCACATCTGTTCACTCTATTATGAAATTCTTTGTGAGCAGTGAGGCTTGTTCGAATACCTGCATGTAATCTTTATGGCCTTTTACAGCTTTTCGTGATGCATCCTTGAGATTTGTTGAGTACTATGCATTCTTGATTTCCTGTGCATCGACGTAGCTAGTGGTTTCTAACAAACGGGTAGAGCTCGATAGGAAGATCAATGATTTTTGCTCACTTTCATGATAATCATGTAACCAAGGAACCTTTGCATGCTCTGTGGGGTTGTGATGGTGGGTCAAAAACTGGAATGGAGAAAGAGAGGGGAAATATCTGTCTAGCTAAAGCTCGGAAGGGAGTAACCTAAGCGTCTTATTGCAAGACCTCTCTCCCAACTTGCATTACAAAGGTGGTTTCATATGTATTCACTTCTATTGGAGTCTTCTTTTCCTGACCATAGTGTTGTTGCCCTTACCATTTACATCACGGGATTAATTCATGAAAGGGAATCTTGTGCCTTTTCATTTTGGACTCCTCTCTTGTTGTACTCAACTCTGATGCCTAAAATAACAATTATTACTAAACAAAGATCTTGGAGACAAATGTTCTTTTGTTGATCCGTTTATGAATGATAATGTTTCATATGGTGATGCTTGCTGTAAACTTGTTGACAGTAAGTATAGGTGTGCATGGATTCACTCTTTCATTGTGGTGCCCCCTACATGTTTCCTCATCTCATACATGGTGGAATTCAGGAAGACAACTCTTCTCTACACTGGGTCAATTAAGAGGTCAACACCATGATGAGAATATTTGTAATATCCTCCTTGTTTTAGAATTGTACGTTGGCACATGATACTTGTAAAATCATGCGGGATCTTGGCCTTTGGTTGTTGAATGTTCACGGCTTTCAAAAACTCGGAAAGGTAATCCTCGATTGAAGGTTGCTTCTTTAGGATAAGATATGTTGGATGGAGAATGCAAGGGATGAGAATAGCAAGCTAACTGTGAGATGCTAAGAAAGACCACCATCTACTTTGGAGTCACTTGAAGTCATATTTGGTTTACATCCACCTGCTCATTATCGTTCATCGTTCTTGTGTATTTTGGTAAATGATAAACTGCTAAGTGTAATTTTATGTTCCGTTCCACATGCTTGAACTAAAGTACCACAGACTTGAAGGCCCAGTTGACATAGAGCTTGATTACTGTTTGATGGGTAATCATGACGACAAAGGGGGAAGATCAAGTGTAGGCCTGTATATGTACTTCATGATGATCTTGCTATATGTGTTCTGTTTCATGGAATTACAGGTTCATCTATCATGGAAAGTTTGCAGGACTAAAGAAGACTAGAGTAATTGTGATTGTTCTCCTTGTGGATGGTGTCCAACATGATTAGTGTGATAGGCATGCAGGAATGCTGATGGAGGCTCCTAGGTTCTGAAATTGTCTTCTCAAAGAACCACAACCATAACTATTGACCAAAAACTCTGTTTCTCGTAATTGTCCATGGCCATATGATAAATGTTCTGTTTTCACTTCTATACAGTCATTATGTTGGGATATTGTGTCTCTTTAAACTGCAATATGTTGACTCACTTGGCTGCACAAGTTATTCCTAAGTTGAACAGGTTTTTCCAGATGTGCAGAGGGGAAGTATGGCCTGGTTAGGATTGTGTAGCCACTGATCTTGGTGACTGAATCCCTTTTCTCTACAATCGGACTTTTCTTATGATTGTCACTTGGCCATGTATAAATAAAAAAGGTGGGTTCTCAGAGGACTGTTGATATATCAGATGCTTAAGATGATTGACACTGACCTTGGGTTAAGACATAATCTAAAGACTGAATTTATCTTCCAACTTCTGGACATTTAGGAAACTAGGATCTGACTACTCATGTTTTATGAATCATCGATGTTGTTGGCTATTCTGCTTTCATGGGAATTTCAGGAGTAGCACTCATGGCTACGTATGTTCTGTGTGTCAAGGGGTTGTTGGTCTTTTTTAGACAAAGAACCTGAAGATTTTTTTTTTTGAGGATATCTTGTTAGAAGGAGACATTGTGTGGATTCAGCCCTGTTCTGAAAGTCACAAAGAACTGAGTTATTGTTTTTTGCTAGGGAAGTAACTCCCTGGTTTTACAATACTCTTTTAATGCACTGTTCTCATAATACATTGCATGCTTACTCACACATAACTCCCCCATTGCTCCTTCCTGACTCCTATAGAGATGCTATACTGTGCTTTCAAAGGTGCCTGCTGCTAGGATTTCTTATGATGAATGTGTTTGGAGTTGCTTACGTGCTTTTTTGTAAGATGCATTGATATCAGCTTGGGTGATTGTTTCATTTGGGGCACGATGATTGAAAATATGTACTACCACTCTTGAGTATTTCCAAACTCTGGTATATTCTTGCTTTCGAATTGGCAAAACCCATGAATTGTTTAAAATTAAGTCTATGTGTCATTACAATACCCTTTTGTTGTATGCATCATTATCTAATTTTTTTGAACACATGATAATCATGATATTTGGCAAACTGGTTGAGATGAGCATAGTATAAAGGAAGCCAATAACATTGGTTCATCATTCATCTCATGCTTTACATTGCGATACGTCTCACACTCACTTAGGGATAACATATTTAGAAATGACAATATGACTATGGCATCACAAGGACATAAGGGACATGGGTTCTTGCGGAGTTCTTTGCTCTTTACTGTATTTTTTGGATTGCAAGAACAAGATTTTCAGGAGGACTTCTCTCTAGAAGAAAAGTCTGGCAGAAGAGGATGCCCCTGATGTGGAAACTAAATTTTAAGTGAATGTTTATCTCATTATTAGATGTAGTCTACTTGTTCTTTTGTATGTCATTTCAGGTTGGGTAGCTTCTAGAGAAGGCATTTCAAAAGACTGCATAGTGGGATGCATGCTGGGCTGACTGCCCCCCAAGGGGATTGTGTTGCTTAGCTTTGAAGATAGAAGAATTGTAGCTTGAAGCTTTGAAGATTGAAGATTTGCAGATTGAGATTGAAGACTTGCAGCCTGAAGCCTTGCAGACTGAAGAATTGCAGCTTTTGAAGACTTGAAGATTTCCAAATTTAAAAGACTCCAACTGGGAACAATTCAGTTATGAATGATCCTCTTCCCTTAGCTTTGTCGAGGACGATAAAGGCTAAAGGGGGAAGAGTGTTTGGGTTGTAGGGCATGCACACACACCCTCAATGGTGCATGGGAACCCTCCCTAGACCATAATAATAACTCTTTTTGTATCTTCTTAGAATTTCACATAAAAACACCCTCTTAGGACACTTTTTGATATTTCCCTTATACTAAGGTAAGTGAAGCCTTGTAAATAGCCATCTCTCTTGCACACATGTAAGAGAACCCACGTAAAAATCCCACGCCTCCAATTTTTGGGATTTGGTTGTTAGAAAAGGAATATTTGCCAAGATATGTTAGTTAGAGAGAGATCACCTTTTTGACTTTTCAAAGAGGCACATGGGGAATAGAGCTTAGCCTATAAATATGAGCTCATTTTTGTAAAGAGGGGAGCTTTTGGTCGATGTGCTCTCATGTAAAATCCTTTATCAATGGAAGATGCTCTCATTTACTCCAAGAAGACTATTTACATTTACATGTATTGTGTCTTGTGAGTGTGTGAGAGTGGTGTGTGTGTGCCATGCATGTCTCTCCTTTGTGTGAGTAGAGTAGTTTCATTTGCTTGTATTTTCCTCATGGACTAGGATCCTTGACTCCCTATTCTCCTTGTTTTCAAGCATGTGGCAAAGCATGGGGCTGTTGCCAATGGCTTGAACCTATAGGAGGTAAGGGTGGATGAGAGGAGAGTCACTCTTGAGCTTTCCTTCTTGCTTCCATGCAAGGTGGTGTGGGTTTTGGACATTCCTTGCCACAACCTCAACACTTGGGACTTGGAGTCTTCACCAAGATTCTTTTCTTCAATAATCAACATGGACACCAAATCAGCAAAATTCAAAATATTTTCCTTGGTCTGAATAGACATTTTGAACTGCTTATATGCAACTCCTAAACCACGAAGGCATACTTCCACCTTATCATCATCATTTGCATTCACGGCAATAGATGTAAGTGACTCATATATGCTTTTGATTTTTAGGGTGTAGTCACTTACCAACATGCCCTTTTTTCTCGAGTGTATGCAACTCGTTCTTTTGTAATTTCCGTGCCTTTGTATTGATCTCATATAATGTGACTAGACTGTTCCAAGCCTCTTTCGGAGCCTTGGCATCCTGTATGTGCCCAGTCATGCTATCCTCTATGCTAACATCCAATACATTACCTTTTGTGCTCCTTGATTCCATTTTTCATATGCTCTTAACTAGTTTGCAATCCGATTCCTCTCTGTTAACTACGAAGCATTTTCCTTCTCTCCTTTGATGTACTTCTAGTAGCCTTTTCCCATCAAGAAATTTATCATTTTGAATCTCCAAGAATGGAAGTCATTCTTGTCCAGCTTATTGCTCATAAGCTGACTCATTCCATCTGCATTTGCCATTTCTACAGCAATTCACACACTGCAAAACACTACAAGCAACACTTCTACTTGAACAATATCGCACTATGATGTGACAGTTCGATCTCAGAAACACACAGTTTTCATGTATCAACAATACACGAAATAGCTTGAAATTCGGGATCTGGAATAAATGAGTGTTGTCGAACACGATGCAAGTGATGGTTTTTCAAATTGACTTGGTTTTTCTATGGGCCCCACCTTGGAGGCTCAAAATGCAGTCGAGATGGCTCCAAAACTCTAATGTGACAAAAATGAGTGACCCTAAAGGGATAACTCACGAAAATATTTTAAGGACTTCTACCTTCACGCCAATTTTTGTAGCAATTTGAGGTCATTTATGAATCACACTTTCTCCATGTCTTCTTGCATACTCTTTAGTATCAGCCTTCTCCACGAGCTCTTTGGAGCCACACTGGCTCTCATACCATGTCACGAGGAAGGAGATAAGGAAGAGGGCTCACACATACACTCTCACAATCAAAGAGAAGCACACACATAGATTGAGGCAAGGAAGAATGATCTTCTTCTTCTTCTTCTATTACATAAAAGGAATGTACAAGAATGGCCTAAGAACAACAATAGAACAAGTGCAATATATAAAGGAAAAAACCTAATGTTCACGAATGAGTGACTCGGCAAGAAACAAATGTGCCATCACTCTCGGTAGATAAATCTAGTAAAGCTCAATGAAGTATCCCTGACATATACTGGCATGACCACTATACATGTTAGAGAAATGAAAAACTGGTACGTGTCATCCTGGATCATCAAATGTTGAGCTTGATATCTCAACAGCATAGACACTTTTCCTTAGTGCCACTCAGATATATCAAAATCATCTTGACCACTTCCCAATGCTTCTTGCCAAGATTACACATATATTTGCTCACAACTCCCACTACAAATGCAATGTATAGTCTCGTAGCTACCATAGCATATATGAGACTACCAATAGCAAAAAAAAGGAATTTTGGTCATAAATTCCTTTTCCTTATTTGATTTTCGACAACCATCCTTGCTCATTTTCACATATGTGGGTAAAGATGTACTCAATGGCTTTCCAATCTGCATATTGAACTTGTGAAGTACTTTGGATATGTACTCACTTTGAGACAAGTATATGCATCTTTTACTCCTATCACGAGTAATGTGCATGCTAAGAATATGTTTGGCATCCCCCAAATTCTTCATATCAAATGTTTGACTCAAATTCTTTTTTAGAATTGACAAGTCATAAGAAGACTTCCCAACAATCAACATATGATCGACATAAAGTATCAAGTGTATCAAGCTACCATTTGAGCATCTCATTGTGTAGAGACAATGATCCTCATTGCTTTGAGAATAGCACTTCATAAAAGCATCAAAATTTTGGTACCATTTTCTAGGGGACTCTTTAAGTCCATATAAGCTCTTCTTGATCTTACAACCTAGAATTTCTTTGCCAAGAACTACATAAACCTTTGGTTGTTCCATATAGATCTCATCTGTAAGACCTCCATGCAAGAAGAAGTTTTCACATCCATTTGGACTAGCTCTAAGTCCTCCATTGCAACGAATCCAAGCAACATGCACAACTAGCTCTAAGTCCTCCATTGCAACCATAGGCATTTGCAGGATGATGATCATAAATTACAGGTATTTCAGGCCACCTTGGCTGGAAATGTAGTGAAATGGCTCATTGAGTTCCCTTCTGATCATTTTAGTACATACAATGTATTGAAAGAATCATTCCTAGCGTAATTTCGGATGGCCAAAAGTATTTTGGAATTATACACTACTTTGCAATATATGGTCCAAAAGAGTTCGGTAGACCTCTACGCAGAAGAATTTAGATCTATTATGAGGCAGTTTCCGGATGACAGCTGTCCCTCAGAAGAATTACTTCTCGAATTTTTTGTGGACTGTTTACAACCACTGATAAAGGAAAAGATTTAGTTTTTTACACTGGATCAGAGCCGTACTCTGAACCAAGTTATTGAATTAGCCACTCGTATGGACAAAAAAATACAACTGGCAAATATGGGGATGGTCAGAAGTGAAATCGAAGGGAAACAGTCCCTGAACTCAATTCAAGAGCTGTAATGCTTGCACTGTCGCAACCCAGGATATATCACAACAGATTATGCCTTAAATCAGGTTTATTGTCCAATCTGCAATATGCATAATCATAGTTTGGATAATTATAGATTCAATTCAAAGAGCACATTGGTAGCTTCTGCACAATTCGAGACCCAGAAGTGGAAAGGGGACGTCAGAGAGTTTAAACAATTTGTTCAACCCAGACCGTGGAAGGATAGCCAAGATGTACACAATAAAGGAGTTTCACCGTACTCAGAATTAAAAACGAATGCAGACTCTAGCAGACATTACAGAAAAAATTTTAAGGATTTCGGTAGAGGACGACGATTTCATGAGCCTGGTCCAAACAATTCCGGTAATCATCCCATCCAGTGTCAGTTCTGCTTATAGTTTGGACACTGTAGGTGGGAATGTGAAGAAGCCAAAGAATATGATCAAAGGAAGTAGGAGGCAAAATTAAAAGCTCCAATGGCTAGCATGGTCTCCATCGAATACACTGAACCAGAGACGGCATCACTTGCTTGCAGAATGAATATTTTACCGTATCAGAACCCTATATACCGATTCTGGACACACAAAAGCAACACATAAAAACAGCTGTACGATGGGCTCAGGAGTATCCGCCCCATTTTGTTAATCCAAAAACAATTCCTTCTGGAGTAGATGATCGAATTCAGCAGTCTCGGGGATGTCAAGCGATGGAGCCTTTGGGCTATCTTGTTGGGGAGTCTTTTGGCAATTTTCCGCAAGTTGTGGACTCTGGAATTTTGGATTTTCATGAAGGGATAAACAATCATAATAGAAATGGAATGTACGTTAACTCTAATATATAGATAAATAACGACAAAACACCTCAGGCGAAGACTGGTGGATTATTGCAGGACTTGCATATGAAATTATCATTAGGAGCTTTGCTGGAGCTAGTGTCCACTTTTTGGAAACAGTTATTACAACAACTACAATCGACACACCGTACAACAAAAACTCCGGAACCAATAGTCTCAATGGTAAAGGACACTCTAGAAAAGTTTGTAGACTATGTCGTACCTACCATTACAGTTTACCATCGCAATCGCTCCATTCCAAAGGTATTAATCGATGGTGGATCGAGTATCAACATTGCATCTACAGCAACATGCAGGAAGATGGGGTGGCATCGCTTCGAGCCAGCCCCATTTTTGTCCGAATGGCGGATCAATCTCCTGTTCAACCGGTGGGTTTGATTAAGGATATTCCGATCCAGATTACACTTGTATTTTTTAAAATTACCTTTATCATTCTGGAACTAAAGGGGCAGAATTTAGATTACAATCTACTTCCAGGATGACCATGGGTTCGGAATGCCAAAGTTTGACAGAACTGGGATGAGAAAACTATCATTTTTCGGAAGGGACATTCCAAATTTACAGTTTTGTTGGATGACGAGCAGTACTTCCTCCCACAGCAGAAACCAATCTAGGCGGAACCACTAGATGTTAACTCATTTTTTAGCATGGCAGTAGATAGTTTGACAACTGAAGTAGACCCCGAAGTGTTTGACAATACGGAGACTCCATTACTAGACTTTTCTCTGAAGGACCCTATGGAGATGAGCAGCATTCACGTGGAGGAAGATGCGCTGGAAGTGATCAATTTGGGAAGTGAGGAGGACCTGAAGCCAATTCAAATCTGTTCGGACTTAGCTCTAGAATTTCAGTCTGTTTTGATTGCATTGTTAAAGCAGTACAGTGATGTGTTTGCCTGGTCATATTCGGATATGCAAGGACTGGATCCGAAGTTATATCATCATCGTATTTTACTCAAACCGGGTAGCAATGATATCGGATGAATCCCCATTTTGTGAAACAGGTTAAACTCGAATTGGATTGCCTACTTAAGGTGGGCTATATTGTTCCTATCGAAAATCTGGAATGGGTATTGCCCATAGTGATCGTTCCGAAGAAAAACAAACAACTGCGAATTTGTGTGGATTACTGAAAATTGAATGCTGCCACAGTTCCAGATCCATTTTCGTTACCTTTCCTAGACAATATGATAGACGAAGTCACAGGGCAAGAAATGTATTCTTTTTTGGATGGGTTCAATGGCTATAATAAGGTGTGCATGGTTGAGGTAGATATACCTAAAATAGCATTTATTACCAATTGGGGCATCTTTGCCTATACAGTCATGTGGTTTGGACTTTGGAATGCTCCAAGTACCTTTCAACGCTGTATGAAACAAATCTTCGCGCCTTACTTAATATCTTTTATGCATATGTTGCTCTAGCACAATGGTGAGAACCACGTTAAGAAGCTCCACCTCCTTAATGTCAATCCGCGGAAGAGATAGGAGTGATATGAAGATCGTGAATGTGAGATGAAGTGAGAGTGAAGGTGAGAAGCATAGAGATGCACACACACATACACACACAACGAAGAGACAAGCAAGACACAATGGAAGGTGAGAAATCAACTCTATTCCTCAAGAACACTCTTACAAGCTCAAAATAGCTCTAAACTCCAACAAGCTAACCTCAAAAATGAGCTCTCTAGCTCTTTTTATAGATTCTAGACTAGTTTTGACTTGTTTCACATCTAGTGACCGGCATAGTTAAAAAATAGGTTCTAGATGCTATTTGAAAAGGTAAACGGTGTCTAAAAATAACCAAAATTGGTACGCTCATTCTATCTAAGCCCCTCAAGCTCGAGGACTCCTCGGCTTGCACAAAATGGAGTATAAATTACAAAAAAGGGTTTTTACATGTTACATATAGTACAAAAGTGATGAAAATCACTATTGGAGGTTTTGAAAAGTATTTATAAAATATAAGTCTTTGAAAAATTGATTCGACTGACTCCCTGCTCTGTCTTTACATGCTTCCGCATCTTTTATGCCTCTGGCTACTGCCAACACCCCCCTCCCTCTCGCTTCTGTCGTCCTCGACAGAACCTTGTTGTGAGGTCTGTCGGATGTAATTCTGGAGTAGTTCCTGAGCGAGGGTGTGTTCTGATATGCGAATTCCTCGGGCCAGATCTGCCTCGAGTTTCTCCCAATCAATGGGTTGCGGTTCATCTGATGGCGGGAGTCAATAATGCGTGGAATATACCATCTGTTCACAGGCAAATAATTGAAGTAAATGCATAGGCTTGCTGATGAACACTTCCGAATGGTATTCCCAGAAACCGGTTGTGAACATTTCTTCGAAGGTCTGCTTGTAGCACGCCAGTAAGTATTTAATTCTGCAATGCCAGGCAAAACACACCCGTAGTGATGGTGTTGTACTCATATCATATGCAAGATCTAGGTTACCATGCTCGAAGCCCGGGGTGTTTACATGTGGTGCCTTGATGCGTCTGAAGACTTTAAAAACCATCTGCATCATGTCAAATATCTTGAGAGTCATGTGCACTGCTATATCGTCCATATGTTTCAAGCGAGGGAGCCAGTGACAAATCGTTGCCATCATGTATCCAACTGTAGGTGGTCTTGTGGGTGGAGTGAAGTATGGGTAATTCAACCAGTCCTGGCATTGCTTGTTATTCTGTACTTTAATCGCAAATGCCTTCCAGGAGCGGCAACGTGGCATGGTCCCCAACATGGGTTGTACTTTAAGTGTAGTGGTGCCTTGGCCCATGTACTCATCATCTCATGATATTTTTGTAATAAATCTTTACGCCAATCTGGTTGATAGATCTCTCCTTCCTGCGCATCTGTTGGCAAATCGTCAGGCTCAAACTGAGTAGCGTGAGAGGGTTTCTTGCTTGTTTCTTTCTCTATGGCCAATTGATATTCCACCATTAACATAAAATAAGGTTTATACTATAGCTCATGCCCTGATATGTATCTACGAGGGGCCAAATGAGCGAAGTATGGGGACTATAAAATGCGTTCTTCAATTATTGCCATGGCATGTAGCTACGCTTCTACCCGTGCTGAGTGGGTTGTTCCAAGTTCTTCTATCATCTTCATCCATGCGGGAGTTGGAAGTTCGAAAGTCGTCTGGCCTTCAGTCGTGACTCGTCTGCCTGGGATGGGTTGGGGTTCATACGCTTCCTCAAAAGTTTCCTCCACCCGAATAGTGGCTGTTTTTTCCTCGGCTGGTAGTTTTGGTGGGGAGTCTGGCCTGGGGGGTGCTTCATATACAGCTATCTGTGATTGGAGCGTTGATACCTGGGCCCGTAATGCGTTGAGTTCCTCTAGGATGTCAAGAGATGGGTCCGTAGGGGGTGGTAGTCCTTGTGGTATTGGTGCTCGTAGTTGCAATGTCTTGTGTTCCTCCTTGAGCTTCTGAAACTCCTCGTTCATGCTGTCATATTCATCTAACAATCTGACATGATCATCTAACAACATTCTCATAGATTCGGAGGGTACGGCCTTAAAGCGACTAGGGCTCAATGGTTGGTCTGGCTGATCTAGAGCAGCTTCTAAATTCTCTCTGTTCTGTTCTTGTAAGCGCTGGTTCTCTTCTTTCGTTGCTGTTAGGTGTCGTCTGAGTAAGCCCATGTTCCTAGTGAGCGTTGCATTGCGAATAGTCTGTGCCCTTAATAAGCTATCGATATCCGTGATAGCCTCTTTTGTCTTTGCTTCACTTTCTAGTTCCAATTTATGATATGCCTCTCGTAGCTCTTGGTAGCGGGTATTCAATGAGGCATTCTCGATGGATAGTGAATTGAGCTGCGACTGTAAATCATTCGTTGTCTTCTGCAGCTTTTGATAATTAGTTCCAAGAGATGTGAACTCATCTCTTACTTGAGTCATATAGGTGAGCATTTGTCGAAATGCAGTATCTACAGTGGGTGATAATATTAATGGTGTGCTAAGTGAAGATGCAGTGGGTGTAGATGCAAAGGGAATGGGGAATGGGGGTGGGAAAGTGGATGCCGTGGTTATTGTGGAAAAAAGTGAAGTGCCTAAATATGGTTGTGCCATGAATGAAGTGAGTGGTGGTGCGGTGGGTGGTGATATATCCATGTCATTGGATGTGGTATCAAGTGCGGTGACTGTGAATAATGTTGTGAGAGTGGGTGCGTGCATGGGTGTAAATATAGGGTTTACACAGGTTGAAGAGTAATTTATAGAGGGGTTTTCTTGTACTGCTTGGTGGAAAGGGGAAAGAGGAATGACGGTGGGTCGAGGGGGAGAGACTGGGAAAACGTCATCGGGGTTAGAAATGGAAATAGTGGTCTCGAGGGTGTAGGGAAGGATGGAAAAGATGGATGGAGAAATGGACTAGTTAGAAAAGTGGATGTCAGAGGAGGAAAACTAGGTTGTGTAGGTGCGGGAATTGTCGGGTGAATGGAAGTAAGGAAGGCTTCTGCTACAACGCTATCCAAAGATGTGGATGGTCTGGGAGAGATCGGATGTACAGGGGAGATTGGAGATATGGGAGGTGAAAGAGGAGCGGTTGGGGTGGCGGGTACTTCGGTTAGAGTGGTATGTACATTACTAGTGTGGGGTGGGGAGTCGATGATAATGGTGTCTTCTGCCAATGAGCCTTCAGGGATCAAACGTGCTTCCCTGGCCTGTTCTAAAGATTGTGCACCTGTGGGTACACGAATGTATTCACCAGGTTTGGTTAGTAAGCAAACTCTGCGAGGGTCATACTGCGGTAACGGTTTCCTCTGCAAATATCTTAAGGCTTCGGTGGATCCCACTGATTTGACAAGTTCTCTGAAGCCTCTGATGTATACTTCTTCGAAACCGCCTGAGACAAGTTCCTGTTCTATAAGTGCTTGGCTCTCTTCCTCAGTTAACTTCTTATGCGCCCAAACTTTCTCCATGGTGCGATACAATTTTTCGATGGCTAGTGTATAAGTTGCTGCTTCAAAGGTTTCATCTTCATGCGTACTGGTATCACCCTTGGTGTCCGTGTGCTGTCCTTGTTCATCTGTCTGTACATGCTCTTGGGATTCATGAGTGCCCTGGCTGGCTTCATCGTCACCATCATCTTCATCGGTTTCTGTTCTTTTGTCCTCGGAACTAGATACTACTTGTCCTTGTGGTTGGTCTCGGGGCGTGGTCGGGTAGCTTGGCCGTTCATATTCTTGAGAAAATATTTGTCCTTCTAAAAACTGAAATTCATTGGAGAATGCATCCTGCATTTCAAAATCAAAGGTTTTATCTATAGGTTCTGCTTCCAAGTTGGGTATCGAAAAAGAGACAGCTTCCACACCAATAGTGGTGGGAACTTCTGCTGCAGTGGTGGTCGGTTACTGAACTAATGTTGGTTGTGAGGTAACCACACTAGAAGTGCCTTCTGTCATGACTAGTCTTGATAAGCATATGCGAATAGGTTGTACAATTGTAGGAGTCTTTGTCGGAGACTATTTTGGCGAGGGCTGCGGTGACGATGATTCGGGGACCTGGAGGCATGGGATAATACCTCTCATGCGCTTTCCTGCTCGACCTTTGCTAGCCTTCCTAGCTTTCTTTGTTGTCCCTTTGAATGCTTTCAACTCCTCGCTTGTCATTGCACGCTCGATCGGCAAGTCGTATGCCAAACACATATATGCAATCCTCGTAAGAGCGCAGCATCCATTGATTACCTTCTTTCTTTCCCATCTATGTTGTGCTAGATACAATTGATCAATAATCCATCTTGCTAGGTCTACCGTTTGAGGTCTAGTACATGCTAAATATAAGCCAAGCCAGATGCATTTGTGGGGCATGGTGAATCTATCCTGAGCGGGGAAAGCGAAATGTTGCATGCATATCCTCAACAGTTTAGAGAGCTCAAGTGTGATTGCTAAAATATCTTCCCACTTAGTAACATCTCCACATGTCATTGGCTCTGGAACCAGCCTTTCTCGTTCTGTTGGAGTGTGCGTACCATGGATCTTGATTGTAGCGCAAATCAGATCTTTAGAAAGGTAAAACCTCTTATATGGCGGATCATTTACTAATGACGGCAAAATGAATGTTCCTGGTAGATCCTTGTTCTCTAAAGCTGTCAAAGTGGTGATTAAGTAATAGCATCTGTAGAAGTCGGGTTTAGGCAACGGATCACTGAAATATTCTGTGAAGCCTGCTCTTGCCCAAACATGCGTTAAGTCTTTCGTGTTCTATAGTCCTTCAAATTCTCTTGAGAAAAATTGGTACTTGGCCCAAGTACGGTGATCAAATGCCAAATTGGCCTCAAAGATGAAATCTGCATCTGCCAATGGGCCTGGTAGACCTTGAAACCAGTGAGAATTGCGATGAATCTTTTCAGTATAACCCCTGGGAGGGTCGTCGATCGGAATGGGTCCTGGAAATCCTTGAAATTCTAGGGGTTGAGCCTTAGGATGGGGCTCTGCTAGTAGTTCTCCAATATTGGCTATGGGTACACTGGGGCTAGCTTCTGATGGTCCTTCTGCCTGCATGATGAATGATGCGAATGCGTAGTAGATTTGCTACATAAGATTAACACATTAGTATGGAAATTAATTATGATCCCATTAAAGTGAGACCGCAATCCCTTTCCATAACCGATGTGTAACCCGTGTAGCCGAGTGTTGTGATGTGATTTATGGAATGATTTCTTGCAAAACTAATGCAGGTTTCTAGACACCTACATGCTTCAGATGATGCATACATTTCTTGATGAGGTGTTATTACGAGTGATGGTGGGTTATAGTGTGTGTATTTGTACAAGGTTCAGTCGTGAATGAGTTATTACAAGGTTGTAGATTAGTCGGGGTGGGAGTTATGTTACACAATGGGTTAGGAGAAGACTTCTAGATACGTTTCGGTATCCACTTCCTAAGAGTTTGTGAGCAGGTGATAGGTTTCTATTGATGGACAAAAGTTGAGATTGGATGTGGTGGGATTGAAGGGTGAAGAGAATTTTGAGGGTTATATATTACATGGCTTGAGGGTTGAGCTATAGTACACTGCTTGGGTACCCAAATCTACGTGGGTGTGGGTCGATTCATAAGGTACTTCTTGGCGATCCAAATTTGTCGAATGTTCGTATTCGTAGAAGAAGGTCGAGAAGATGTTGAATAGTGACTCGGCTTCTGCCTTGACTTCTTCCTGTCATAGTCCTCGTTGTCAAAATCTGTCGGTGGTTTCTGTCCTTTTGGCACCCATATTTGTCTCGTGCCTCTTACTTTGTGATATTGCCACTTCTGCTTTCTTCTTTGTGTCGTCTGATATTGTCGTCGGTCTGGGTTCCTCTGTTGTGATTGACTCTTTTGTGGTTGAGGTTGAGAGGTCCGATGGATGCTCTACTTTGGAAAAGAAGGGATGTCCAACACTTGCGAAACCTGCCCATTAGGAAGTGCATCATTTTTTACTATTAATCTAGGCCAGTCCGCGGTAAGTGTGGAAGGATGGGCACTGTAGGGTGTTTTGCCCATGTGGCTGCTGATGCAGTCCACCTGACCTGCAATCATCCCCATTTGTCCGCTGATGTAACCCACTTGACCTCTGATTGTGTCCATTTGACTGCTGATGGTGTCCATTTGACCAAGCGGTTGGGTGGTTGCCCCTTCTAGTTTGCAGGAAGCCCAAGGGAAAATCTCCTGACGTCCTTCTAATTGACAATTGTCCATCACCAAGCCCGCATGGGTTGGTGTAGATGTAACTTGACTCATCTGACCAAAGATCTTTCGGTCTTCCTTCGCATGCTGTTCATATGGTCTAGGGTTACATATCTCAGGCGGATTTCTGTTAGGGAAGTCAAGCGGTATCACTCGCTTCTGATCTAAGGTTCCAATCTGCAGGGAGCCTTGTCTAAGATTTAGGTCCACTGAGTGATCATATAGCCAGTCTTGGCCAAGGATTAGGGGTTCTATCAAGTCCTCATCATGGCACACTAGTAGCTTCGCTGTCATGGTCACATCGTTTATGAGGATAGGAAGGTCCACCTCACCCATGCAAGGGGTTTCCATGCCTCCTAGCCCTATGAGGTATGCCTCAATAGGCCTCATTTCTATTCTTGAGTCCTTATAGTGGGACCATCTAATCGCACTAGTCGCAGCACCTGAGTCAATTAAAGCCCTGAGCTCTTGGCAAGGGTTGCCGTGCTCTAGCCTGACTGTAATGAATGGTCTCCGGTCCACTATGCTAGGATGTGTACTTGACTTTGCTTGACACATGGCCATGGGGTATCTGGGTGTTGTTTCGAGATGATTATAATGTTCTCTCCCTAGTCCTTGTCTTCTTAGCTTCATGCACTTAATGCGTTCTATAGCTTCTGCCTTTGAGCTTCAGCTCGTATTCTATTTTCTTCCTCCTTATGCTTCTTTGCCAACATGAGTCGTCTAAGCATATCCTCAGTAAGAGGTTCCTGGTATAGCCTGAATCTACAGCCACCAATGTAATTAGGCATTATGTCTCCTTCTAAGGTGGCTAATTGTACTGCTCCACTTGTCGAGAGTCTATTAATGATCATAGGTCCATAACCTCGCTTTTCTAATTTCTGTGTGTGTTGTTTTAGCGTGTATACTAGAACTAAATCTCCTTCTTTTAAGCCTTTGTCTTTCACATGCGCGTCGAAGTATGCTTTTTGTCACTTCTTTGCTGCGTATATTCCTGCTGCTGCTTTTAGCCTGGTTTCTCCTAATCGTTCCAAGTCCATTATTCTTGCTGATAATTCATGGTCGGTCCACTGATGTTCATGTGAAACCTTAAGGGTCGGTATCAGAAGTCCAAAGGAAGCACAACATTCTGACCAAAAACCATCTGAAAGGGAGTTGCATTGAGTACGGTCTTGTACTCCACTCGATATGCCCAAACAGCGTGGTGTAACTGTTTGTCCCAATCTGAACGTTTGTTGTTCACGAGTTTTGTCAGTACATTACAAAGGATCTTGTTAGTGCTTTCAGCCTGACCATTGGCCTGAGGATGATATGGTGCGGATTTCTTGTGAATCGCCATAAAATCCTATAACAAATATTCAATGAATTGGTTTAGAAAGTGAGTTCCTTGATCGCTCACTAACTCTATAGGCAATCCATATCTTGTAAAGACATTTTCAAATAAGAATTTTGCAGTCGTGTATGCATCATTCTTTTTCATGGCTTTTGCCTCTACCCATTTGGTAAGATAATCTATCACAACAATAATGTATTCAGCATGTGTACCTTTTGCAGGGGGGTTGATGGGTCCTACAAAGTCTATACCCCACTTAGAAAATGCACGTCCTCCCATCATGCGTTTCAATGGAATTTCATCTCTGCGAGTAGGAAATTGAGTTCTTTGGCACACATCACATCTCTTAACATAGGTATGCGCATCCATGTGAAGAGTGGGCCACCATAATCCTGCAAAGAGGATGGCTTTGATTATCCTATTGGGTCTAAAATGACCTCCTACAACACCTTCGTGTGCAGTCTCTAGTATGCTCAGATAATCGCTTTCATGAACACATTGTCTTAAGTATCCGTCTCGTCCTCGTTTGTATAGATTATCGCCAATAAGTAAATAGTCTTGAGCTTCCTGCTCTAGACTGCGTTGTCGTGCTAAGGTCATTCCTTCGTCCTCAGGTATGTCACTAAAGGTTCACTCCATTCTGGTGTGAGAGACACATGATATAATGTCGCATGTTCTACTGGTGGTCTTTCACAACAAACATGGCATTCTTTACACAACTTGTAGACATCTGCTTCCATCGAAGGCCAATATACTCCTAGTCTATGCAAAGTCTGCAATGTACGATGTTTTGAATGATGTTGCTTTAATGCACCTACGTGTGCTAATTGCAACCAATTCACATGTTCTGATTCATCTACACAAAAAGCAAGAATCTTTTGATTACCTTGTTTATATATACTTCCTGCTAGTATTTGATATCTTTGTGACTTGGTAATCTCTCCTTCCTTGATTCTTATCCTAGGATTCTTGGGTCCATAGGTGAGAATAGGGACTATCGACTTAGCCCATTCTGGTGCTATCTCAAGGTTAAACAAATATGCATCGGGTAATTCATCCACTATTCCTTGAGAAGCTTCTCCTGTGGTTAATCTTGAAAGGTGGTCAGACCTAAGATGTGTCTTTCCTTTCCTGACTACTACTTCAAAGTCGTACTCCATGAGTAATAGAAACCAACGTATTAATCTCCCGGTATTACAAGGCTTGTTGACTAAATACAATAATGCTTGATGATCTGTAAAGAATTGGAACTTGTTTGCCAACAAATAATGCCTGAATTTCTTTACCGTGTAAATCATTCCTAACCCTTCTCGTTCCGTCGTGGTGTAATTTGTTTCTGCTGCATTCAACTGTCTGCTCGCGTAAGCTATGGGGAGGTCTATTTTCCTTCATTTGTGGGCTGTGCTAACACACATCCTATGGCATAATTGGATGCATCCACATGTACGTGGAATGGCTTGCTCCAATCCGGGGTTGTCAATATAGGTGCTGAGCACAAACGCCGTTTGAGTTCATTGAATGAATTCTCACACTCATCTGTCCATTTAAACTTGGTCAAAAGAGAGTACAAAGGCTTGGCTATGATTGCATACATGTCTATGAATCATCTGTAATAACCACAATGGCCCATAAATGCCTATACTTCTTTTACGTTGGTTGGTCTAGGTAGATCTGCAATTACTTTCACTTTTTCTTCATCTGTTGAAATTCCATTCTTTGACACAATGTGTCCTAGAATTTTGCCTTGTCTGACCATGAAAACACATTTTTCAGGGTTCAAACAAACATGATATTCACGACATTTGTCAAATACTTGTCTTAACTCTGGGATATGAGTCTGTCTTAGATTCGAGTGTGAACATAAATCATCGACATAAACTTCCAAATTCTTGCGTAAGAATTCCTTAAAAACATGACACATGAGTCGCTGGAAAGTGGTAGGTGCATTTGTTAAGCCAAAAGGCATCACACGAAATGCAAAAGTGCCCCATTCTGTGGCAAAAGCCGTCTTGTGTTGGTCTTCTGGATCAATGGCTACTTGATTATAGCCTGAGAACCCATCAAGAAAGCTGTAAACTTCCTTGCCCGCAACTCTTTCCAATAAATGTTCCGTGATAGGAAGAGGATAACTATCTCTAATCGTGGCGGCATTAACTTTTTTAAGGTTTTTCTTGGGCACAACCACAATGGGGGATACCCATTCGGTATGCTCAATTTCATAAATGAATCTTGCTTCTATCAATCGATCTATCTCCTCTTTAATCTTCGTAGCGTAGTTATCATTGTACGTGTATGGTTTCTGTTTCGTGGGTTTTGCATCTGGAGTCATAGGGATTCTATGAGAACATATGTCTGGATCTACTCCTTTCAAATCTTTGTAACTCCATGCAAACACATCTCTATATTCGCGCAATAGGGCAACTAACTCTTCTTCTTCTTCTGTCGTCAAATCATGCGCTATGTATGTACATTTTTCTTCTTCTCCTTCTATGGCGACTATAATTTTTTTGGTTTTCTCTCGATTATCATATACTTCTCCAACATCATCTTTTCTGTTAGGCATTCGTACCATGATTCTTCTATCTTCTTTCATACTTTTTGAAGTTCTCGGGAACCTCAAACAAGGATTCTTCTTCTTCTGACATGGTTTCTTTCTTCTTTCTTTTCTTTCCTTCACTCTTGGTGGTCACGTGTGTAGCTAATCTCACCTCATACATAAGTTCTTCGTGTCTCGGAGGGTAAGCTTCTACTTCATAGAAGTATTCTTCCTCTGATGCAAAAGGTTGATCCATAATAATTGACTCTAAATCAAAATCGCTCGCATCCTCAAATGCATCAGTGTTAGGTTCACACTCTTCTAAAACTGAATAACACATGATTGGCTCTATTGTGAAAACTGAAATGTCATAGCCATCTTCGTCACAGTGGGGTGTCCATTGTTCTTCATTGATGGCCAGATCCATGGTTGCTAGGATTTCTGCCCAACCATCGGGTTCAAACTCTTCGTCTGGAAATACTACAGGTGCATAAGCTGGGTCTTGAAGGGTTCGTGAATGTTGTTTTGCACCTAAAGTCCTGGCTTCTAACCTTTCTTCCTCTTGTTTGGCTACTTTACACATCCATAAATGAGTGTCATCGTGCAACCATGAAGGACTGATTCCAATGAGTGTATAGATTCTGTCTCTTCTTGCGTCTTATGGATGGGATTCCATTGTAGTGGGGGTACGTCTCTATGTGAGTAATCTTTAAGATTGACTTTAGTAGTCACTCCTAAATGTTGCAAGTAAAAAGAATTAGTTCCCCAATCTTGTACAATTTGCAACTGACGCATGAATGGTCGTCCTAATATCATCTCATAAGCATGATTTTTACTAAAATCACAAATGGCAAAAGTATGTTCAAACTCCACACCACAAGTGGTGAGAGATATGCCTTCTAGTAAGCCTAATGGTTTTTCTATGTGTCCGTCAGCCATTTGTAGCTTCATCCTGGTGGGTCTCAATGCTGGCTTACCCCAACGTTTCCATAAAGAAGTGGTAGCGATGGCTACTCCGGCTCCTGAGTCTAATATGGCTTTCGTGGTGTAGCCCTGATGGGTTATTGGAAGATAAGCGTTACCTTCCTCTCCTTCGCTTACATCTCCAATCTTTTCTATGGGTATCTCTAGTACTTTCTTATGCGATCCTATATGTGAGGGAGCAGTAGCAAGGAATTGATTTGCTACATGTTTCCACAATTCTGGTTTTACCTTTAACAACTTTTCTAGGGTGAGATTACATTGAACTTTGGTATTCTTGATCACTTCTGTGTTTCTAGGGACCACTGATTCTTCATTCCTCACTATTATCGTGGGTGCTCTCATACTAATAGACTTAGCTTCCCAAGGTCCTATGAACTGAGGTAATTCTTGCAAAGAGTTAGAATCAAAACCTGTGTGTTCACTCAGTTGCTCCTCCTCTACATCATCGTAAATAGAGGGGATGTCTTGAAGAAATTGTTCCTGCAAGTCGTCTATTTCTTGAATAGGAGGATGGGTTCCTTGTTCTTTTCTCCAGTTCTCTTCTTGGATTTCTCTCAAAAATTCATGTAAATATTTATGTATGGAAGACAGGTTGTCTTCACCTTCCGTGCTGGGTACTTGAGACAGGGTTGGTGCATTCCTTTCCTGTGTCTCTGGGACAGTAGGGTTCCTATGCCGATCCTTTTTCCCTTTGCTATCAATCAAGTATTCTAGCCTCTCCATTAGTCCTTGAAAGTGTAATTCTGGTTTTGCCATGTTATTCCAGTTAAGATATCTAGA
The DNA here is from genome assembly GCA_020310875.1 of Ceratopteris richardii. Taxonomy (NCBI): domain Eukaryota; kingdom Viridiplantae; phylum Streptophyta; class Polypodiopsida; order Polypodiales; family Pteridaceae; genus Ceratopteris; species Ceratopteris richardii. Next base: position 54,362,746 of record CM035417.1, on the reverse strand, counting down.
GGCTTCGAACATTGCTTGTGCTAATTCTACCATTTTCATACAAAGTTTAGTCCTCTCAATTTCTAGATCTGCTCGTGGGTAGTTCTTACTTATCTTTGCTATTTGAGGTCCTTCTTTTATCCTAGCTTGATACGCATGAAACATCATGTCTAGGTTTTCCAGTACTGGTTCTGCTAAAACTGATCCTGATCTCTGAGCTAGGTTCTCTTGATTCAATTCCTGTGAAGTCAATTCTAGGATTTTGGCTCTAGATTCCTTGAGACTTACTTCCAATTCTGTTATCCTTTTACTCCATTTTCGCTTGATTCTTTCTCTAGAATCTTTCCAAGATTTCGTCTTTTTACTACTAGATTCTCCGACTTCACTGGTTCCGGCTACTTTCTCATGATTAAGCTGTTGGTTCTGTAAGAGCACCTGGGCTCTGGTTATAGCTTGGATAGGCACGTATGTAGGGTTGGATCCATCTACATTGTGCACAATACCTATCACGTTGATTGGTGTCACATTTGAAGCATTCACGGGGTTCTTAGGACAATCTTTGATTATGTGCTCTTTACCACAATCGGCACAAAATCCTTGTATGTTATAGTATTAACTGAGATGACATTCGCTGGTGGGGGTGGCTGCTGAGCTAAGACAGGTTGAGGTCTCTATTGAGCCTGATAAGGGTAGTTTTGTGGAGGCCTATAATAATGAGGCTACACATTGTATTGACCTTGATACCTACCTGGATGCAGGTATGCTTGCGGGTAGTTCTGTCTCACTGCTTGTTTGTTGTATGGGCAGTCTTGAGCCGTATGATTCGTGTATCTTCTCTCAATTGTACAGTATTGGCCACTAGGGTTGGCTTGCGGTTGTGTTGCAGTGGGACACACATTTGCCATATGATCACCACCACAGGTGTAACAAAGCTTGTTTGTTGTTACCCTAGGCATCTGTTTACTAGAAACCCCTAGTTTTTGGGCCACTTTTTCTGCTAGGTCCTCTATCGAGTTAGACAATTTTTGTTGGGAGAAATGGATGGATGATCCAAGAGATTGAGTATGTACTACTAAAACTTGCTTTGTACCAGCCCTCTTTAGCTTCAGAATTGATTAGTAGACTTTCTTAGCTTCCCAATGACACCAAGAAATAGCATATGTCCTTTGGAAATGATGTGTGCAATGATTGAATCAAAACAGATAACTTTGGAAGTCACAAAGTCAAGAAAACCTTCTATTTTGGTCTTGACACCTGTTCAATGTTTTGCTTAGTGTGACCAGCACAGTAGCAATTGATAAAATTCCTTCTAGGGGTATTTAATTAGCTTAGTAAGCTAACATTTGCAAGTGGAATGATGTAAAATGACAAACTATACTCAGAGAAATTGATTTAGCAAAGTTAGCTATACCCCCGACTTTTTAGGACTGTAGTAGAGATAGACCAGTCAGCACCTCGACGACGATTTCTCTGAATTGGCTGAATCAAATCCCTTCAAACTTTGTCAGCATGTAGATGACTTTGAGCTGAATCCAACAAGCTTTGAATCACTGAATTTGGAGTATTATTGACTGAGATATGCCCTTGACAAGTTAACAGACTTTGGAGTAGACAAGCAGTGAATACAGAGATGAATGATGTAAATGTATCTATTGATTAACAATTGTGTACAATCCCATTGGCATGTCTAGCATTGAAAAATGGTTTAGAGAGGTGTAGGATATGGTATAGTCCTTACACACACTCAAGCTCAACAGAATGAGCCTCGGGAATGGAGTGATCTACCCGTGACTTTTTCACATCCAATTTTATAGGAAATGACTTAGGATTTGAATTCAAATTCAAATCTTTGGCTTCCTATGATCAAGCATCTAAAAGTTTGGAGATATTCTCTCAATCAAGTGATCTACTTTTCCACGAATCACTTAGGTAGGTGATTACAAAAGATTCTAAGTCAAATTAGACTTTTACAATGAGGTAAAGTGGTAATAAACCACTAGCATATGTTCCTATGGTTCTTCATGCATGTGGAGTCTTCATGATGTCTTCCAAGCCAAATGTGTAGGCTTGTGATTTACACCAATAGCTCCCCCTCAAGCCAAACACTTTGGCTTAAGTCTTCATCTTCAATCTTCAAGTACATCCTACAATCCAATCATAGATTTGAACCTGCAAAGTTTGGTCCCATCCAAAGCTTTAGTCAGCAAATTTGCACATTGCATGTTGGTTGACACATAGGTCAGCTGAATGTCCTTGCTTAGCAACTTCTCTCTCACATAATGATAATGAACTTCTATGTGTTTGGTCCTGGCATGATAGATAGGATTAGCTGCAAGGTGAAGAGAACTTGTATTATCTCCAAAGATAATTGGAGGCCTAGTATATAAGCCCAATTCTGAATACAAAAGATTAATCCAAATTGCTACTTGAGTGGCATTAGCTAGCCCTCTATACTCTGCTTCTGTAGAGAGTAATGTATATTCGTGAATTAGTGTAAACTAATTCAAGTCCCAAAAAATACTTCAATAATCCAAGATCATTGATCTTGAATTCCTTCATCATCTGGCTTTTGATGCTTCTGATTCCATTTACATCATTGCCTGTAATGATGATGTCATCAACATAAACACAAAGATAGATTACCTCTGAATTACTTCTCTTAATGAACAGAGAAGTGTCAGCCTTACTCATGACAAAACCTTGGTCTTGGAGGTATGTAGTTAGCCTATAATTCCATGCCCTAGGTGCCTGCTTCAATCCATATAAAGCCTTCTTTAATTTTCAAACATAAGTTACCTTCCTAGGGTCTTCATAGCCAGGAGGTTGTGACATATAAACCTCTTCTGAAATCCATCCATTCAAGAAAGCATTCTTGACATCCAATTGGTACATGTTCCAATTCTTTGATGCAGCCACACTCACCAACACTCTGATTGTTGGCATCTTGGCCACAGGAGAAAATGTTTCTTCATAGTCAATGCCTTGGGTTTGTGCAAAACCCTTGGCTACTAATCTGGCCTTGTACCTGTTAATTGTGCCATCAAAATTTCTTTTCAATTTATAGATCCATCTGGAACCTATTACCTTCATGGAGTCCTTCTTGGGTACTAACTCCCATGTATCACTCTCCTTGAGTGCTTCAATCTCCTCATCCATAGCTTCCTTCCATTTTGATTTTGTGATTGCTTCTTCATATGATCCTGGTTCTTCATTTAGCAAATCCTTTGCAAGATAAATTGAATGTTTAGTAACAAGAGATGTATCATACCCATATCTGATAGGTTTTTTGCTCTCTCTTTGAGACCTTCTGATTGATTGAGTTGAAGATTCTGGTATGTCCTCAAGCTTCTTCATCTTCATTTTGCCTTTGGACTTCCATGCCTTGAACTCTTCAAGGTTGATTGTATCTTCATCATCTGAACTTGAGTCTTCTTTCTGAGTTGGTTACTCCTTTGTACGTTTTGGAAACTCCTCTTCCAAATCATAGGGTAGTTTGACCTTCCTGCATTCATTCTCATACCAAGAATCATTCTCATCAAAGATCACATCTCTGCTTACCATAAATCCCTTGTTGGTAGGGTTATAAACCTTGTAACCTTTTTTATTTAAATCATATCCAATGAAAATACATTTTTCAGCCTTTGGATCTAGCTTTCCTCTTACCCGTGAAGGAATGTGTACATATGCTACACATCCAAAAATTTTGCAATGATCCAATGATGGTCTCTTACCATGCCATGCTTCATATGGTTTCATACCATCAAGTGACTTTGATGGCAACCTGTTTATGAGATAGGTGGTAGTAGAGACACTCTCTGCCCATAGATAGTTAGGTAATTTCTTCTCATTAAGCATAGATCTAGCTGTCTCAACTATTAACCTATTTCTTCTTTCAGCTACCCCATTCTGTTCAGGAGAGTACCTTGTGGTTATTTCCCTGTTGATGCCTCTGTCCTGCAAGAAGTCCTCAAATTCATTGGAGAAGTACTCACCTCCTCCATCTGACCTTAGCCTCTTTAAATTCCTTCCTGTCTGATTTTCAACTAATGCAAGATATTTCTTAAAACAATTAAATACTTCATCCTTGTGCTTCATAAAGTATAATACAGTCCGTCTGCTATAGTCATCAATAAAAGACACATAGTACCTTGAACCTGAGACTGAGGGGTCTTTGCTAGGTCCCCATACATCTGCATGTACAAGCTCTAGATAGTCTTCATGCATATATCCTTTCTTGGAGAAGGGTAACCTGTGAGACTTACCAAATTGACAAGCACCACACTTGTAAATCATATGTTGCTTGGATACATTAGGTATCCCAAGCACACATTGGTCCCTGCACATTTGCTTCAAGGTCCTTTCTCCTATGTGCCCTAATCTCTTGTGCCAAATCTCAAGCTCTGAAAGTGTTTGATCTTTTTATAACTGTATAATGCAATGTTCTTTGTATCTTCCAATTCAAAAGTGAAAAGTCTACCTGATTTTTCTCCTTTAGCTATCCTTTTGAATCCATGTCTTGGGTCCTCCACAAATGCTCCATATTGATTGAATCTGACCTGCAACCCTTTCTCTACAATCTGACCAACACTCATTAAGTTCTTTGTAAGTGTAGGTACATAAAGTACTCTGCTCAACAAATTCTAATTACCATCACAAGTTTTCACATTTCTAACTTTAACTACAGAATGCTTTGTGATCAAGAGAGAGTCATCCTGCTCCTCTGTGTAGTTGTTGTAGTCCTTTCTGTTTCTGAATCATCCTTGGTAGTTGCCATTGTAATTGTTGTTGTAGTTGTTGTTATAATTGTTGTTGTGGCCTTGGTGATGGTTGAACCTTCCTCTAGACTGAGAGTATCCACCTCTTTGGTAGCCTCTCCCTCTCTGATTTTTGTAATTCCTGTAACACTCATCTGTGGTGTGGTTTGACAAACCACAAATGTTACATGGTGATGAGTTATAGGGTCTCCCCCTACCTTGCTTACCTCCTCTGCCCCTACCTCTTGAAGATCTACCTCTCCCTGCATAGTTGGCTTGGGAGGTAGAGCATTCATCTTCCACCTTCTTACTCTTGCCTTTATCCTTAGATTTCTTATCAGTGTATAGGGCAGAAGAGTTGTTACCTTTGGTAGTATCTCCACTCTTGGTAAGCTTTGCTTCATGTGTGAATAGTTGACCCATGAGAGTTGTAAGATCTGGAGTGTGCATGTCCATGTAGAGATCCATTGCAGTGGTGAAGCTTTCCCACTTGCCATCAGCCTTGATTCCATTAATTACCTGCCTTACAATTTGTTCTTCTTCAATTTCTTCTCCTATGCTTGCTAACTGATCTGCAACATCTTTGATCTTGGTCACAAATTCTGAAATAGCTTGCTTAGGTTGCTTCCTTAGTGTTGTGAATTCAATCCACAACTGATTTTTTCCTAGCCCTTGTATTAGAGGAAAAATATGATGACAAGGTTTCCCAAGTCTCTTGGGAAGTCTTAAAATTTTTGATATGAGGTAAAAGAAAGTCAGATATAGAGTTGAGTAAATAGGACTTTGCCAATGCATCCCTTGTACACCATGTGTTGAGTTTTTCTTGCTCCTCCTTGGTTGGCAAACCTCTTGCTTTGAATGAGGGCAATTGCTCATCTCTTGAGATGTATCCATAGAGACTCCTTCCTTGTAAGTAGGTCTTCATCCTTAGAGACCATGCTTGATAGTTTTTCCTGTCCAATTTGTCAATAAATGAAGGAAAACCATCTCCCATTTTACCTTATTTGCTCTGATACCACTGTTGGGAGAAATGGATGGATGATCCAAGAGATTGAGTAGGTACTGCTAAAACCTGCTTTGTACCAGCCCTCTTTAGCTTCAGACTTGATTAGTAGACTTCCTTAGCTTCCCAATGACACCAAGAAATAGCCTATGTCCTTTGGAAATGATGTGTGCAATGATTGAATCAAAACAGATAACATTGGAAGTCACAAAGTCAAGAAAACCTTCTATTTTGGTCTTGACACCTGCTCAATGATTTGCTCAGTGTGACCAGCATAGTAGCAATTGATAAAATTCCTTCTAGGGGTATTCAATTAGCTTAGTAATCTAACATTTGCAAGTGGAATGATGTAAAATGACAAACTATACTCAGAGAAATTGATTTAGCAAAGTTAGCTATACCCCCGACTTTTTAGGACTGTAGCAGAGATAGACCAGTGAGCACCTCGACGACAATTTCTCTGAATTGACTGAATCAAATCACTTCAAACTTTGTTAGCATGTAGATGACTTTGAGCTGAATCTAATAAGCTTTGAATCACTGAATTCGGAGTAGTATTGACCGAGATATGCCCTTGACAAGTTAACAGACTTTGGAGTGGACAAGCAGTGAATACAGAGATGAATGATGTAAATGTATCTATTGATTAACAATTGTGTACAATCCCATTGGCATGTCTAGCATTGCCAAATGGTGTAGAGAGGTTTAGGCTATGGTATAGTCCTTACACACACTCAAGCTCAACAGAATGAGCCTCGGGAATGGAGTGATCTACCCGCGACTTTTTCACATCCAATTTTATAGGAAATGACTTAGGATTTGAATTCAAATTCAAATCTTTGGCTTCCTATGATCAAGCATCTAAAAGTTTGGAGATATTCTCTCAATCAAGTGATCTACCTTTCCACGAATCACTTAGGTAGGTGATTACAAAAGATTCTAAGTCAAATTAGACTTTTACAATGAGGTAAAGTGGTAATAAACCACTAGCATATGTTCCTATGGTTCTTCATGCATGTGGAGTCTTCATGATGTCTTCCAAGCCAAATGTGTAGGCTTGTGATTTACACCAACAATTTTGTGGATGCTAGAGATGAACAATCCGAGTCTTTATAGACCTTTGAGAGTTCCAACTCGTCTCCTAAGTTATCTTCAATGTCTATACAAATTCTTACACACTGCTCTAGCGTTCTGGGTTCTTTCAAGTATACATAGGAGCGTAGTTTAGAGCTCAACAGGCCATCTAGAAACAACGATACTTGCTTGGCCTGTGAGGGTAACTCTTGCATAGGACATCTTTCAACATATTGCCTAAACCTACGTCTTGCCAGTCTAACTGTTTCCTGAGGGGTTTGTTTGAAACTATGAATTAATGAAGACGTGTCATGTTTGATTCCACTTTTAGAGAATTCAGTGATGAACGACTCTAAGAAGTGATGGATGTCTCTAAATTTCCTTTGTTGCAATGGTTGGAACCAAGTTAAAGCTTTGTTCTTTAACGTTAGCCCAAAAGCATTATATTGCGTGAACATGTCTTCGACTTGCTCTGCTCTTAGTACTTGCTTAAATTCTGCGACATGGTCATAGGGATCTCCTGTCCCATCAAGATAAATTTTCATGGACTTTACTAACTGAGTGGGTCTCAATATTCTTGCCTGTTCACGTGGTCTAGGTAGAGGAAAATCATCTCTACCACCTGGTATTCTAGGGTCTCCTTGTCTATCCACTCTGTCCGTGTTTATGGCGGTTTTGTCTCTTCCTATGGGATGATTGAAACTAACTTCCGGTCTTTCTTTGTTTTTCTCTCTTTGAGTGCCATGGGCTGAGGATGTTACTGCCCCTTGTTGGCTCGCGTTTACGTTCGCTCGTGATGGAGGGAATACTAGCTCACCTCTCCATGTGTAGGTATTTCTTGCGTGGTCTGGTACCATAAAGACTCTTTCTGAAGTTCCATCCAGGTATACAACCTTTCCAGGTGTATTCGGGTCCTTGAATTCGTACATTATGATGGAGCCTACCTCACTAGGTTGTTCCATTCTATATCTCCAAAATGCTTCGTCTGTCTCTTTATTCACGAACAATTCAATGCTTCTGTTATCTTGAGGGGTCCAATCTGGAACTAGTACTCTTGTCAATACAGATTTCCCTCTAGGTGTTCTAGGTTCTTCTAATGGTTCTTTTCCTTGGGTTTTGCTTCCGTCTCCAACTGAATTACGCCAAAATCATTGGTATTGTTTGGCTGAGTACTTAAGATGTACATCGTTCCTTCTTTGTCTATGTATGCGTCTCTCGAATTTCACCACTGGACATTCCAATCCAATGGGTTGATCAGGGTTGTGCATTTGCACCACTTGTCTTCGCAAACCATCCTCATAGATGCGAGCACCTAAGCGGTTGGTTCAGAGAAATTCTAACTGAGTTCTATAGGGTCCTTCTGGTTTTTCTAAATATGCTACATTTGACCCTCCTTCTGGTCTTTCCGTGCTAAAAGCCATTTTTGATTCACTCGTGTCCGAGCTCTCGTAGGGATAACTAGTGTTCAATTGTTGAGCCCATGATCGTGTAGTGGTTCCTACACTTGCTTTTGATGATCTAAGGCTTCGTCGATCTGACTTACCTATATGTTTGCCCGATCTAAGGTTCATTAATTTACTTCCTTGCACACTCAGTACATGCTCAGATCGTCAATGATTCTTTGTTTTTGATTTGCTTGGTTATTTTTAAATGCCCTTAAGTTCTTGTTTTGTCTTAACTGTATCCATCAGGAATCAGCTTCCCATGGTACTTTTGAGTTCCCGTTCCGTCAGACTTAAGTTCTTTCCCTTTAGGTTTTCGTATCACACTTTTATCTTTTGTCTTAGACTTGAGAAATTTACGTCTCTTGAACTTAATACGTTCCTATTGTCTTTAAACCACAAAGCTACCGTTTAGCCTAAGCTAAGAATTGACTGAGGGGGTTGAGTAATCTTCCAACCTCAAGTCAACTTTGTTGGTTGCCCTGATGCCCAAGAAGCCGCGCTTCCCAAGCTTTGCGTTCTTCACTACCTTGCCTTGATTGCTCTTGATTGCCCTTGCTAGACCTATAAAAATCCAATATTAGACCAATTCTCAAATAGATGATCAAGCACTTGAGTATATACACCTTTAAAGGTCCTTTCCCTTTTGCCCAAAAACTTCAATGCCCCTTGGCTTTCCAGTCCCAACTATGTCAACCTCAAAAATATCCTCTCAAAAAATCAACGTAGTACTCGTAAAGAGCTTTCTAACGAGCCATAAAGCTCAAAAAATGGACTTCGGATGAATAAGATATGAGCGTTCAGGCCCTCAGGGGTGAAAACTGACAAACAGGTTTTTCTTCACTTATGAGCTAAGGGGTCTCCTATGAGTCTAATCACCTAAAAATTTTCAAAAATAGCCCCAAAGTTGATAAAAAAATCAAACCCTAAAAATTGCATTTGGGGTGGACAATCGCGATGGTATGAGATAATCGCGATGGTCTGGGACCGTCACGATGGTCCAGGTGAACCGTCGCGATTGCGTGGCACAATCGCGATGGTCGGAAGGAGCGAACAATTGTGATGGTCTAAAAGTGAATGATCACAATGGCGTGAATGTGAACTGTCGCGATGGTCCAAAAATGAACCATCGCGATGGCGTTAGTCAACGGTCAACGCGAACCGTCGCGATGGTTCGAGTGAACCATCGCGATGGTTCGAGTGAACCATTGCGATGGTCAAGCGCGCGATGGCATGAGACAATCGCGATGGTCTGATTTTGGGTCGTCGCGATGGCATAGAAGTGAGCAATCACGATGGTGTGAATGAACCGTCGCGATGATCTTATCAGCGAGCAATCACTATGGTCTAGCTTGCCATGTGGTAGCGTCAGCACGATGGCATGAGCCAATCGCGATGGCGTGGGGTCAACGGGATCGTCGCGATGGTCCAAGTGAACCGTGATGGTGCAAAACCGTTGCGATGGTCCGGCCGAGCCGTCGCGATGGCGTGAGCCAATCGCGATGGTGTGACACAATCGTGATGATCTGAGCCAATCACGATGGTCCACCAAAATGCAAATTTTGCAAATGCAAGTGTGGATTCGTGTATGCGCTTGTGTCGCCTATCTCGTGGTGAACTCGCTTACCAAAAAGTCCGAAGTTGGCAGACCATCGCAATGGTCTGGCAGATCTCTGAAAGAAAGTGAAATTTTACCTTTTTGCAGCCTTCCTGATGCACTGGAGCACTGTACCTACAAGAAAACTCAAAGACACAGTAGCATATGCAAGCACAAAAGCTCTCTCTCTCTCTCGCATCGTGAATGTGAGATGAAGTGAGAGTGAAGGTGAGAAGCATAGAGATGCACACACACATACACACACACAACGAAGAGACAAGCAAGACACAATGGAAGGTGAGAAATCAACTCTATTCCTCAAGAACACTCTTACAAGCTCAAAATAGCTCTAAGCTTACCTAAAAAATGAGCTCTCTAGCTCTTTTTATAGATTCTAGACTAGTTTCACATCTAGTGACCGACATAGTTAAAAAATAGGTTCATGCTATTTGAAAGGGTAAACGGTGTCTAAAAATAACCAAAATTGGTACGCTCATTCTATCTAAGCTCCTCAAGCTTGAGGACTCCTCGGCTTGCAGAAAATGGAGCTATAAATTACAAAAAGGGTTTTTACATGTTACATATAGTACAAAAGTTATGAGAATCACTATTGGAGGTTTTGAAAAGTATTTATAAAATATAAGTCTTTGAGAAATTGATTCGACTGACTCCTTGCTCTGTCTTTACATGCTTCCGCATCTTCTATGCCTCTGGCTACTGCCAACATCATATATTTTTGGATGATTTCTCTGTCTCTAAGCGGACGGTGTCGCATTTGGAACATTTATGTTTATGTTTTGAATCCTGTTGAAATGTACGGCTATGCTTAAATCCTTTAAAGTCAACCTTCACGGTGAAATGTGGCAAATTGCTTGGACACATTACTTCGAAAAAAGGAATTGCGATTGATCTGGATAAAGTTAGAGTTATCCAAGATACACCAGCTCCGAAGAGTCCAAAAGAAGTGCTCAACTGGCATGGCAAACATTTAAGAGGACTCGCTCATATTGCTATCCTGCTCAATAAGTTAGCACATGTATCGCCGAAGGATTTTCTCTGACTGATGAAGCACAGCTAGCATTTGAGCGACTCCAAAAAATGCTTGTGAGTGCTCCAACTTTAAAAGCTTCGGGTTGGCAATTGCCCTTTCATGTTTTCGTGGACGCCTCAGATCACGCAATCAGCAACGTTCTTATGTAGAAGGAAGATCCGAAGTGGTTTCGACCAGTGTACTATGCTAGTAGAAGACTCACATCCGCTGAGTAGAACTATTCGACTATGGAGCGTGAGTGCCTAGGTCTCATTTATTCTATTAAGAAGTTCCACCACTATCTCCTGGGACGATCATTCACCTTTCATGTGGACCATAGTGCTTTGCTTTACTTGGTGAAACAACAAAATTTAGTTGGGCATCTCACTCAATGGTTGTTGCTTCTAGAGGAATTTGAATATGATGTGGTCCATCGCCCTGGGGCCAGTCATGCGATTGTAGATTTTCTGTCCAGAATAGATCATGGTGAACCTCTGGAAGGCATTGATTATTCTCTTTCGGATGCTCAAGTTTTTACGGTGGCAAAACCAGAAGATGTTTTGCAGACTACTCCAACCTGGTACGACGAAATGGTGAGCTTTCTTACAAATATGGTGTCACGCCATCTCATTTATGGATGGTAGCCCAGAAGAAACTTGGGTTACGCAGCCGACGCTTTTCCATGATCATGGGGCAACTTTATCATAAAAACGCGACGGGAGTTTGGCTTCGTTGTGTACCCCTGCACGAAGTACAAGCTGTTATTTTGCAAGCACATGCAGGTGATGTCAGTGGCCATTTTGATAATCTTATTACGGTTTGGAGAATTCAATAGTCTGGACTCTGGCAGCCCACTATGTATGCTGATGTGCAAGCGACTGTTCGGAATTGTGATCCTTGTGAGCAAACCAGTGAACCTAGGGATACTCATCACTTTCCTCTCCAGCCTATTTTGCCGTTGGAACCTTTTCAAAAGTGGGGACTAGATTTCATTGGACCAATTAAACCCCCAACGGCGAATACAGGTTCCCTTTTTATACTTATCTGTACAGACTATTGAACCGGATGAGTGGAAGCGTGGGCAACTAAACAAGCCACTACACCGTGGTGGCTAAGAAGCTCCAAAATGACATATTCCCTCGGTATGGTCTTCCATTGGAATTAGTTTTGGATCGTGACCCGCATTTTCTGAATCAATTGATTGCGGAGCTCACAAAGGGATTTCGTATTAAACATCGATTTAGCTCTCTGTATTATCTTTGAGCTAATGGTTTAGTCGAATATACTAACAAGGTGCTGTTACAGATGCTCCAGAAATGCTCTTGGATAATACTCATCAATGGGATATTATTCTTCCTACGGTGCTCTGGGCCTATCGCACCTCTTACAAAGTTTCGGTAGGAAGCACACCCTTTAAGTTGTTGTATGGGCAGGAGACTATTCTTCCATTTGAACTTTCCGTCCCAAGTTTTCGGATTGCAATCCAGAAGTGTTTAATTTTGGACCAATCTTTTGCGTATTGCATGGATCAGCTGTGCGAGTTAGATGAAGTTCGCTATTAGAGTTTTCTCTTGCTTTAGGAAGTACAACAGTGGCAGAAGCGTTGGCATGACCGGAATTTGCATACTCGAATTTTTCACCCCGGAGATTTAGTTCTGTATTTTCATTTGAAGATGAAACAAAAGATGGGCAAGTTGAAACTATGTTGGACTAGTCCATTACGGATTCATAAAATTTGCAGACCGGGTACATTCCGGATTGCTACACTCACAGGATACATTCTGCCAATGGTCGTCAATGGGTCCAAGCTCTAGCCCTATCAATGCTCACAAAAAAAAAATCCATGGGATCGAGATCTCATGCAGACGGCGAGTACAGAGGCTGTGGTTGTTGGAGAAATCTGCGCATTGCTTGGCAAACCTTGCTCCGGTGAATACCGTTTTGCGTAGCTATCGGATGACAACCCACTGAAGTGGGGTATGTTACTTATGACCATGGTGATCAATTTGAAGGCTAAGCACTATGGAGTATCCCAGCAGCTCTTTGCACTGGTGAAGGAAGTGATGAAGACCCAAGTAAACTGGGTGAAAATAACTTTCTGGAAATTAAAGAAAGAAGTCTAGAGACTATTCCGATGGACTGGACAGGCACTCAACGCAGTACTGGACTCCAAGGTGGGGGTGATTTTCTCATTACTTTTTTTGACCCCGGAGTATTTACCTCGAGAATACACAGTATGCTCGAGTAAAGTGTTCTTATAACTTTTGAAGAAATGAGTAGTAGAGCTGCGGTCGGGAGGTAACACTTCTCAGGATCAAATGGATACTAAGATTGACAAAGAGGAGGATTCTAGAAGGTGCTAGGTGGAAGAGAGGAGAGCCCGAGAAGAAGCAGAGAGGAAGGCCAAGGAGGAAGCAGAGAAAAAGGTCAGGGAAGAAGCACAAAGGAAGGCCAGGGAAGATGAGGAAGAGGCAACGCGAAACGAGGAAGAGGCAGCACGAAGAGGGGCTGAAGAAGAGCAGTCCTGGAAACAGCAAGAGGATGAAAGTGGACGTTCCGGTGAAACCTCATGCAGAATTCCGATATTACATACATTTTCAGAATGTGGCCTAGTAGAAAAATGGAAAATTTTCGAAGGCAGAGTGAAGTTACCCGCACTTAAATCCACAGATGTAATATATCCATGGTTGTATAGCAAGGAGACTATTTGACCAGAGATACTGGGAGATTTAGCTTGTGGGTAAGCATGGAGTTCGGTGAAGCTAGAAGATTTCCAGAATAAATATAATGCCATGATAGTGTAAAAAGATAATTGGATTGCAGAAAAGAAGCAGATTACAATTCAGATCACTCAGCTGCAAGAAGAGTTAGAAGCAATAAGGGCTGAGAACAGGGGTAATGACAATCCTGTTAATGAATAGCTAGTGGATGAGTTAAATAAGACTTTGATCGAAAACAATACTCTAAAGATTACTGCGGAAGAGAAAACCAAAATCATAGCTTGATTGCAAGCAAAAATCGGTCAAGTGTAGAAATCAAACCACAAGTTAAAGAAAAGTAATAAAGAGTTAAATACGAAGTTGCAGAAAGCTCAACAAGAAGCGCAAAGGTTAAAAACCAAAGTAAAAGATCAGAGTAGTGAATTGAAAAGAAAGAGCATTTGGACTGCAGAAGTGGAGGAAAGGCTGGCGGTTTGGAATTCAGATTTCACAGCATTGGAAGAAAAATTACGAACAGTTCAAGAAGCTCTGGATACTATACATGCCCAAGTTGCGGGAATTGCAAAATTAGAAAAGCAGGTAGCACAATGGAAGCAGCACTGTGCGGATGCTAATCTAGTGCTGGTAGATAAAGAAGTAGAGGTGGAAAAGTTCCGGAAGGAAGCCAAAAGTTTGGAAATTTCTTGTCAAGGTAGAGTAGAGGAAGTAACGAAGGATGCTGTAGACATACATACTAAACTGAATGATGCTACATTAGCTTTTGATAAACTAATAGAAGGGTTTCAATAGAAAAACTAATAGAAGGGTTTCAATAGAAGTTCTCCAGATTAGAAGTTGCCACAGTTAGTTATAAAAGCCTTAGTCAACAAGCCTTAGAACCTAAGCAGTTTTTCAATCAGAAATGCTCTTAGCCGAAGAAAATCTTAGAGAAATGTTCAATGAATTGCGCAATGATATAGAGAGAATAATGTTTCCGGAATTATAGAATCAAAATGATGATTTCTAAATTCTGTGTAATTTTGTACTTAGTGGGTTCAGATCCACCGTGCGTGCCAATGTTAGCAGCCAGTGTGGTCGGACTATTCTTTGTAATTTACACTTTTGTAATAATGGAGATGTCAAGGATTTCTGGAATAACGGAGCTTTGGAACGGTATGACATTCATTCGTACTTCTTACTTATGACCCACGGAGATGAGTTACTATGGGTTCTTCGGAATTTCGGACGTGACAATTATGGAAACGAAGATACACAGTGTAGTGAAGGAAGTGGAATATACAGAGCAAAGAACACTTGTAACTACAATGCTATGATGAAACACCATATCTATTTCTGAATCAGATAACTATTGTACTGTGTAGTTAAGATTCCGAATGTCTATGAATTGTCTGTTTGCGCTAAGTCATATTGAAGTAATGGAACAGAAACACATGTTTATGAATAGGAATATTTGTGAATCCTCGTTCCCCAAACCTATCACTTGGGTACTGTTAGTTTTAAGGCGAACAATATCCAAACAACACACATGCATACACATGCATATGCATGCATACATACACTTATACACACACATACACTCACATACACATATACATACACATGCATAAACACACATACACACATACATACACATGCATACACACATACATACACATGTACATACACATATACATACAAACACATACACACATACATACACACACATACACACACATACACACATGTACCTACACATGCATAAACATATACACACAAACATACACACACATACACTCACATGCATACATGCATACACATACATATGCATACACACATAAAACACACATACACACACATACATTCATATACAGGTATATATATACATACACATGCGTACACACACATACATACACACACATACATACACACACATACACACATACAAATACACATACACATATGCATACACACACATGCATCCACACATACACACACATACACTCACATATAGGTATATATATACATACACATGTGTACACACACATGCACATAGATACACATACACACACATACATACAATATAAGTGCACACACATACATACAACATAAGTGCACACACATACACATATACGCACACACATACAATCACATACACACATATACATACACACACATACATGCATATATACACACATTCATATACACAAAAACATACACCTACACACATATACATACACACAAGCACATGCATACACACGTACACATGTATACACACATACATATGCATACACACATATACATGCATACACACATACACATACATGGATACACACATACACATATATGCATACACACACATATCTCACATGCGTACACATGTGCATACACACATGCATATATCACACACATACATACACATCATGCACACACACGCACACACACACATATATATGTGTGTGTATGTATGTATGTGTGTATATATATATATATATATATATATATATATATATATATATATATATATATATATATATATATATATATATATATATATATATATATATATATATATATATATATTTCTAATCTTTTTTGTTTTATATGTACAGATATTATGCATTGTAGTAGAGAGCAAAAGGCGAAATATATTCTCATAAAAAATCTTATGAGAGGAAAAGTTCCACCTGATTCCTTAGGGGCTATCATACATGAGTATACAGACATGCCACTCAAATCAACGAGGACCATAATACATATATAGATACATACACATCATGCATATAAACATACACACACACACAAAAATATACATATATACACACACATGCACATACTATAAGACCATCATAGCAAAGCTCTCTAAAAGGGGAATCCATCGTCGTGCATTACCATTGTACCACTTCATCATATTCTTTAGAAATACCAAGAATTCCTAAATTTGATAGAGAGACCAATTCACTGACATAAACCTCCTTTTCAAGCGACTTCGCCATTAGGAAAAGCCTCTTTGTCGGAAATCCTTGATCTTACTAGCCCAAGTTTTTACGGTGGCCGAACCGGAAGATGTTCTATAGACTACTCCAACCTGTTACGACGAAATGGTGAGCTTTCTTACAAATGGTGTCATGCCATCTCATTTACGGACGGTAGCCCAGAAGAAACTTGGGTTACGCAGCCGACGCTTTTCCATGATCATGGGGCAACTTTAACATAAAGACCCGACGGGAGTTTGGCTTCGTTGTGTACCCCAGCACGAAGTACAAGCTGTTATTTTGGAAGCACATGCAGGTGATCTCAGTGGCCATTTTGGTCATCTTATTACGGTTCGGAAAATTCAATAGTCTAGACTCTGGCGGCCCACTATGTATGCTAATGTGCAAACGACTGTTCGGAATTGTGATCCTTGTCAGTGAACCGGTGAACCTAGAGATGCTCATCACTTTCCTCTCGAGCCTATTTTGTCATTGGAACCTTTTCAAAAGTGGGGACTAGATTTCATTGGACCAATTAAACCCCCAGCGGCGAATACAGGTTCCCTTTATATACTTATCTGTACGGGCTATTGCACCCAATGGGTGGAACGTGGGAAACTAAACAAGCCACTACACCATGGTGGCTAAGAAGATCCAAAATGACATATTCCCTTGGTATGGTCTTCCGTTGGAATTAGTTTTGGATCGCGGCACATATTTTTTGAATCAATTGATTGCGGAGCTCACAAAGGGATTTCGTATTAAACATCGATTTAGCTCTATGTATTATCTTTGAGCTAATGGTTTAGACAAAAGTACTAACAAGGTGCTATTACAGATGCTCCAGAAAATGCTCGTGGATAATACTGATCAATGGGAGATTATTCTTCCTACAGTGCTCTGGGCCTATTGCACCTCTTACAAAGTTTCGGTGGGAAGCACACCCTTTAAGTTGTTGTATGGGAAGGAGGCTATTCTTCCATTTGAACTTGCGGTCCCAAGTTTCCAGATTGCAGTCCAGAATCATTTAATTTCGGACCAATCTTTTGCGTATCGCATGGATCAGCTGCACCAGTTGGATGAAGTTCGCTATTAGAGTTTTCTCTTGCTTCAAGAAGTACAACAACGGCAGAAGCGTTGGCATGACCGAAATTTGCATACTCGGATTTTTCACCCCAGAGATCTAGTTCTGTATTTTCATTTGAAGATGAAACGAAAGATGGGCAAGATGAAATTATGTTGGACTGGTCCGTTCCAGATTCATGAAATTTGCAGACCGGGTACATTCCGGATTGCTACACTCATAAGATACATTCTGTCAACGATCGTCAATGGGTCCAAGCTCCGGCCCTATCAATGCTCACGAAAAAAAAAATATGTGGGATCGGGATCTCATGCAAGATGCACAGTAACTATTTTGCATGCAAACTCATAACCAGTAAAAGGTGACGGTGGTGACGTTTTTAATCAAGATGTGTTCCTTATTTCGAGAGTCAGTAATCAGTGTAGATTCAAGAGTTATGATCCATTGATCACTATCAAGATGCGTTGCTTATTTTGAGAGCCAGTAAGCAGTGCAGATTCAAGAGTTATGATCCCTTGATCACCCATCATGATGAAGACTCGCAGTTTGTTACACAAGAAGGTGGGGCATAGAAGGCTGTGAACTCTGCCAAATTTGGCTTATTTGGCGAGTTTGCGAGCAGAGCGAATATAGCGAGTGTCGTGCGCGAGAGCAACAAAACAGGCAAGTCGCGACAAGATGGCAATGACGTTTTTTGATTGCCACCTTTTGTACATCCCAGAGAAGATCTCACGGGAGCAGAAGGAGTGGTTCGAGTGTAGAGGACTCCTGTAGTGTGCTATGATAGATTGGTGAAGCATAAAGCCTCATCCCCAAGCCACAAGGATAGCGAAGGAAATAGTCCGACAGACAGAGGGAAATGACATTAACGTTCAAGATATCAGTATCCAAAGAGGATAGGAAGAAGTACATTTAACAGTGGATTTGATTGCAGAACGATTCCATGTGGCCAAGCAATGTATCACAGCGAGTACAGAGGCTATGGATGTTGCAAAAATCTGCGCATTTCTCAAAAAACGCTGCTCGGGTGAATACCATTTTGTGCAGCTATCGGACGACAACCCACTAAAGTGGGGTACGTTACTTATGAACATGGTGATAAATTTGAAGGCTATGCACTATGGAGTATCCCAGCAACTCTTTGCACTGGTGAAGGAAGCGATGAAGACCTAGGTAAACTGGGCGGAAATAACTTTTCAGAAATTAAAGAAAGAAGTCTAGAGACTATTTCGACGGACCGGATGGGCACTCAACGCAGTACTGGACTCCAAGGTGGGGGTGATTTTCTCGTTACTTTTTTCGACCCCAGAGTCTTTACCTCGAGAATACACAGTATGCTCGAGTAAAGTGTTCTTACAACTTTTGAAGAAACGAGTAGTAGAGCGGCATTCGGGAGGCAACACTTCTCAGGATCAAATGGATACTGAGATTGACAAAGAGGAGGAATCTAGAAGGTGCTAGGTGGAAGAGAGGAGAGCCCAGGAAGAAGCAGAGAGGAAGGCCAAGGAGGAAGCAGAGAAAAAGGCCAGGGAAGAAGCACAAAGGAAGGCCAGGGAAGATGAGGAAGAGGCAATGCGAAACGAGGAAGAGGCAGCATGAAGAGGGGCTGAAGAAGAGTAGTCCCGGAAACAACAACAGGATCAAAGTGGATGTTCCGGTGAAACCTCACACAGAATTCCGGTATTACATACATTTTCGGAATGTGGCCTAGTAGAAAAATGGAAAACTTCCGAAGGCAGAGTGAAGTTACCCTCACTTAAATCCACAGATGTAATATATCCATGGATGTATAGCAAGGAGAGTATTTGACCAGAGATACTGCACTACACCATCTCAAACAACCTTAGATCAACATGTTGAAGCATCCCAGACTAGATAGAGAGAAGTAATCATACCCATTTACATATGACCACTTTCCACCAAGCCACCACTTAATGCATCATTCATAGCTACAACATTCAACATCTTTGATATACCATCATCATCTATGTCGATCCCAATACCATGCCCACCTATAGATAAAGCATCACCATTATTCCAAACCACAAACACTCGGTCTTCTTCATCAAGCATTAAAATGTAGATGATACTAACTCTTTTGAAGGAGTATGGATTTCACAAAGGCCAAGATTAGAGATGAACAAGCAAAAGGAAAAGTTCAAGACACACATGAGCTTGCAAGATTGCAATGAGAAATCCATGAAGAATGCATGCAACATACAGAGACTAGATCACAATTGGCAGCCAGATAGGAAGACATCATCACACAAACATCACAAGTAAGTACTCTTTCTGTTAGAGAAATCTTATTGAAGAAATAATTGCAGATGAAAACATATGAGGTAGAGAAGAGTCCAAACGACTAGGAGTACATGATAGAGCAATTCTTGAACACTCAAAGTTTAGCATTCATGGAAGTACCACTAAAGACTTCTCTGACTACCACTTCTGAAGTGTGTACCATATGCTTGTAGCTAGAAGAGAAGATGCACTTGCAACAAAGCGAGGCCAAGGCAAAGAGGAAGAATTGAGAGGATTGCTACATGAGACAAGGAATGTTTATAATCCTAATTTACTTGAAGCCACTTGTAGAAGTGCTAAGAGGATATCAAAGCTTCATGAAGATATTGATGAAGTGAGTCATAATTTGGACCTATATAGGAATGAGAACGAGGTTCTACGCATTCAAGTGGATGATCTTCAATGGGTACAAGATCCTCAACTTTGACAGTTCCTATAAATGAAGCTGCACAAGTATCAACATCACTCCATCTCCTTAGCATGAGCACACTTCAACAACTTTATCAGATCACATGGAAGCAATAAAGGGTGATGACACCATGTTTCTAGTGGAGTTAGAATTTAGAGAGCAACCACCTTTTGAGAGCCTACACACATAGATTAGGGAACTCTGCATTCAAGGTATGGATGAAATTGTAGAGCTTGAGATGGAAATCTTATGTAGTAGCTTGGTAAAGTTAATTATGACTAGGAAAGCTATTCATCTCTTATACTCAACTCCAACATCTTTCACCCTCATGAGAGAGCAGATCGGGCAATACCTTTTACATAGAGTAGCAGCAAATGATTATAAACTCATCTACAAAAAAGAAGACCCTACACATCTATTAGATCATGTATGGTGCCTCTCGAAAGAAGGCATTCTGGGCAAAAAATCCTTTTTTTTTTACCCTTCTCTCTATTGCCATCCTTCTTATAGAATCATCAAGGTTATTGTCGAATACAATGATGCAACACAATATATGAGTTGCTAAGGAAACAACAAGATCAAACAATTGGGAAGCAATGGTGGAACTATCCTGAGCTCCCATTGTTAAAAGTCAAGCTTCAAGCTAAAAATTCGTGGGGAATCTTTTATGGACATGTGGAGCAATCAAAGGAAGCCAAAAGCCACGAGATTCCATCAAGAAAAGTCACTCAACCACTCCCCAAGTCATCTCAACTAATTCCTCCAAGTTAGGAGGCTGATTTGGAAAGGTAGTTCCTAGATTTTAGGGGCACACCTCTCACTATAAAAGGAGCATGTATCCCGACTTCTTTTGGGCCATCTTCTTGGAGTTTTAGCTCATGTAAAGTGAGCACTAAGTGCTGGAGTTGTGATAAGCAAGCCCCTTGCTTAAGCAACCCCCTTGCTTGCTTGTTTGTTTTCTTTTAGTAGGCATATCTATGTGTGTGCGCAGGCAGTGTTGCAACTCTCTACCCCTGAGTTGTTAGCATTGGTTCTCCCTCATATGGTATCCATTTGATGTAATTCTTGTCTCATTGGATAGCTATAAGAGTCTATTTTATGCTTACCAATTCTCTGGAGCATTCTCTGAGTAAGCTGGGAGCAACATTCATTTTAGTGAAGTTGTGTGATTGATATCTCTCTCTTTGTGTAGGCTCTGTTGGAAATATTTTGCTCTCTGTTGTAAGGGCTGGTTCTCCTTCTCTATGTATCCATTTGCTATGATTTTGGTGTCATTGGGTAGCTATTAGAGTCCTCTAAAGTTGACTTAAGTTTGAAATTCATTCTCTGTATAATCTCTGAGAAAAGTTTGCTGGAGTGAAGTGAGGTCTCTGCTTGACTAGCAGTTGTGAGCATTCAACTAGCTCATGTTGTAGACATTGTTTCTCTTTGTGTAAGCATCCATTTCAAGTGAAATTTGTTTTGTTGGAAAGCCCTTGGTGTCTACTACAGGTCTACAAAAGCTCACTGGAGTTCTCTGCATAAGCTCTGAGTAAGAGCATTTTTGGTGTGCAGAGGTCAAAGAAGGATACCTGTGGAGGTCATTCGCGCTTCATCGTTGCTTAGGGGTTGAGATACTTCCCCCATCACCCATCACCTCCAAAGAATGAGCTCACCCTTCATACAAAGGCCAAGGTAATTATGCTTCTACAAGTTCAGAAAATGACAATCTCTTGATGATGCACATGAATGGGAATTCAAGCAAAGTAGATAACACTTGGTATATTGATAGTGGATGTAGCAACCATATGAGTTGCAATGCTTCTTGGTTTACTAATCTACATGTTCCCAAAGGTAAAGGACATGTAGAAACAGGTGATGATACAGCCCATGAGATCTCCCATGTTGGAGATGTAGCTTTGGATGACAAGGAGGAAGGAAGATGTCTCAAGGATGTCTTGCATGTACCTACCATCACAAAGAACTTGGTGTCCGTTGGGCAAATGGTTGAAAGAGGCTATCAAGTAAGGTTCAACAAAGGTGGATGCTTTGTGGAGAACCCTAAGCAAGGTTACAAGGTCATAGCAAGAGGAAAGAAGCAAGGGAGACTCTTCACTTTGGAGGTAAATTCTCATTCTACTCAACATGTCTACTTCACATATGGAAACAAGAGGATTTCGGAGTTGGACTTGTGGCACAAGAGGATAGGTCACATCAACATACAAAGAATGAAGGAAATGCAATTCAAGAGGCTGGTTGAAGGTCTTCCCAACTTCCAAGGACAAGGTATGAAGCATTTATGTGAATCTTGTCAACTAGGGAAGCAAGCGAGACTTCCATTCAAGAAGAGTGGCTACATAAGCCAACAATCCATTGGAGGTAACAAGTACTTTGTCACTTTTATAGATGATTGCACAAGGATGGTTTGGGTTTATTTCATCAAAAACAAATCAGATGTGTTTACATGTTTCAAAGCATTCAAGGCAATGGTAGAGAAGGAAACAGGTACATATATCAAGAAGCTAAGGTCCGATGGAGGGGGAGAATATTTCTCAAATGAGTTTTCTGATTTTTTAATGGATCAAGGCATCAAGAGGCAAGTAACATGCAGGTACACACCCCAACAAAATGGAGTAGCAGAGAGAAAGAATAGATACATTGCCGAGATCGCTAGAGCAATGCTTAATGAGATGAATGTACCTAACATGTTTTGGAGTGATGCAGCAAATACCGCCGTGTATCTAATGAATAGGGCTCCTACCTCAGGGATCCATGACTTGACACCATATCAAGCCTATTATGGTAAGAAACTTGATCTTTCCCACTTGAAGATATTTGGATGTACTTGTTATGTACATGTGCCAAGTGAATTGAGGCACAAGCTACAACCAAAGGCAGAAAAGTGTGTGTTTCTAGGATATTCAAATGATCATAAAGGTTACAGGTGCTTCAACCCAAATACAAAGGACTTGAGGATATCAAGGGATGTAGCATTTGATGAGCTACTCCCTTGGTATAAGAAGTATGATTGTATGCAGGACTATGAAGAAGAAAAGCATGGACATGATGAAGAACAAATCGACCTAGAGCTAAGCGGCCCAAGGTGTTCCATCAATGAAGATAGTTCAAGCATGAACTCACCATGGAGGGGGAGACCTTCATCAAGCTATGAAGCACAATCAATCAACAAAGGCAAAGCAACATTGGTGGAGTTGGATGAAGAAGGTAATGAAGTTGAAGATGATGAAGGACACATGATGGAGAAAGAAGCCACGTCAAAGAAAGAGATCAAGTTCCCAAGGCAAAGGAGGTTTATTCCTCCAAAAGGTGAAGAAAGGAAGTCTTCTAGAGTTAAGTATCCAACTCAAAGGTTTACTTATGATTCATACATGGCAACACATTATGCATATATGAACAAAGTAGTAGAAGATCATGAGCCCGATTGCTATGAAGATGCAAGCAGGTACACCGAATGGAAAGAGGCAATGCAAGAAGAGATCGACGCACTTGAGGAAAATCAAACATGGACTCTAGTGCCCAAGAAGGAGAACATGAAGGTAATAGGTAATAAGTGGGTGTATAAAGTAAAGAGGAATTCAGATGGATCTATTTCTAGGTTCAAAGCAAGATTGGTGGCTAAGGGTTTTGCACAAACCTATGGAGTGGACTTTGAAGAGACATTCAGCCCCGTGGCAAAGATGAGCACCATTAGGACACTCATTGCAATGGCTGCTAGCAAAGGATGGAAGCTCTTCCAATTGGATATCAAGAATGCCTTTCTCAATGGAGACTTGGAAGAAGAGGTATACATGGAGCAACCACTAGGTTTTGTTCATAAAGAGTTTCCACATCATGTTTGTAGGTTGAAGAAGGCACTTTATGGCCTAAAGCAAGCTCCAAGGGCTTGGAACCAAAGATTGGTGGACTATTTGATCAAATGTGGTTACAATCAATGCAAGGCGGATCCATCTCTCTTCATCAAACAAAGAGGAGAACTTGTGGTCTACATGTGTGTGTATGTAGATGATCTTATCATTACAGGTAATGATACAAAGGGCATTGAGGAGATCAAGGCAAAGCTTGGAAAGGAGTTCAGGATCTCTGATCTTGGAGATCTTAGGTATTTTCTTGGCATTGAAGTTGTATACAAAGAAGAAGGTATTATGCTCATACAAAGGAAGTATATTCTAGACCTACTTGAGAGGTTTGGGATGCTACATTGCAAGCCTATTTCAAATCCCATGGAAGTTAATGTAAAGCTAAGCTCCATTGATGGAGAGCCATTAGAGGATGTAACTTTGTATCGATCTATTGTAGGCTCTTTCAATTATGCCACAATAACCAGGCCTGACATAGCATATGGAGTTGGAGTGTTATCACAATTTATGCATAGTCCAAGGACTACACACTTGCAAGCTGCAAGAAGAATGTTGCGATATCTCAAAGCCACTATAAATGAAGGATTGTTCTACTCATTTGATGATGATATGCAGGTCAAAGCTTATTCCGATGCCGATTGGGCCGGTTCGAAGGAAGATAGAAGGAGTACAAGTGGTTACCTAGTCATGCTAGGTAGCAAGATCATCTCATGGATTTCAAAGAAGCAACCCACGGTGGCATTATCTTCCACCGAGGCTGAGTATAGAGCTTTGGCTCAAGTCACATGTGAGCTAATGTGGATTAAGAAGTTATTTATGGAGCTTAATTTGCAGGTTGACACATATCCAATTTTTTGTGACAACATGAGTAGCATTCATCTAGCATCGAACCCTGTCTATCATGCTAGAACCAAGCATATTGAAGTGCACTATCACTTCATAAGGGAAAAGGTGATATCCAAGGAAGTTTCAGTACATCATATTGGTACTAAGGACCAAGTTGCGGACATGTTTACAAAGGCTTTGGATGGGATGAAGATTTCAAAATTCAAGCAATGCATCAACATGAAGGAGCTTGGATGAGGATGAAGAATTGAAGCTTGAGGGGGAGTGTTAAAAGTCAAGCTTCAAGCTAAAAATTCGTGGGGAATCTTTTATGGACATGTGGAGCAATCAAAGGAAGCCAAAAGCCACGAGATTCCATCAAGAAAAGTCACTCAACCACTCCCCAAGTCATCTCAACTAATTCCTCCAAGTTAGGAGGCTGATTTGGAAAGGTAGTTCCTAGATTTTAGGGGCACACCTCTCACTATAAAAGGAGCATGTATCCCGACTTCTTTTGGGCCATCTTCTTGGAGTTTTAGCTCATGTAAAGTGAGCACTAAGTGCTGGAGTTGTGATAAGCAAGCCCCTTGCTTAAGCAACCCCCTTGCTTGCTTGTTTGTTTTCTTTTAGTAGGCATATCTATGTGTGTGCGCAGGCAGTGTTGCAACTCTCTACCCCTGAGTTGTTAGCATTGGTTCTCCCTCATATGGTATCCATTTGATGTAATTCTTGTCTCATTGGATAGCTATAAGAGTCTATTTTATGCTTACCAATTCTCTGGAGCATTCTCTGAGTAAGCTGGGAGCAACATTCATTTTAGTGAAGTTGTGTGATTGATATCTCTCTCTTTGTGTAGGCTCTGTTGGAAATATTTTGCTCTCTGTTGTAAGGGCTGGTTCTCCTTCTCTATGTATCCATTTGCTATGATTTTGGTGTCATTGGGTAGCTATTAGAGTCCTCTAAAGTTGACTTAAGTTTGAGATTCATTCTCTGTATAATCTCTGAGAAAAGTTTGCTGGAGTGAAGTGAGGTCTCTGCTTGACTAGCAGTTGTGAGCATTCAACTAGCTCATGTTGTAGACATTGTTTCTCTTTGTGTAAGCATCCATTTCAAGTGAAATTTGTTTTGTTGGAAAGCCCTTGGTGTCTACTACAGGTCTACAAAAGCTCACTGGAGTTCTCTGCATAAGCTCTGAGTAAGAGCATTTTTGGTGTGCAGAGGTCAAAGAAGGATACCTGTGGAGGTCATTCGCGCTTCATCGTTGCTTAGGGGTTGAGATACTTCCCCCATCACCCATCACCTCCAAAGAATGAGCTCACCCTTGATTAGATGCTCAAGGTAATCAAGTACACATATAAGATGGAGCATGTATCAAATATCACACTCTGAATGACACAAAAGAAGAAGAAGCTTGGAGCAAAACATGCAATACTAAATTTATTACCAAGAGAATGTACAAAGATAAGTGATCGTTAGGGTTATAGGTATATATACAAGTCGGGAGGGAAAACCTCCTAAAGAGGGAAAAAAGAGCCCCAACGGTCTCAATGTGTTCACACACATCACTATCAAAATATATTAAGAAATTCCCCTTGGAAGTGATGCAGTGAACAAGGAGCTTACACTCATGTATAAGGAAGTGCAAAGCTATGTGGAATCAATCCACAAAAGGAAGTAAGCCCAAAGCTTTGCAGAAAGCTTCAAACTTCTCCCTAGCCAAAGCCTTTGTGAAAAGGTCTGCAATGTTCTCCTTTATGGGAACATATGCCAAATTGATCTCTCCAGTAGAGAACCTCTCCTTGACATAATGATAGTGCACCTCAATGTTCTTAGTGCGAGCATGGAGCACAGGGTTTCTTGCAAATGCCAATGCGCTCTGGCTTTCAGTGAAGATGATGGTGGTAGAAGACTGACCAACACCCAAAGTAGCCATAAGGTGTGTGAGCCATGCACACTCAACAATTACTGTGAAAGCTACCCTATACCAAGCGTCACAACTAGAAGTGGCCATAGTAGGCTATTTCTTGCTCAACCAAGATATGCATGAACTACCAAGCATGAAGCAAAAACCACTGGTGGACACATGAGTGTCATAGAAACCAACCCAATCAGATTCAAAAAAGCATGTAAATCTAGCGATGGTGATCCTCCCTTGGGGTAAAACAATCCAAGGAGCTGGGTACCACTCAAGTATAAAAAAATGCGTTTAACTGCTTGCCAATGCTTGACACCTAGGCAATGCATAAACCTGCTAATTTGTGAGACAACAAACTGAATATCAAGCCTAGTTATACATAAGTAAATCAAACATCCAACAACTTGCAGATAGAGAACATCATCAAATGCATCTCAACATCATGAAGACTCAACCGTAAACTTGTTTCCATAGGAGTGGTGCTAGGTTTGCGGTCTTCAAGGCCAAAACATTGTAATAATGTGTTAATGTAATTTTTTTTATAGAAAGCTACTCCACCATCAACTTGCATAAATTGAATGCCCAAATAATTATGCAAATGCCTCAAATTTGACATTTCAAATGAGGCATGCAAATCATCCTTAAAATCAGCAATATGCTTCTCATTAGGACCACTGAGCAACATGTCATCAACATAGACAACAATGATCAAAAGCACATCATTTGCATGCTTAATATATAAGGTGCTCTTAGTTGGACTATTCTCAAAACCATGTGCGATCAAGTAGGCATGTATCTTTTAATACTAACCACGTGGTGCTTGCTTCAAACCATATAATGCCTTTTTCAATCTGACACTTTGTTTTCTTTCCCATTTTGCACAAAACCAAGGGGTTGAAAAACATACACTTCTGAATGTAAATCACCGTTCAAAAATTTAGTTTTAATGTCCAACCGATGTGCATTCCAACCTTGATGAGCTGCAAATGTATAGATGCTATGAATAGTAGTCATTTGGCATGTGGGAGCAAAACAAATTTTGCATAATCTATGAGCTTATATAGCCCACACATAAAATGCTAGAAGCAATAATAACATCACCATTTGACACATCATGAATTGTACATCTATCATCAACAAATTTCATAACCAAGCCAATCTTGGCCAATGCTTAAATTTATAAAAAAACTTTATTGATCCCTTGCACGAACAAAGCATCTAACAATCTGAAAGAACTACCATCAACAATGGTCAAAATGATCTTATCAACTCCCATTACTAGATAATATTCCCTATAGGGGCAAGCTCATGTGAACTGAAGAAACTGCACTGTGACGTAATATGTTTGGTTGCCCCATTATCAAAGTACCAAACATCTGATTCTACTACAGACATACATTGTTCATGAGAAGATGGGTCTTAACTGCAAATAGTAATAAATTCCTTATCTTCATTTTGCACAAGATTAGCAGACTCTATTTTAGGTGTAGAGGCCTCTAGCTTCTTTTTTCTTTGCCGCTTTTGCAGCCAATTTTGGATAGCTCTTTATGACATGATCATTTCCTTTACAGTATTTGCAAAACAATTTCTTCTTTTCTAATTTCTTCTCATCTTTGTCTTCCTTTTTTGACTATGCAAGATTAGCAAATTTTTTCTTACTAATAAATGAGCTCCATTACCCTTTGCCCTTCTGACTAGGTAAGAAAGCTTGATTTCCTACATGCATGATGCACATAGTTTTCTTGGACTAATCTTGGTGCAGAAAGGCAGAGACTAACTCCTCAAATGTTAAGGCATTTGGACTGCCTTTCATCATCAAATGAAGAGTAGGAGAAAAACTCTAATATGAATCTAGAAGACCATTCAAAACAGTCTGCACAAGTGAATTGTCTATCAAGACTTCATCAGCAAAATCAACCGCTCCTTTTAAATCTTTGATCTTTGTCAAAAACCTATCCATCAAATATGCTCACGATTCAATTGTTTTCGAAGGTAAGCAATACGAGCCTCATTTCTTGCATGTTACAAAGTGGTAAGCATCCTTTACTATTTTGCAACAGTGAATATGTAGGATAATGGCACATTTGATAGACAAGGCTATCAATGCATGTGCCTGAGCATCTCTAACATCCCAACGAAGTTACTTTATCATGCAGTAATATGAGCCTGGATCTAGGGCATTATGGTTTTGTGTGGGGCAATCATTAGCCATGTGATCAATGCTACATGTATAGAAACATTTGATAGTAGTGACCTTCTGATTCTATCTATTTCGTAAGCTTCCTCCTAGCTTCTATGCAACTAACTCGGCTAATTCCTTTGCCGACGATGTAGGTTTGGATGTTGACACTATCCACGTATTTTGATCCTTTATGAGACTAAGTACAATCAATTTGCATGATGACTCATATAAGTGAGTTTTCCTAGAGTGTCTAAGTCTTTGAACTCATACACTAAGTACTCTTGCTTAGTACGACTTCAATTTCCAGAAAGCCTCTTTATAGACATGTTAGTGTAAAGCTCTATGGCGGTATTATCATGAGATATCTTCATGGTGGTTATGATTCTAGTCAATACCAAATTCTTTCTTAGAGTGGATGGAATCTCCTTTGGATCCTCCTCTTTTGAATCTCTAACTTGAGACTCTATGAGAATGCTCCCAAAGTCATCCGTTCTATCAGGGTGACTAGTGTAACCACATACATAGTTACTTTCTTGTCTATGTATGTTCCTCATAGATGTGAGCACCTAATTAGTTGGTTTGGATATATTCTAGCTGCATCTTGTAAGACCCTTCTAGCACTTCTAAGTAAGCTACCCTATTGCTAGGAATACATCTCTCCATGCTATATGAACTCTCTGTATCACTCATTTCCTGGATTTCACTCGATGGGTGATTATCTAACTGCTTCGACTAGGTGTTGTTGTGTGGTTCACACTAGCTTCAAATGATCTTAGGCTTTGTCGATCCACTTTTCCCCAGTACTTGCCTGATCTAAGGTTCATGTATTAGTTCCCAATTTCCTTTTTCTCCCTTCCTTTCAATATTTTCTTTTTAAAGATTCTCCACTTATTAGTTCACTTGTTTAGTTATTATTATTTTTTTCTTGTTAGTTCTTGTCTTAGTGTGTCATCATCAGGAACGCTTAAATTAATTGACTTAACCTTGAATCATTAGATTAAGTTCTTTTACCCTTATTTTTTTCATTATTATAATATTTTAAAGTGTTGAACTTGATCCCTTAAAATCTCTAGAACTTGAGAATTCTTATCGTCACCCTAAGCCCTATTACTAGCACTACACATCTTAGCCCAAGATAGAATTGAGAAAGGGGATTTGTAATTTCCCAACCTCAAGTTGTGTTTGCAGCTTTGTGTTGCCTAGGAAGATCTCCCAAGCCTTACTTTCCCGGTTATACCCCTTGCAATAGTCTTGAACACTTGCACCCTAGCATTGTAGCTCCTTTAATTAACTAAAGGACATTAAAAATAGATCAAATTTATGCCAAAAATAAAAACCCTAATTTTTGTTGAATAGGTAGTCTATCACAATAGACAAGGTCTATTGCAATAGGTCGATGTATCATGACATGCACGGTCTATCATGATAGGGCGCTCTCTCATGATAGAGGGTGTGTATCACAATAGAGAGGGTCTATTGTAGGGGTCTCTCGAGATAGAGGGTGTTCTATCATGATAGATGAGGCCTATGGTGGGGATGGTTTGTGATGTTAGACTGGTGCTTTGTCGCAATAGATGAGAACTATTGTGGTGGTGGTCTATCGTGATAGACTAGTGGTCTATCACGATAGAGGGTGGTCTATCATGATAGATGGGTGTCTATCATCTCTTTTGGTCTATCATGGGATTGGTCTATCATGGGTGTCTATTGTGATAAATGGTGTTGGTCAGGATAGTTCTATCACGATAGATAGCCTATCTATTACGATAGAGCCAATCTGTTACGATAGAGCCAATCTGTCGTGATAGATGGGGTCTATCATGATAGATGACACCTATCACTTGCTCTAAGTTTGGCCTATCATGATAGAGCCAAAAACTCAGATTTTTTGAGATGCATCTAATGCGTGGAGATGGTGCTAGGAAGGCCTATGTCATGCTCCATATGCATGTGCAAAAATCCAACTTTTTTGTTCTGTCGTGACAAAATGAATCGATTAGTGGAAAGTTCCAAAAAGTGTTGGAAATGAGGTAGGCCCATTACTAATACCACAAGTCCAAGTTCCATAGGTCCAGCATATACAACATAGAATTCTAGCAATCTTCCAATATTGACAAAACATGAACATACCACATTTAATCATACAAATGATGAGACAAAGATAGAGAAAGATTAGACAACATGTGTAAAGTGTTACGTAAGCCACTGCTTACTCACACTATCATATATATCAATGTTCAATGTACAATGTGGGAGTCAAAACTCTCAACCACTCTATGTGAACAAAAATAGATGGATGAGTGAATGTACAAATGTAACAAACATATTCAGACATATGAACAGAAATCTGAATATATATGAGATGTGTGACCTAATAGGTTGTAGAAGATTGAATATGAGTGGCAAAAAGAGGAAGGGTCAGTCTAAAACTGATAATCAACAAACCCTCATCTAACCTTAGGCTATGGAAGTCCCTAAGTTAGACACGTGTGTGAAAAGATCACATACTTACAAAAGTAGCAAAGAATGCTAACAAGTTTGCTGCTAGAAATCCTCAAACTCATATGACCATACCTTCTCGAACACCTCATCCAAATATGCGTAAAGCATACATGTACTGATTCTCTTGTACCTATGCCGAATAGAACTCCTCCTGATATGGATGCCACTGCCTCGATAAGCTCCAAGTAGTACCTGTGTGCATAAAGAGAATATGTACCTGAATTCTTAACATAAGATGCAAATCTTATGTTAACCACCATCCAATGTCTTTGAAGTAACCGGAAATCTTCATGTAGAAGACAATCTTCAAATACATCATGTGGATGGTTGATCCACACCACCAAGATGCTAATGGGTAAGACCTCTCCATAAGCAAGAGTGTAAGCACACTCTTCTTCTCCAAGAAGAACTCCATAGCCACTCCTCAACATGCTCCAAGATAGCACCATGGATACCCATGTACTAAGAAGCACCACCTTTAATCAGGGACCAAGCTCCAAATCTTGTGTTGCAAAATGTGTAGGATAATTTATAAAGTGGCCCAAGCTTGTTCTTAAGAGTATTTTGTATCCTTGAAAAGCTCCTCCAAAAAGCTTTCGTTTGACAAAGTACTACGATCGCTTATGTAGAAAGCTACGATTAAAATCAATAGCGATCCGTCACTAATGTAAAATCAAAAGCATGATAAAATATTTCGCGAATGCTGTTATGCTGCCGACCGGTTTCGAACCCAGTTCACAGGGATGGAAGGATATCAACGTAGCCATGCTCCCAATGCCATTTACTTGTAGAAGGAGTAATATGATAATCTATACATGCTTTACTTTACTGAGGATTTTGGAGCATTTTGGACATTGAATCCAACAATCCCCCCTGTAATGTCACAATGGTACAAACCAGACTGGATCTGCAACTTCATTCATAACTTCAAACTTGTACTCCCCAAATTGACCTTCAAACCTTTTCTTCAAAAGTCTTCTTCAAAATTGAATTTGACTTTCCTTCAAATTTCATAAAGTGAACTTGTTGAATATGAACCATAATACTTGAGAAAATATGCAAACTAGATATTCAATAGTGTACTCATCAAGCAATCACTGCTTGAAAACAAATATAGCATGTACTGACTCTGAACCTGCTATCTCCTGTCTTCTCAAACCTGAAAACGTACACTAGGATCCACATATTTGCATTTACCTTACGAAAGTTTTCTCAATGTACTTCTACTGCGTCATGTAAATACACTAAATATAATCAAGAATTGAATCTTGGAACCTATGACTGATCACTCACAACATCTCTGACTGTACTCAAGTCAATTCAAGTCAACTCAACTCATGAGTCTCATCAAAGAATCTATGATGTCATCATGTTATTATCCTTGTTCTAACTGTAAGTCTTTCATACCTCTTTCCTTTAGAACCTGGTATAAACATATATGTGTGCACCGAAATATCAAGCTTCTCTTTAATAGAATTTTAGAACTTTCTCCTGAACAGGAACATCCTAAGAGGAACTTTCTCTAGACATTCTTCTTCTTCCTTCTTCTTTTAAAGCTGGAATATAAAGAGAACCTAACAAAGGAAATATAGGAATACCTTAAATAGGAATACCTATAGATATGACTCTGCATTCTTTTACATATGGCTGAAAATAAGTCTTCATGTTCCATCACCCCCCTGGATGATTTAACACTAGTATCCAGATTTCTTCAAATATATCAGACTTTATGAAATCTCGAACATCTTCCTTCTTTCAATAAATCTGATCTTCAGTGATCAATACCTATATCTGAAAGAAAAATCTGTGAACCCCTTTTATTAGCATTGTACACATGCCAATAGCTTTCCCTGTCATTCCTCAGCTTCCCAAATTATAGAATAAGGTTAGCTGATCTAACATAACAAAATCTTGCTGAAAGAATTTTAGGATCCATAATCCTGTGTAACATAGCAAGTATCTTCTTCTATTCCTCTACAACACAAATCTGATAGAATCTGAATCTTGGACTTACTCATTAGGGCAAAAAACGACCGAAAAGGGGCTGTTTGCTAATGAGAGATTAAGGAAATTGACAAATAGAGTCTTTCCACGTATACCAAAATATAACATTGTTGTCTCTTTTAACTATATGAAGAAATTCTTTTTTTTATACAATATTCTCTAAAAGCGCCGCTAAAGTGATGAAGAGTCTCGTATTTAGTGTACAATTTTTTGGTTTGATGAAAAAAAAGATATTTTTGCACACTACACAAAGCATATTCTCAAATTTCCAAGAAGGAATTGATTTTTGAAGATACGAAATATTTTTGGGTTCACAAAATTTCATGATCATTTAGCGACAGGGTTTATATCAAATCAAAAGTTTCCACGTGTACACAGCCTTTTTCTCTATAAATACTGCCAAAATTTGTGAACGTTGGTTTCTCGCTTTGAACATTCTTCTTCTAAGTTCAAATGGCTTCTTCTTCTTGTCGTCCTTCCAATCGTGTAACCTCATGTGAGGTTTACAACAAAAGAGAGGATTCTTTGTGGAAACCTCTTTCTATGAAAGTAAATGAATGGGTAACTATGCTTCCTCGCTGCAGAGGTGCCCATAAAGTCAAGCGTGCCAAAAGAGACAACACAAGAAACCACTGAAAGGGACGTATTCTCAGTTTCAAATTGAAGAGATGCGGTTGGTTTGCACGAGTACAACATGTGTACATCGCTAAGGATCTTGTTCTAGAAAATCATTTCGTACTGTAAGTGAAGTTTTACAATGCTCTTCTATCATTCCAATTGTTTTTGTATAACAAAACATATGTTTTTGTACTGCATATATCTTTCCTTCCAATATTGTGGAATGGCAACCTGTTGAATGTTTACCAGGAACATTCAAAGTTCTTCATAAGGAATATGCAGAATTCATGTATGCAGACAAATCTGTTCAATTTTTCAATAGCATAGAGTTATTTGTCCATTAAGTGCCATCAGGGAGGAGTTCTTATGGAAATCTTGTACATGTACCTCGTCCTTGCATCTCTTCATTAGATCGGGATGTTCTTGATCATTCAACAGTTCCAAGTTTTCTATGCAAAATGAAATTTGACATCCAAAAGGCAATGTCAACAGGCTGAATTTTCGAGAAGGATAAAGATTCAATGGTTTTTTCATATTCATGTCTTTGTAGCATGCTTTAAAAACATGTTATTACAAAAAACAAAAACAATGTCATTGAATAGGAGAGTCTCTATTTCAAAGATTGATGATGTTTTAGGTAGGGAATGGGATAGCAAAGAAGTTCAAAAGCTAGGTGACATTATTTTATGTAAAGTTAGTCCCAATTCTCTTTCAATATCATATCAGATATGTCGACAATCTCTGGTTTTAGGATATGACTATAGAAGGTGGAAAAAAAAGCTTGGACTTTGGATAGCCTTGGACTCAGAGGAGAGCTGTCCAGAATTTGAGTTAGAAGTATTGATTCATCCAGATTTTCAATCAAGGAAAATAATTGTCACTGCAAATTGGAATCTCATAAATGTAAGGGAGCTCCTAGAATACCTTGATGAGGTATCATCACACTAGATTCTCAATTGATGATGCAATAGTTAACATTAGATCAGAGAAATCATTATCTTGCATAACTTGCCTGCCACCAAGGGTGATTAAGCTCCAACCCTTAAGATTGTAACAAGTTAATGTACATAATGTATCTCCCTCTTATAGAAGCTTCTATTGATACTTCCATTGAATTTTCTTTGCAGGATGGTGACAAAGAATGTGTGTTAAATTATGTATTTTAAATGTGTATATTCATATTTGCATTTTGAAATTTAATTTCAAGATTTTGATGAGGTTCTTATTGTACAATGATAAGAATATAAACCAAGACATTCTTAGATATTTTTTAGGACCCTTATTTCATAGCTCCATTGATTTTTATTTGCAGGAGTGAATTGATGACTTCAATTATTCCCCTTCATCTAAACTCATATTGGCATTTTTTTGTTCAATCTTAACATTCTGATGAGGTTCCAACTAAGAAATAAATATACAAGAACTTGGATAAGTAAGTTCTAGATGAACAAGAGATCTAGAATTCAATATCTAGTTTCAATTAAATTATTTGAGTCTATCAAAGGTGCACATTAGTTTCAATTAAATTATTTGATTCTATCCATCTTTTTTGTCCTCAAGTTATGCAAGAGAAAGTATCATGGTGCACATAACAAGTAATATTAGAGAGGGTGGAGAACCTGGTGCAAATTCCAATCCAAGGTTTGATATTTCAAAATATGAAGAGCATGACTTAAGTAATAAAACAAAGGAGCTGAGATTAGAGAAGACGACCGATTCAAGCGACTAGCGCAAGCTGAACTTGTCGGATCGCCCTTATCGCTTAGATCGGTCGTGTTAGCAAACTATCAGGAGAGACTTCAAAAAGTGACTATGCGTAAAGGTTTGACTCATGACTATAAAAACAACTCGCAATAGCTCATCTCATGCAAGGTTGCTTAAAGGGGATGCTATGTTTAAATGGATAATACGACCAATGCAAGCGATAGGGGCAATCCAAAATTATTCGATTCCTCGTATTGCTTGTATCGGTCGTGTCCTCTTTCTTCATTACGTTCTTCGCTATCTTCTCCAATTTAAACTTTCCAACAAGAATGAAGTAAGAAACCCACAATGCAGTCATATTTGTGACATGACCAAATGTAATTGGACCATGCAATGAACTTTTGTTTAACTCTCAAGAGGTTCAATACAACTGTATATTACTCAAGGCATATAAATTAAGGCAAATAAATATGGTTACAATGACCATCTTCGAGATGAAGATTGGCATAAGTACATACAAATTGTACATAAATAAATCTTCCAACCTATGTTGGTTTTACAATAGATTTCAATCTTAGACTAAAAAATGATTCATCCATTTCTATCCTTTTTGGAGCCCTCTTTTCTCTCATGCTTGTGGCCCTTTTTGGAGCTTTCACCTTGAGTCATTTTCTTGGTCCCATGCTTCAATGGTGAGTGAAGAGGATGCCCTTTCTTTTTTTCTTCATACTTCTTTTTATTAGGTGGAGGGGGTGGAGGTGAGTCTGGATCATTGGGGCAGATTGCATGTTTCATAATGCCATTTATTGCTCTCTCTCTGATCAAGATGATCCATGCATCTGGATAGTCTGATAAATTTAATTCAGGATTGTAAAACCTTCTTTCCAAGGATCTTACAGCATTTGCAATCACTCTCTAGCCACATGATGTTGCATCTTTCTGCAATGGCACATGAATTTGTATGTATCCAAATTGCTTTTGTTCATTCAATTTAGCAATTCCAGGAAAATTCTGATCAATATGCATCTTGAGAAGCTTTGGAACACTGCATTGTAAAGTGAAAATCAGAATGGATGGCATGGCTCTTAAATAGAGAACAAAATGTATAGCAATTTACACTTTGCAATTCCCATGTTGTGATTTAGAGAATTGAGGAAAAGAGCTTGATATGCATTGAAGTCAACAATAATAAGACTCCAATGGCCCCTGTCAATGAGTTGCATGTAAATATACTTTCTTTAATGAAACAAATATCTTTCCAAAATGAAGATGAATACTTACTTTTCAATATATGGGTAGATAACACATTCTACCTCTTCTGTAAAATTCTATAGAAAGGACTTGGCATCTCCATGTTTATGCAAAAACACTGTGTCACCAGAGGATCTATGATAAATACTTCTCTTTGAACCGCTTCCTCACATTGTTGAAGAAGAACCCTACAAATCAAGAAATAAAAATTCAATTAATGAACTAGAAAATTAAGCAATACAAGAGCACTTTATGGCCTTTAGATAATACCTGAGTGAAATGTTGACCACACTATTTGATATGTCAACATGAAACTCCCTCAACATTTTGTTGTCTTCAGGTCTAACGTCAAGGAACCATTCATCCTGCCATGCCATTGCAACATTAACTATTATCTGCCCATCTCCTTTCTTAAGGAGATCTTTATTTGATTTCTATAACTTTTGAATCTGGTTTAAGATGACACTTTCCTCTATAAATAATCCCTGCTTTTTCCTCTCCTCCTCACTATTTGCTGCAGTTCTAGTTTCATGATGGTGAGTGACCTGAGGGTTGATCTCTTCAATGACAACTGTTGTTTTGGGTGCTCGGGCTGGAGGTATATTTAAAATACCGAAGAATTTTTTATCATGGTGATCAATAGGAACCATAGATTTATCAAATTTATATCTTATTCTTGATACAATAACATAATCCTTCGCCATTAGTGTTACCTTGTGAGAATAAGCAGCACATAAATAGACATCATTCATAAAGTCAATATCAAAGTCCTCTACAGCTTCTTAGTAGGCATAGTAGTCTTCATCAAAGAACAGAGGTTAGCTGTGATCTGCCTGACAACTCTCATAAATGGAAGTCTAGGGATCAACATTCCCACAAACTTTTGAGCTCTTCTAATTTCCCTCAAGGACCTAACATGGTACTTGACCCTTTTCTTTGAAGGCTTCTCTGATGCATTGCCTTGACTCTTTTGGGGATTTTGCTCCTGGACATTTTTCTCCTGGGCATTTTTTTCCTGGGCATTTTGGTCTTGACCCTCAGGGTACAACTTCCTTGTTGTCTTTTTGGTCCTAGCCATAACCTGCACAAAGTGAGAGTCTTTAGGCATGGAAGTGGAAAGGAAAGACAACTTACTCTCAAAAACTTTGATCAAGGACTCTTTCCACTGTCAGAGACACGACAGATCAAAGCGATAAGAGTCATCCAAAAATGTCGAGATGTCCCTAATCGCTTGCATCAGTCGTGCTTCTAATCGTGAAGAAATATCAGTGAATAACTCACTCACTCACATAACAGTTTGTTCATCAACTCTGCCAACAGACTTACTAACAGACAACATTCAAAATTGTCCCTTGCAAACTTACTATTCTGATTCGCTCACTCACAGAGTATCGACTCATACATAGATTAAAACTTCTCAGTAATCAACGTATGATGTGAATGCAACTGTAATGCAGACTTACAGAAAGCCACTTACAGAAACAGCGATTCAATACTTCCCTTAATGTATCATTACCGTAACACTATCTGTAACACACAGATACAGATAATCAAACAGAACAGAAAGATACAAAATAACTCAGATTTCTCAAACACACCACGGAAACTACACAAACATCATCAACCAGACGCACAGTCTGGCGACTCCTCTGGTCGTCCCCGAAGCGTCTTTTTTCATTAATTTATATAAAGGTTACAACATCAATCAAGGTTACAGACTCCACCTCCACCTCCTTACCATCTCGTATCGTAATAACTATACAGACCTTTGCTGATGCATTCCGACTCTCTCCGAGAGGTCAAGAGAATGTCCCTAGTCTTCCCATCACCACAATGAATCAATTGTTTCCCAGACATTCTTCTAATGAATATGCAATCATTTGTCGTCCTGAGCCTGAACTCACGGCTCTACAATTTTTAGTTGCCATCTTGAACATGCAAAAGCGCACATATGGAATATCTCGAGCATTTTACTCCGCGATAGATCTAGCTGCTCGAGAGCCTGTAAACTTTGCCACATATTATTTCCGTCGCATTCACAGAGAATGTGTTGCGATAATTAAACAAGTAAACAAGGGTGATATGCCACGTTCCCGTCTTCCCCACATCTTAAGTTTCCTATTTCCGGCAATACAAGCAGCACAACCACCACCCAGAGGTCCAATATTACACCATGAAGAATCCGCACAGATACTGGAAGATGATGAAGACGATGACAAAGAAATTTTCCACCTCCTCCGCCGCAAAAGAATCAGAATAAGTTCATCTGACAGTGAAGTACAGGGTTCAGCCGCAGATGATAAAGCAGGTAACAATGAAGAGGAAGGAAATGAAGATGAGACTTTCCATGACACAGCGACATCCATGTACCAGGAGTCTTCAGCACAGTCATCTCAGGACCAACAAGATGAACATGATAAAGAAATCTCTTCCAAGGATGAATCACAGCAACAATCCGAACAGGAAAAGAATGAAGATGGGCAACATATTATTAAAGATATTTTCGACGAACTGATTAAGGCAGTGGAGTTTGCAGTTCTCAATCCTGGAGACACTGAGCAACAAACCATCGAAAAGGTACTACAATCTGACACTGTTCTTCTCACTTCTCCACCTGACCATCCAGTTGAACCCATTATACCTATTCCACCCATTGTCCCCGACGAACCCACCGCTTCATCATCATCCTCACTGAATTACTCTCCCCCCTCTTCACATCAACTTCTGACAACCTCATCATCTCAACAACGTCCCCCTCTTCCAGTTCCTGTAATTCCTATGATTTCTGAACTCGCATCCATGGGTCAGATGTTAATTCAATTATCACAGCAAATACCAGTACAAATGAAGGAAGTAACTGATAACATTCGAGAAGAATTTCAGCACAAGGTTGATGTCCTGGAAGCAGACATCACTCCTCTACAGGAATAGATCGATGCGGTCAAAGCAGAAAATCATCATCTACACTACCAGATTACCCAGCTACAAGCCAAACTTGCAGAACAACAAACAATAACCAGTCAACGAGATGTGGCAATGGCTGAAGTCTCAAAGAAAGACGAGTTATTAAGTGTTGTAGATGCAGAATTAGTCAAGTTGAAGCAGATAGTCCAAGATAAAGAGGATGCCCGAATAGCAATAGGAAATTTGTTAAAAGAAACTCGATAGCAACTTAATGAAATGGTACAACACGGACAAGAGATGGCCGACCTGGCGAAGCGCACTTCTGAAGAACTACAAAGAACCAAGATTGATTTATCTGACATAAACAATATTCTTAAACGCAAATTAACCATGGAAGCTCAATTACAGAAAGAGATAACAGGGATCAGAAGAGAGTGTGATGCTTATTACAAGACGATCCAGTTTCAGAATCAAGAGTTGGAAAGAAGGGAGTATCAACTGGATACACAGAAAGAAAGACTCTCCAAGGTCGATAAGCAAATTGTCGACATGAAGATTACCAGGGATGCGGCTCTGTCGAATGAGTTTTATTTACAAGGAGTTTTTTTGCAGACACAAGCAGAAGTTTTGATGACTCAGGTTATTTCTTTAAGTTCAGTACGCACAGATGCCTAGCTTGTAGAACCAGACATTTTGAAGCAGATGATAGAATCATTGAAGAAGAAAATTGCTCGAACATTTAGATTAGCCCGAACTATGTATTTAGAAGGAATAGTAGATGAACCATAATTTTTCTGTACCTGTGGGTTCAAGTCCACCGTGCGTGCCAGTGTAAGCCGTCGGATTGGCAATTGTAAAATCTGACTCTTAACGAACCGAAAGATCGTTGCGTAAATGGTGTAACATAACAGGGATTGTATTTAATAAAGAGTGGCATGTTAGTCCAACTACGAACCATCTCTGGGTAGGTCTCGAGAGGCCGCATCCTCCAGGTGGGTTGATGAATGGATCCCTTTTTAGCACTCTCTGGGATATCATCGGGCCCAAATTGTGCGGCGAAAGTTGGAGGCTTGCCACATCGTCGTTGGATCTCTGCGTTGTAATCTGCCAGGAGTACACAATATGGCACATACTGATCGTCGTTGGTGCCGATCCATCTATGATGAGACATACTGCGAAAATATTCTGACTTTATGATGGTGTCTTCTAATTTGGCCATTGATTGGATTTGGATTGCCACTCGATCTTCATGGGTTGTAGCTATTTTTTCTAGTGTCTGGAGCCATTCGGGTACTTCGACTTCCAAGGTGTCCATTCCTTCTGAGGTTTGCTGACCATCTGGCATCGGCATAGGAACATATGGTTCCTCATACGTTTCGTCCACCTCAATGGGTACCAATTCATCTGGCTCTGGTTCTACAACTGGAGAGGGCTGTCTTTCATATTCCAGTAACTTCTTCTGCAGTTCCGCCACCTGCTCTGTTAACGCCTTTACTTCCACTGAGGTTGAGGTTGTTTCTATGACTTTGGGTTGTGCCTCCTGTTCCCTGAGCTGGCGACGTAGCTCATCCCATTCCTTTTCCAAATCGTCATGTGCCTCTAATAGATCGGCATAGCTTTCCAAGATTGTTTTCATTGTTTCTGAGGGAACTGCTTTGAATTGTTCTGGGTCGATTTCATGGGGAGAGCCTTCCATGGCAGCTTCCAGGTTTTCTTCGTTTTGCTTCTGTAGACGCTTGTTTTCTTCCACGGCTGTAGCCATGTGTTTTCTGAGTAGAGTCAAATTTCGTCGAACTCTCAAATTATCTGTTTGGTAGACCTCCAGTAAGGCTTCGAGTTGTTTGACACCTCGCACTTGTGATGGTTGGGGTGTCTCCAGGAGGGTTTGATGAGCTTGCTCGAGTGTGGTGTAACGTTGATTGAGGTTTGCATTTTCTTCTTCTATACTTGTAAGCCGTCTTTGTAGTTGTTGATGATTCGTAGTCAGTTGATGATGACGGTCTTCGAGAGCCTGATACTCACTCTGAAGTTGATACACACATTGATGTAATGCCATGAATATACTATTTACATTAAATGATGCAGGGAAAGATGAAGATGCAGGGGGAATGGGGAAGGGGAAGGGAGTTGTGAATGTTGTGGAGTCAAGTGGTGAGGTAGGTGGAGGGGGTATGGGAGATTGAGGCTGCGTGGGGGGTGGGAGTGGTGTTGTGGCTGGTGATGTTTCCATTGTGTCGAACGTGTGTGTGACTGTGTAGATGGGAACAGTGGGTGGGGTGGATGTGATATTTGTGAAGAGTGTTGTGAAAGTGGGCATGGTAACCCCTCCGAATTGGAGGCCGGGAGAGAGAGGAATTCCCATGAAGACTGTGGTAATGGCAGAAATAGGCGTGGTAGTGCCAGGTGGTGAGGTGACTTGTGTAGTGAGAGGTGAGGTGGGGGGTGAGAGTGGTTCCGCCTGATGTTCTTCTGTTTGGGTGTTACCTCTTGGTTCTGATACATTGATGTGGATTTGTTTGCCGGATCGCATGGGGCGAGTAGGCACTCATTTCTCAAATCGATGAATATAAGCCATGGCTGCATGAACAGCCTCATCTAAGCCTACTGCATCTGCGTGCAGGTTCATTGATGCAATAAACATGTCATCCGCACCTTCCTCGGCTAACATTTGGCTCATGATCATCTTTCCTGTCTCGAGCGATAGTTTGTGTTGTTCTTGTACTCGCTTCATGGTTTCGTATAATCTTTTTATTTGGGCCGAGTATGCCGGGGCACTTGCTAGTTCTGAAAGTTCGTCATATTCCTGATCATACTCCTTGTTTGCCTCTTCTTCTTATGTCTCTTCTTCATCCTCTTCTACTTCTACTACTTCTGGTTGGGTCGGGGCTGAAGTTGTAGTGGGGGGTTGTTGTCCTTGGGTCTGCTCTGCTTCTGTTTCCAGGTTAGACTCATTGATCAAACGGCCAATTTCTTCATTTGTCAAATCAGCAAGGGTGTAACCCTGTGGGAACTCCAAGTCTGATGGAATCGGAGAGAACACCAGGTTGGGTCCTTCTGCACTTGGTCTGGGTAGGCGAATGGTAAATGGTCGGACACGCCTCGTTTGTGGGGGGGTCACCTCTGGTGTGGTAGTGGCTCCCCTTGGTTGAGTGCATGGTAATTGAACTCCCCCTCTCATCTTCTTCGATGGAGGACCCGTTGTTGATAGCCGTCTTTGGAACTCTTGGGCCCTGGACCATACTAGTGCTCTTTGAATGGGCACGTTGTACGCTAAGCACCTGTAAATTATTCTTGTGAGAGCACAGCATCCATGAAGTACATTTTTTTGTTTCTTATTCCACCGTTGATGGGCTAGGTGTATTTGATCGATGATCCAGTGTGGTATATTGATGGTGAGATTCTCTGTCTCCGCTAGGTACATGCTAAACCATATCTTTTTTGGTGGCATAGTGAAGCGTTCTTGGGCGCGAAAAGCAAAATGCTGCATGATCGTTCGTAGGTGGAGAGCAATGGTAGGTGTCATTGCTACCATGTCCTTCAATTTATTGAGATCCTTATGCTTCATCCTGCCTAGAACCAACGTTTCTTTCTCAGTGGGAATATGCATACCTTGCATGTTCAATGCTTCCCGTACCAAATTGAGGTTCAGTTTGAATCTCTTGAGTTTGTGGCCTGGCAATAGTGAGGGCAGCACAAAAGTACTATCGCCTCCCTTGGCCCTGCTAGGGGTGATGGTACTGATAAGATAGGAGCAGCGTAGGAAATCTAGCTTAGGCAAATGTGCCCTGAAATAGCTATCCAAGCCCGCTTTGGTCCATACCGATCGCATTACTTCTGCATTCTGATAGTTCTCAAATTTGCGGGTGAAGAAATGGTAGCGTCCCCATTTGCCATTGAACTCAATTTCTGCTTCCCAGAAGTAGGTGCCATCACCCAATGGCCCTGCGACATCACTAAACCAATGAGCGTGTTTCCCCACTTGAGAAGTGTGTCCCTGAGGAGGGTCCTGAATAGGGATCACATGCACCGCTTGAAGTTCT
This sequence comes from Ceratopteris richardii, assembly GCA_020310875.1. NCBI lineage: Eukaryota > Viridiplantae > Streptophyta > Polypodiopsida > Polypodiales > Pteridaceae > Ceratopteris > Ceratopteris richardii. The sequence goes on along the minus strand of CM035417.1, from coordinate 54,318,600 downwards.
TGAGGCCTCTCGATGAGTGGTGGTTCAAGGAGGAGGGTTTCAATGTCCACGATTTGTGCGCTAGACCCTGCCTGGGAACTGGTGCCTCCTGCTTCTGCCATTGTTATTGCTTGCTTGCTGGTTCTGTGAGAATATAGAATCATGCGTTAATATTGTAATGGACAAGATAGAACACTTTTTGTCCCCGTTACAACATTATCATGAGGTGAGTAATGGGTTAGTGGGTCAGTGAGTGCTCGATGATTGTGTGTGTAGTAAATGAATGGATAGTCCTACGAGCTAGATGGAAAGATGTAGTGTATGAGTGATGTAGTAAGCAAGTGAGGATGAATTTACACATGGGGTTCGGGGGTTTTATTACAAGTTTTAGGCTACCAAACACAATGGATGGCTTTCGGTTTTGGTTTAGTGGAGACTCTAGAGGGCTTTATGAGTATGTCTACTTGGGAATGAGGCATTTTTGGGACCCATTTACAAGTGAGTCTGTTCGTGCTTCTGGGCGACTGTGTGTTCGTGCGTATTAAACAAGAGTGGGTAATGGCTCTTTGAGTGAGTGAACCCTGGCGTGTAGGATGTGATTCGTGTGTGACTAGTTGAGCCCGCAAGCAAGCCTTAGGCACCCAAATTTGTCTTGATTGTGGGCCAGCCTTCATCGACTTCTTGGGTACCCAAATAGATTTCACTTTCTCAAAAGAAGTTTTGGAAGTCTTCTTATTAGTATCATGTCGTTGATTACTAATAGGAAGTTGAGATGATTGTTGTCTCTTGACTGTAATAGGCCACTCGCCTTTTCACACCCACAATTGTTTCAATGGTTGAGTCATTCTGCTTCGCACGTTCTTTTGGCCTCCAGCATAGGTAGTCTTCAATAATTGATCTGCCTTTGGTTGCTGCCTCCCTCTAGCCTTTGGAAAAGAAGGGAGTTCCATTGAGTCCTTGACTTCTTTATTGAGATCACCATTCCTCTGCATCACATAGCTTTGGACAAGAACAGCATGGTCAACTTCATGTGTACCCCTGGAAGCTGTGCCTTTTCTAGTTCCTTGAGTGCTCCATTATCTAACTCAACTGTAATTCGACTCTGATTTACCCATACCTGAAGAAGTCCACTTCTTAGGTTTAAGTTGACTGCATGGTCATAGATCCAGTCTTGACCCAAGACCAAAGGCTCAGTGAGATCCTCATCTTGACACACTAGTACTTTAACTGTCATTAGAACATCTTGAATGGAGAGGGGAAGTTCCACCTCGCCCATGCAAGGGGTTTCCACACCTCCCAATCCTATGAGATATGCTTCTATAGGATTGACATTTAATTTCAACTCTCGACAGTAAGAAAGTTTAACTGCACTAGTGGCTGCACGTGAGTCAATCAATGCCCGAGCAATCCTTGCACTCTTCCCTTGTCCTATCTCCAAGGTTACAAAAGGACGTCAGTCAACTATTCTATGGGGGCTTACACTTGAGACTTCACACATAGCCATATGATATCCTGGTTTTGCATAGTCATCTATCCTTGGCTAATCTCATCCCTGTCTTCTCATCTTCATTTTTCGGATGCGTTCCAAGGCTTCTGCCTGTGCTTCTTCTCGAACTCGTTTTTCCTCTTCTTTACGTTTCTTGGTAGTGCTAAGTCGATTGAGCATTTCCTCCTTGAGAGGTTCCTGATATAACTTGACTCTGCATCCGCTTATATAGCTAGGGAGAATATCGCCTTCTAAAGTGGCTAGTTGTATTGCTCCACTAGTTGAAATCCTGTTGATGATCATAGGTCCGTAACCACGTTTTTCTAGCTTTCTCGCATATTGTTTCAGAGTATATACCAAAACTAAGTCTTCGGCGGCATCAAAGTACGCCTTCTGTCGTTTCTTAGCTGCATATATTCCTCCTGCAGCTCTTAGTCTGGTTTCACCTAATCGTTCAAGGTCAAAAATTCTCGAAGAGAGTTCATGACCCGTCCACTCATGCTCCTGTGCTACTCTCAATGTGGGAATCAAGAAGTCCAAAGGTAGCACCGCATTTTGGCCAAATACCATCTGAAAGGGTGTGGGTTGGAGTACCGTTTTATAGGCCACTCGGTATGCTCAAACAGCATGGTGTAGTTGTTTGTCCCAATCAGAGCATTTATTATTCACCAATTTAGTCAGCACATTGCATAGGATCTTATTGGTGCTCTCAGCCTGGCCATTAGCTTGTGGGTGATACGGCGCAGACTTCTTATGTACTACCAAGAATTCTTGGAGAAGATTTTCAATAACTTCATTCAAGAAATGAGTCCCCCTATCACTGACTAGCTCTATAGGTAGCCCGTATCTCGTGAATACATTCTCGAATAAGAACTTAGCTGTCGTTTGAGCATCGTTCTTTGTGGTAGCTTTCACTTCTACCCACTTGGTTAAATAGTCCGTCGAAACAATGATGTATTCAGCATGGGAACCCTTAGCTGGGGGATTAATAGGACCTACGAAGTCTATTCCCCACTTAGAAAATGCACATCCACCCATCATAGGTTTCAGTGGCATCTCATCTTTGCGTATAGGATACTGAGTTTGCTGACAAACATCACATCTCTTCACATAGGAATGTGCATCCATGTGAAGGGTAGGCCACCACAATCCTGCAAATAGGATTGCCTTGATCACCCGATCTGGTCCAAAGTGTCCTCCTGCTACACCTTGGTGAGCAGTTTCCAAGATCTTGAGATATTCACTCTCATGGACACATAGTCTCAGGTAACCATCTTTACCACGCTTGTGATAATCTAAACTCCTGCTACACCTTGGTGAGCAGTTTCCAAGATCTTGAGATATTCACTCTCATGGACACATAGTCTCAGGTAACCATCTTTACCACGCTTGTATAGATTATCACCAATGAGTGAGTAATCTAGGGCTTCTTGTTCTAGACTTCTTTGTCTGGCCAGTGTCATACCTTGAGGGAATGTTTTCGTCCTCAAGAAGGCTACTAGTGGTTCACTCCAATCCGGCACTATGGACACTTGATATAGAGTGGCATGTTCCACGGGTGGTTTAGTGAGGCAGATCGGGCATTCCTTGCACAACTTATGGACATCAGCTTCCATAGTAGGCCAATGCACTCCGAGTCTCCTTAGTGTCTGTAGGGTTCGTTGCTTCGAGTAGTGTTGCTCTAATGCACCTACATGTGCTAATTGCAACCATTTAGTGTACTCATCCTCTTCCACACAACAAGCCAATATCCCTTGATCTGTCTGTTTGTACATGCTTCCTGCCATGATATGGTACTTCTGGGCTTTTACTACTTCTCTACCTTGAGTGTTTATGATTGGGTGATTAGGCCCGTAGGTCAGTACTGGCACTAATGGCTTAGCCCACTGAGGTACAACTTCCAGATTAAACAAGTAAGCATCAGGAAGGTCATCTGATACTCCTTGTGGGGCTTCTCTCGATGTGAGCCTAGAGAGATGGTCTGCTCTCAAGTGAGTCTTCCCTTTCCTCACCACAACTTCAAAGTTGTATTCCATTAGTAAGAGAAATCATCTTACTAATCTGCCTGTATTGCAAGGTTTGTTTACCAAGTACAACAGTGCTTAATGATCAGTAAAAAATTTAAACTTATTTGCAAGCAAATAGTGTCTAAACTTCTTAACCGCATATACCATGCCTAATCCTTCTCGTTCGGTGGTGGTATAGTTCCGTTCAGCTGCATTCAACTGTCGACTAGCATAGGCAATTGGAAGATCCATATTACCTTCACCCGTAGGTTGTGCGAGTACACACCCAATAGCATAATTGGATGCATCGACATGAACATGAAAAGGCTTATTCCAATCTGGTGTGGTCAAGATTGGTGCTAAACATAATCGCTGTTTAAGCTCATTGAAGGAATTCTCACATTCATCAGTCCACTCGAAGTTAGTCAAAAGTCCATACAGGGGCTTTGCTATGATGGCATACATGTGTATAAACCGTCGGTAATAACCACAATGCCCCATGAAAGCTTGTAGTTCCTTGACGTTCTTTGGCCTAGGTAACTCTGCTATGGCTCTCACTTTCTCTTCATCGGTGGATATGCCATTCTTTGACACTATGTGTCCTAGAATCTTGCCTTGCCTGACCATGAAAACACACTTTTCTGGGTTCAGGCAGACTTGATATTCTCTGCATTTATCAAAGATTTGTCTGAGTTCAGGTATATGGGTCTGTCTAATGTTGGAATGAGCGCAAAGATCATCAACATAGACCTCCAAATTCTTCCTCAAGAACTCTTTAAACACGTGACACATCAATCTTTGGAAGGTTGCGGGTGCATTGGTAAGCCCAAATGGCACTACTCTAAAAGCTAATATGCCCCATTCTGTGGCAAAAGCTGTCTTATGTTGATCTTCTGGAGCTATGGCTACTTGATTGTAGCCCGAAAATCCATCAAGGAAGCTGTACACTTCCTTGCTTGCTACCCTTTCTAGTAGATGCTCTGTGATAGGAAGTGGATAATTATCTCGGATAGTGGCTACATTGACCTTTTTCAAGTTAATGCATACTCGTAGCTTTCCATTCTTCTTGGGCACCACTACAATGGGGGATACCCATTCAGTATGCTCAATTTCGTAAATGAATCCAGCTTCTACCAGTCTATTTATCTCCTCTTCGATCTTAGCAGCATAGTTATCATTATATGTGTATGGCTTTTGCTTAGAGGGTTTTGCATCTGAGGTCATGGGAATTGTGTGCGAGCATATGTCTGGGTCAACACCCTTCAAATCCTTGTAGCTCCAAGCGAATACATCTCTGTATTCTCTTAGCAAGGCTATCAATTCACGCTCTTCTTCTTCCGTCAGGTCATGTCCTATATAAGTACATCTCTCCTCTCCTTCTTCTAGGGCTACCACTATTTTCTTGGTGGTTTCTTTGTTATCATAGGCCTCTCCTGATTGTGCCTCTCGTTTAGGCATCCTTATCATGACTCTTCTATCATCTATCTCATACTTCTTAGAATTTTCCGGGACCTCAAACAAAGATTCTTCCTCTTCTTGTGTGACTTATTTCTTCTTCCTTTTCTTTCCTTCTTCCTTAGGGGTCACATGTGTGGCTAGCCTTACATCATTTGTAAGTTCTCCGTGCCTTTGGGGCTGAAATTCTACTTCATAGAAGTATTCTTTATCTGATGCAAAAGGTGGGTCCATAATGATTGACTCTAGATTGGAGTCGCTTGCATCCTCAAATGCATCAAGACTAGGTTCACACTCTTCTAAGACTGCATCTCCCATGATTGGCTCTATGGAGAAGACTGAAATTTCATAGCCATCCTCGTCACATTGAGGTGTCCATTGTTCTTCATTGATGGCTACATCCATTGTTGCTAGAATTTCTGCCCAGTCGTGGGGTTCAAATTCTTCATCAGGAAATACTACAGGTGCATAGGCTGGGTCTTGAATGGATCTATGGGTTTCTTTTGCACCTATCTCTCTGGCTTTTTCTCTCTTCTCCTCTTCTACTGCCACGTTACACATCCATAAGTGAGTGTCTTCATGCATCCATGAGGATCCTGATCCTATGGAGTGCACGGACTCCGTATCATCTTTGGCCCTATGAATAGGATTCCATTGGATAGGAGGGACATCTCTATGAGAGTAATCTTTGAGATTAACCTTGGTCGTGACACCTAGGTGTTGCAAATACAAGGAATTGGTTCCCCAATCTTGTACCACTTGCAACTGTCGCATAAATGTTCTTCCCAAAATCATCTCATAGGCATGGTTCTTGCTAAAATCATAGATAGCAAACGTGTGCTCAAACTCTACACCACATGTAGTGAGAGTTATTCCTTCAAGTAGTCCTAAAGGCCTCTCTATGTGACCATCAGCCATTTGCAATTTCATGGGCCTGAGTGCTGGCTTGCCCCACCGCTTCCATAGGGAAGTGGTAGCAATAGCGACTCCTGCACCTGAGTCTAGAATTGCCTTAGTTGTGTACCCCTGATGGGTAATGAGAAGATAGGTGTTTCCTTCTTCACCTTCACTCATATCTCCTATCTTGTCTAGAGGAATTTCTGGCATTGTCCTATGAGAACCTACCTGGGAACGAGGTTTTGCTATCTCTGGTACTTGTTTGGCTACATGTTTCCATAACTCTGGCCTAACTTTGAGTAGCTCTTCTAAAGTGAGGTTGCACTGCACTTTAGTGTTTTTCACTACCTCCGTATTCCTAGGTATGACTGAGTTTTTGTTCCTTACCATGAATGTGGGTGCTCTCATACAAGTTGACTTGGCTTCCCATGGGCCTGTGAAGTGGGGTAATTCCTGTAGGGAGTTAGACTCGAAGTCTAACCTCTCTCGACTTTGTGCACTCTCCTGCTCTCCATAAATAGAGGGAATATCTTGTGGGAATTGATCATGTGCGTCATCCACAAGTTCAATGGGAGGAGGGACTTCACTTTCTTTAGCCCATTTGTCTTCTTGAATCTCCCGTAGGAATTCTGGTGTGAACCTATTCATAGAAGAAGAGGTGTCTGGTTCAGTGGAATTGGGCACATAAGCTTCCTGGCCGGGGATGCTTATTCTTTTACTTGCCTCATCTCTTCCTTGGTTTTGTTCTTCCTTGGCAGATCTTGCAATTATGCTCTCTAACTTCTCTAATAGTCCATCCAAGTGCAATTGGGTCTTAGTTGAGCCAGAGTAGTTGAAGAGACGACTGGCTTCAAACATGGTCTGAGCCAATGCGACCATTTTTGCGCAAAGCTTGGTTCTTTCTATCTCTAGGTTAGCTCTGGGGTAGCACTTGTCATGCTCCGTCACATTTGGCCCTTCTTGGATTTTGGCCTGATATGCCTTAAGCATCATGTCTATGTCTTCGGGAGTGGGGTCAGCTAACACTGATCCTACTCTAGGGGGTGGTGGGATGGTCTTAGGTAGGTGGACAGATGGTGGGTTAGATGGTGATGGAAGTGAGGGTGGTGGTGGTATGTGAGAGTTTGTTTGAGAGGTGAGTTCAACAATTTTGGCTTTTGTTTCTCTTATGCTTTCTTCTAAGTCACTCATCTTTTTAGACCATTGTCTTTTCATTCTCTCTCGGCTATCCCTCCAGGCTCTCGACCGTTTCTTGGCTATGCTCTCGGTTTCACTAACCTCTGCACTCTTCTCTTGACCTATTCCTGAGTTCTGTTGCAAAGCCTGGGCCCTAGTGACCACTTGCACTGGTGCAGTGGAAGTGACACTTCCTGTGAGTCTACAACTAACCCAATAATGTTAATTGGAGTTATTTTTGGCATATTGTTGGGAATTTTTGGGCAATCTCGTAAGAGATGCTCTTTGCCGCAATCTTGACAAAAGCCTTGGATTGTTACTGACTGGGGTTGTGTAGGTGGGGGTAAGGGGCAATCACGAATGAGGTGATCTCCCTGACATCTGTAGCATGGTCCTCTAGGGAATGGAGGTCTTACCTGCCTCGGTTGGGGTCTAGATTTAGGGTTTGTGTACATTACATTTGTGTACTCTGGCTCCCAACTAGGTTCACTTGGTTCTTCACTGTAGTAGGACTCGCCATGTTCAAGAGATTGCATGTAGTAAGCCTGGGGACTATCAATATGTATAGAATCAAAGCTATGGTCACTGGGATCACTTTCTAAAAGCAATGGTGTTACTGGCACTATAGCCCTATTCAAATTCTCTTCTGCAGCTGCATACTTTACAGGAATCACATTAGCGGGGGTTGGAGGTTGTTGAGCTAACACAGGTTGTGGCCTTTGTTGGTTTTGGTAGGGTTGTTGATAGGATTGCTGCGGTCTACCATATTGTTGTGGAGGGTACTGGTTCTGGTATCTTCCCTGTTGTGGATAGGGCTTAGGGTAGGTTTGTCTAACCGCTTGCTTATTGTATGGACAGTCTTGTGCTGTGTGATTTGTGTATCTCCGTTCTATGGTGCAGTATTGGCTACTAGGATTCACTTGGGGTTGAGCCATGATGGGACATACGTTCGCCATATGGTCACCACCGCAAGTATAGCACCTCTTTACTGGGGCAAACCTTGGGATTTGTTTGCTAGTGACACCTAGTTTTTTGAGCTACTTTCTCCGCGAGTTCCTCAATAGAGGTGGATTGCGTGGAACTAAGGCTGGAAGAACTATCTAAATCCTTGTAGATTTTTTATAGTTCCAATTCCTCCCCTAGATTATCTTCAATGTCTATGCATATGCGTACACACTCTTCTATAGTTCTAGGGTCCTTCAAGTACACATATGATCGTAGTTTGGTACTGAGCAATCCATCCAGGAATAATGCCACTTGTTTGGCCGGTGTGGGTAACTCAGAAACAGGGCATCTCTCTAAATATTGCCTAAACCTTCTTCCTGCAAGTCTAACCGTCTCTTGAGGGGTTTTCTTGAAGCTATGAATCAGTGAGGAAGTATTATGCCTGATGCCACTCTTAGAGAATTCAATAATGAAAGCCTCTAGAAGTTGATCTATGTTTCTAAAGTGCCTCTCGTTTAGTGGTTGAAACCACGTAAGAGCGGTGTTCCTAAGGGTTAGACCAAAGGCATTATACTGCGTGAATAGGTCCTCCACTTGTTCAGCTCTCAAAACTTTCCTAAATTCTGCCACATGATCATAAGGGTCTCCAGTGCCATCGAAACAGTTCTTCATGGACTTAACCAGTTGTGTAGGTCTCAAGTTTCTGGTGTGTTCCATAGGCCTTGGCAGAGGGAAATCATCAGCATTCCTTTGGTTCCTTGAGGCTCTAAATCCCTCAGATTCTGCTCTATTTGTTTCCGTTCTCGTTCTTTCTCTTCCCACTGGATTGGCAAAGCTTACCTCCGGTCTATCTCTATGTCTGTCTCTTTGAGTTCCATGAGCTTGGGATGTTCCAGCTCCTGGGTGACCAAAGGACACATTCGATCTTGGTTGGGGGAAAATAAATTCACCTTTCCAAGTGTAAGCATGTCTATCATTTTCTGTAACCACAAAGACCCTCTCTGAAGCATAATCCAAGTAGGTCACTCTGCCTGGACTATCAGGATCTTTGAACTCATATATCATGATTATTCCTAACTCATTCAGCTGATTAGATCTATACCTCCAAAAGGCTTCATCAATCTCTCGGTTCAGGAGTAGATCGATGCTCTTATTGTCTTGGGGAATCCACTCTGGTGTGATAATCCTAGTGAGAACAGATTTGCCTCGGGGGGTTCTAGGTTCTACACCCATGTTTCCTTGCTCCAGGTCACCTAAATCCGCTTCTGAGATCACATTCCCAAATTCATATGTCCTATCTGGGTGACTGGTGACTACATATATTGTCCCTTCCTTGTCTAGGTATGCTTCGTTTTCAAACTTGACAGCTGGGTGCTCTAGTCCAATGGATTGGTCAGGGTTTTTAATCTGGACCACAGATCTTCCTAGGCCGTCCTCATAGATGCTAGCACCTAATCGGTTGGTCCTAAGGTATTCCAGCTGCGTCTTGTAGGGGCCTTCTACCCTATGTAAGTATGGCACACCTGAGCTTCCTGTAGGTCTCTCCATACCATGGGACATCTTAGACTCGCTAGTCTCAGAGCTAGGCTAATACGAATGATGGTTCAACTGCTGGGCCCAAGACTGATTGACACTAGCCTCTGAAGATCTAAGACTTTGTCTATCTCTCCCTAGGTGTCGTCCTGATCTAAGGTTCATATGCCCAATTGAATGATCTCAAATTTTCCCAAGTACACTTTGCGTTGCTGAGTTCTTTTGTATTAGTCACTTGTTCTTTTTTAATTGCCCTTAGGGTGTCACTTCTTGTCCATTTAATCTTCGTCGCAAGGAACACTTGAATTTTATCGTACTTTGAGTGTGGTCGCTCAATTTAAGTTCTTGTCCCTTAGGTTGTTTTGCAATTGTAATCTCCTAACACTTGCACTTGAGTGATTAGAATTCTTGGACTTGGTCGTTCTTAATGTGTCCTTAATTAATCAAGACCTCTATCCGTACTTAGCCTATGCTAGGGATTGACAGAGGGTGTTGAGAATTTCCAACCTTAAGTTTCTTCCCTTGGTTGCCCTTGTATGCCCAGGAAGCGTGTTCCCAAGCTTGCACTTACTCTTGCTTCGAGTACCCTTTGATGCTCTCAAAGTACCTGAAAAAGTCCCAAAGTTAGCTCAAGACTTAAATTTGATTGACAGACAGATCACTTTCATGCATGTAATTCACAGACCCGATTGCCTTTTGCCTCTATGGAAAATAATCCCAAGGGAAACTTAGTTTTCCTACCCCGGGATATGGTCACTTCAAATTACCCTATCTAATAATCTTGGCATTAATTCTACCGTAACCAGTGGAAGTTTTGGTTGTACTCCCACTAGTTTTCCAACAAAACAAAAATCACCGCAATCAGATTTTGTATGAGGAGGTTATGTCCGTTCAGGGTTTTGGGGCTAAAACAGGATTTAAAACAGGTTGACTGGTAGACAGGACTTCTCAAAATGCTCTGGTTATAGGCCTCACAATGCTCTACTAACCCTTAAAAGTTCCCCACAATTTGCCAAAAAATTAGACCACTATTTTTTGCCCTAAAAAATTGGCCAAATTTGCCCGTCTCACGTTCGCAAGCTCTGTCAATCGCGATCGACGTGTCGGTCGCGATTGACAGGTCTGTCGTGGCTGTCAGTCGTGATTGATGGGTCAATCGCGATTGACACGTGGCCCAGATTTTCAGTCGATCGTGGTCAAAAGGTCGTTGACTCTGTCGGTCGTGATTGATGAGTCGATCGCGATTGACAGGTCCGTCGCTAGGGTCTGTCCGTTGTGGTCAAGCAATCGTTGACTGGGTCGGTCGCGATTGACAGAGGTCAATGCCTCGAGACCTGCACAGTCAAATTTTTTACCTGCTGAAGCTGGTGCAGCTGCTGGGGATGCTGATTCCTGCAGAAAATCTCAAAAAACACAGAAAATCACAAGCACACAAACGCTCTCTCGCTCTCTCTCACAAGTGAAATGAGGGAAATGGTGTGGGTGGGGTGATATGACCAAAAACTGAAATTTTTCGCGATGATGGAGATGGATGTGGGAGATGGTGAGGATGATGATGGTGATGAGAAAAACAAAAGAAAATAGATAAAAGTGAAGAAAATACCTATGACTCCAACGCCTCAACTCTACGTCTTACCATCACACGCTCGTCCTCAAAGCTCGATCCCCGGCAACGGTGCCAAAATTTGGTGTAGCTCAGTGATGAGTAGCACCTCCTTTAATGTCAATCCGGGAAGACGTGAGGATGGTATGATGACCTCGAGCAAGTGAAGGCACAAGTGCGTGAGTGCGAAGCACACTAACATGTTGTAGCTCAGTGATGAGTAGCACCTCCTTTAATGTCAATCCGGGAAGACGTGAGGATGGTATGAAGACCTCGAGCAAGTGAAGGCACAAGTGCATGAGTGAGAAGCACACCAACATGCACACACATACACACACACGTGCACACACAGTAAGACAAAGGGTGGGAAGCAATGGAGTTCTTAGATTACTTTCAAAAAGCTCTCACAAGTTCATTTCAATTACAATCTAACCCCAAAAATGAGCTCTCTAGCTCTATTTATAGTTTTTGACTAGGTTTTGGCCCTGTCCAGACCTAGTGTCCGGCCTAGTTAAAAATTAGGTTCCAGGGCCAATTTGAGGGCTTAAACGGAGTCTAAAAAATACGAAAATTGATATGTAGGCACTTCTAAGGCTCCTCAAGCTCAAGGACTCCTTGGCTTGCACACAATGGAGCTACAAAAATACGAAATGGTATTTACAATGGTTTTTAGTGATTAGAATCACTATTTGTGTAGAGATTTTCTCTGCGATTTGTCGTACACATCTTTGAGCTCCCTACTTGCTCTTTCTTGTTGTGTGCTCCACTCCTTGATGTCTGAAAAATTTAGATGGCCTACTTGCCTGATCTTCTTTGGCTACTGTGTCTGCTTGTGCTATCTCTTCGTTCCGACCCTCTTTGTCTTGTGGCTCCTTCGGTTCCCTGACTGCTGCCAACACCCCCCCCACTCTCGCGTCTGTCGCCCCTAGCAGACCCTTGTCTAGATGCTCGTTGAACATAATATTGGACAACGTCGGAAGCGAGGTGATGTTCTTCTAATCTGAGCCCCCGTGCTAGATTTGTTAATAATGCATCCCAATTCACTGGTCCTGGTACGTCCGAATGTGGCACCCGCAATTGTTCTGAATAGATGGTTCTCTCCACAACGAATAAGTGGAGGAGATGTGAGGGCCTGGGTACAAATATTTCTGAGTGATATTCCCAGAATCCCGTTATGAACATCTCCTCGAATGTCTGTTTAAAACAAGCTGGGAGGTACTTTATTCTGGCGTGCCAAGCATATATTACCTCTATGGATGGGGTTGTGCTCATGTCGTATACCAGATCTTGATTTCCTGTAAGAAATCCGACACCTGAGAAGTGGGGGTCTTTAATATTCTTGAACGTCCTGAAGGTGATTAGCATTAGTTCAAAGATTTTCATACACATTTGTGCCATCACATCGGGGGTATTCCGTAGTCGAGTGCTCCAATGTCTGATGGTAGAAATCATGTAATTTACAGTGGGAGGGCCTTGTGGCGGTGCTAGATAAACATAATTTAACCACTTTGCACAACCCTTGACGTTCTTGATAGCAATGGTAAACTCTGGCCAAGTGCGCCGGCGGAATACTGGAACATAACAAGGGTTGTATTTAATAAAAAGGGGCATGTTAGTCCAGGTACGAACCATTTCCGGGTAGGTTTCAAGAAGACGGATTCTCCAGGTTGGTTGATAAATGGAGCCTTTCTTTGCACTTTCTGGGATATCCTCTGGCCCAAATTGTGTGGCAAAGGTTGGAGGTTTGCCACAACTGCGTTGAATCTCTGCATTGTAATCCGCAAGGAGCACACAATATGGCACATATTGATCATCGTTGGTGCCGATCCATCTATGATGAGACATGCTTCGAAAGTATTCAGACTTAATGATGGTGTCTTCTAACTTTTTCATAGATTGGATTTGAATGGCCACTCTATCTTCATGGGTTGTTGCAGTCTTCTCGAGTGTTTGGAGCCATTCAGGTACTTCAACTTCTAATGTGTCCAGTCCTTCTGAGGTCTGTGCACCACCTGGCATCGGCATAGGAACGTATGGTTCCTCATATGTTTCATCCACCTCAATGGGTATTAAATCCTCCGGTTCGGGTTCTACAACTGGGGAGGGCTGCCTTTCATATTCTAGTAACTTTTTCTGGAGTTCAGCCACCTGCTCTGTCAATGCCTTGACTTCCTCTGAAGTCGAGGCCGTTTCTATTACCTTGGTTGGAGCCTCCTTTTCCCTGAGCTGGCTACGTAGCTCATCTCGTTCTCTTTCCAAATCATCATGTGCGTCTAATAAATCCGCATAACTTTCCAAGATGGTTTTCATTGTTTCTGTGGGAACCGCTTTGAACTGTTCTGGATCGATCTCATGGGGGGACCCTTCCATGGCTGCTTCCAGGTTTTCTTCATTTTGTTTCTGCAACTGTTTCTTTTCTTCCAGTGTTGTAGCCATATGCTTTCAAAGTAGAGTTAAATTACGCCGGACTCTCAGGTTATCTGTTTGGTACACCTCCAGCAAGGCTTCGAGTTGTTTGACACCGGTTTCTGCTGATGGTTGGGGTGTCTCTAGGAGTGTTTGATGGGCTTGCTCGAGAGTGGTGTGGCGTTAGTTGAGTTCCGCATTTTCTTCTTCTAGCCTTAAGAGTCGTGTTTGTAGTTGCTGATGGTTTGTTGTCAGCTGATGATGGCGGCTTTCTAGATCCCTGTACTCGCGCTGAAGTTGATATACACAATGATGTAATGACAGGAATATACTATTTACATTAAAAGGTGCAGGTAAAGATGAAGATGTAGGGGGAATGGGGAAGGGGAAGGGAGTTGTGAATGCGGTGGAGTCAAGTGGTGAAGTAGGTGGAGGAGGTATGGGAGATTGAGGTTGTGTGGGGGGTGGGGGTGGTACTGTGGCGGGTGATGTCTCCATTGTGTCAAATGTGTGTGTGACTGTAAAAATGGGGACAGTGGGTGGGGTGGAAGTGATATTTGTGAAGAGTGTCGTGAAGGTGGGCATGGAAACTCCTCCAAATTGGATACCGGGAGAGAGAGGAATTCCCATGACAACTGTGGTAGTGGTAGAAAAGGGCGTGGTCGTGCCGGTTGGTGAGGTGAATTGTGTGGCGAGAAGTGAGGTGGGTGGGAGAGTGGTTCCTCCTGATGTTCTTCTGTTTGCGTGTTGCCTTCCGGCTCTGATACATTGATGTGTATTTGTTTTCCAGATCACCTAGGGCGGGCAGGCACACGTTTCTCAAATCGATTAATGTATGTCATGGCCTCATGTATGGCCTCATCCAAGCCGACTGCCTCTGCGTGTAGGTTCATGGATTCGATAAACATATCGTCCACACCTTCCTCAGCCAATAGTTGGCTCATGAGCACCTTGCCTGATTCAAGTGACATTTTGTGTTGTTCCTGAACTAGCTTCATGGTTTGGTACAATCTTTTTATTTGTGCCGAATATGCTGGGGCACTTGCTAGCTCTGAGAGTTCATCATATTCTTGATATTGTTCTTCGTCGGCTTCTTCTTCTTCCCCTCCTGCCTCTTGTTCATCTCCTTCGACTTCTACGATGACTGGTTGTGTCGGGGTTGGTGTTGTTGTGGTGGGGTGTGGTTCATGGGTCTGGTCTGCTTCTGTTTCAAGATTAGATTCGTAGATCAGCCTGGCAACTTCTTCATCCGTGAGGTCATTGAGAGTAAATCCCTGTGGAAATTCCAAGTCTGATGGAATGGGGGGAAACACCAAGTTGGGTCCTTCGGTACTTGGTCTGGGAAGACGAATGGTGAATGGCCGAACGCGCCTAGTTTGAGGAGGAGTCACCTCAAGTGTAGTAGTGGCTCCCCTTGGTTGAGCACATGGTAATTGGACTCCCCCTCTCATCTTCTTCAATGGAGGGCCCGCTGTTGATAGCCGCCTTTGGAATTCTTGGGCTCTGGACCACACTAGTGCTCTTTGAATGGGCACGTCATATGCTAGGCACCTGTAAATTATTCTTGTTAGGGCACAACAGCCATGAAGTACATTTTTCTGCTTCTTATTCCAGCGCTGATGGGCTAGGTGTATCTGATCGATGACCCAGTGCGGTACGTTGAGGGTGAGGTTCTCTGTTTCTGCCAAGTATAAGCTGAACCATATTTTCTTAGGGGGCATAGTGAATCGTTCTTGTGCGGGAAAAGCAAAATGTTGCATAACAGTTCGTAAGTGGAGAGCAATGGTAGGCGTCATTGCCACCATGTCCTTCAATTTATTGAGATCCTTATGCTTCATCCTACCTGGGACCATTGTTTCTTTCTCGGTGGGAATGTGCATACCTTGCATGTTCAATGCCTTCCGTACCAGATTGAGGGTCAGTTTGAATCTCTTGAGTTCGTGTCCTGGCAACAATGATGGAAGTACAAAAGTACTATCGCCTCCCTTGACCCTGCTAGGAGTTATGGTACTTATGAAATAGGAGCAGCGTAGAAAATCAGGTTTAGGCAAGTGTGCTCTGAAATATCTATCCAGGCCTGCCTTGGTCCAAACTGATCGCATTACCTCTGCATTCTAATAGTTCTCGAATTCCCGAGTGAAAAAGTGGTAGCGTCCCCATTTGCCATTAAATTCAATTTCTGCTTCCCAGAAGTAGGTGTCGTCACCTAATGGCCCTGCGACATCACTAAACCAATGAGCATGTTTCCCCACTTGAGAAGTGTGTCCCTGAGGAGGGTCCTGGATAGGAAGGACATGCACCGCTTGAAGTTCTTGAGGCCTTCCGGTGAGTGGCGGTTCCAGAAGAATGGTTTCAATATCCACAATCTGTGCGCTGGACCCTGCCTGGGAACTGGGGCCTCTAGCTTCTGCCATCGTTATTGCTTGCGAGCTAGTTCTGTTGAGAATACAAAGCATGCGTTACTATTGTAAGGGACAAGATAGAACGCATGTTGCCCCCGTTACAGTATTATTGTGATGTGAGTAATGGATTAGTGGGTTAGTAAGTGTCTGATGACCGTGTGTGTAGTTAGGAGTTGGATAGACCTAAGAGCTAAGCGGAATGATGTGGTGTGAGAGTGAAGTAGTTAGTAGGTGGACATGGATTTACAATTGGGGTCCGGGGGTTTATTACAAGTTTTAGGTTGCCAAATGCAATGGATAGGTTTTGATTTTGACTTTGTGGAGGCTCTGGAGAGTGTGATAGGGTAGTTTCTTGAAAAATGGGGCTTTTTAGGGACCCATTTACCAGTGATTCTACTTGTACTCATGGAAGAATATGTGTTAGTGTGTGATGAGTAAGACTGAGCCTCAGATGTTCGCGTGAGTGAAACATGTTGTACAGGGTTTGGCCTTGGTGTAGCTATTTGAGCCCGCAAGCAAGCCTTAGGCACCCAGATTTGTCGTGATTGTGGGTTGGCCTTCATTGACTTCTTGGGTACCCAAATAGACTTCACTTTCGCAGAAGAATTTATGAAGGACTTTTTATTAGTGTCGTGTTGTTGATTACTAATAAGAGGTGTTGGCCGTGGGTTGGCCTGGTCGGAATAGGGTGTTCGCCTTTTCGCCTCCATACTTGTTTCATTGGCTGAAACAATCTGCTTTGCTCCTTTTTTTGGCCTCCAGTACAGGTAGCGTTCTGCTTCTTCTGTATTTGATCTACCGTTGGCTGCTGCATCCTTCTAGTCTTTGGAAAAGAAGGGATTACCGTCTTATCATTGATTCCGTTGTTGAGACAATCCTCTTTCTGCATCATACATTTTTGGACAAGAATAGCATTGTCAACTTCATGTGCACCCCTGGAAGGACCACGAGTTCATGCCTTACCTAGTTCCTTGAGTGCCTCATTTTCCAATTCAACTGTTATTCGACTATGATTTACCCATACCTGAAGAAGTCCACTTCTTAGGTTTAGGTTGACTGCATGATCATAGAGCCAATCCTGACCCAAGACAAGAGGCTCAGTGAGGTCCTCATCTTGACACACTAGTACTTTGATTGTCATTGCTTCGTCTTGAATATAGAGGGGAAGTTCCACCTCGCCCATGCAAGGGGTTTCCACACCTCCCAATCCTATGAGATATGCTTCAATAGGATTGATAGTTAATTTCGACTCTTGACAGTAAGACAACTGAACAGCACTAGTGGCTGCACCTGAGTCAATCAAGGCTCTTACAATCCTTACACCCTTTCCTTGTCCTATATCTAAGGTTATAAAAGGATGCCGATCAATTACCCTATGAGCGCTGATACCTGAAACTTCACACATAGCCACATGATATCCTTGATCTGCATATGCATCTCGCCTAGATTGCTCTCTACCCTGTCTTCTCATCTTCATTCTCCGGATGCGTTCCAATGCTTCTGCTTGAGCTTCTTCGCGAATTCGCTTTTCTTCTTCTTTCCGTTTCTTAGCAGTATTGAGTCGACTTATCATTTCCTTTGTGAGAGGTTCCTGATATAACTTGACCCTGCATCCGCTTATGTAGCTCAGGAGAACATCGCCTTCTAATGTGGCTAGTTGTACTGCTCCACTTGTTGAGATTCTATTTAGCAGTTGTTTGAGCATCGTTCTTTGTTGTGGCTTTTACCTCTACCCACTTTGTTAGATAGTATGTCGCAACAATGATATATTCTGCATGGGAACCCTTAGCTGGGGGATTAATAGGACCTACGAAGTCTATTCCCCACTTAGAGAATGCACGTCCACCCATCATTGGTTTCAGTGGCATCTCATCTTTATGTATAGGATACTGAGTTCGCTGACAGACATCACACCGTTTCACATAGGTATGTGCATCCATGTGAAGGGTCGGCCACCAGAAGCCCGCAAATAGTATTGCCTTGATCACCCGATCTGGTCCAAAGTGTCCTCCTGCTACACCTTGGTGAGCAGTTTCCAAGATCTTGAGATATTCACTCTCATGGACATATAGTCTCAGGTAACCATCTTTACCACGCTTGTATAGATTATCACCAATGAGTGAGTAATCCTGGGCTTCTTGTTCTAAACTCCTTCTCCTATCCAGAGTCATGTTTGGAGGGAATGTTTTCGTCCTCAGAAAGGATACTAGTGGTTCACTCCAATCCGGCACTATGGACACTTGATAAAGAGTGGCATGTTCCACAGGTGGTTTAGCGCAGCAGATTGGGCATTTCTTGCACAACTTTTGGACATCGGCTTCCATAGTCGGCCAATGCACCCCGAGTCTCCTTAGTGTCTATAGGGTTCGTTGCTTTGAGTAGTGTTGCGCTAATGCACCTACATGTGCTAATTGCAACCATTTTGCGTACTCATCCTCTTCCACACAACAAGCCAAGATCCCTTGATCTGTGTGCTTGTACATACTTCCCGCCATGATGTGGTACTTCTGGGCTTTTACAACCTCCCTATCGTGTGTGGCTATTACTGGGTGGTTAGGCCCATATGTCAATACTGGCACTAATGGCTTAGCCCACTGCGGCACCACTTCCAAATTAAACAAGTAAGCATCAGGAAGGTCATCTGACACTCCTTGTGGAGCTTCTCCAGATGTGAGCCTAGAGAGATGGTCTGCTCTCAAATGAGTCCTCCCTTTTCTCACCACTACCTCAAAGTCATATTCCATTAGTAAGAGAAACCATCTTACTAATCTACCTGTATTGCATGGTTTGTTTACCAAGTACAACAATGCCTGATGGTCAGTAAAAAATTTAAACTTATTTGCAAGCAAATAATGTCTAAACTTTTTAACTGCATATACCATGCCTAATCCTTCTCTCTCCGTAGTGGTATAATTTCGTTCAGCTGCGTTCAATTGTCGACTAGCATAGGCAATTGGAAGATCCATATTACCTTCACCAGTAGGTTGAGCAAGCACACATCCAATGGCATAATTGGATGCATCCACATGAACATGGAAAGGCTTATTCCAATCTGGCCTGGTCAAGATTGGTGCTGAGCATAACCTTCGTTTAAGCTCCTGGAAGGAATTCTCACATTCATCAATCCACTCAAAGTTAGTCAAAAGTCCGTACATGGGCTTTGCAATGACAGCATACATGTGAATGAACCGGCGGTAGTAACCACAATGCCCCATGAAAGCCTGTACTTCCTTGACATTCTTTGGCCTAGGTAACTCGGCTATGGCTCTCACTTTCTCTTCATCAGTGGATATGCCATTCTTTGACACTATGTGTCCTAGAATCTTGCCTTGCCTGACCATAAAAATGCACTTTTCTAGGTTCAGGAAGACTTGATATTCTCTACATTTGTCAAAGATTTGTCTGAGTTCAGGGATATGGGTTTGTCTAATGTTGGAATGAGCACAAAGATCATCAACATAGACTTCTAAATTCTTCCTCAGGAACTCCTTAAATACATGGCACATCAGCCTCTGGAAGGTTGCTGGTGCATTGGTAAGCCCAAATGGCATTACTCTAAAGGCAAAAATGCCCCATTCAGTGGCAAATGCCGTCTTATGCTGATCTTCTGGCGCTATGGCTACTTGATTGTAGCCCGAAAATCCATCGAGGAAGCTGTACACTTCTTTGCCTGCTACTCTTTCTAAAAGATGCTCTGTGATAGGAAGCGGATAGTTATCTCGAATTGTGGCTGCATTAACCTTCTTCAAGTTAATGCACACACGCAGCTTTCCATTTTTCTTGGGCACCACTACGATGGGGGATACCCACTCAGTGTGCTCAATTTCATAAATGAATCCAGCTTCGACCAGTCTATCTATCTCCTCTTTGATCTTAGCAGCATAATTATCATTGTATGTGTAGGGCTTCTGCTTCGAGGGTCTGACGTCTGAGGTCATGGGGATTGTATGTGAACATATATCAGGGTCTACCCCTTTTAAGTCCTTATAACTGCAAGCAAATACATCTCGGTATTCTCTTAGCAAGGCTATTAGCTCTTGTTCTTCCTCTCCTGTCAGGTCATGGCCTATGTACGTGCATCTTTCTTCTCCCTCTTCGATGGCTACAACCACTTTCTTCGTGGTTTCTTTGTTATCATAGGCCTCCCCTAATTGCGCCTCTCGTTTAGGCATTCTGATCATGACTCTCCTATCATCTATCTCATATTTCTTAAAATTTTCTGGGACCTCAAACAAAGATTCTTCCTCTTCTTGTGTGACTTCTCTCTTCTTTCTTTTCTTTCCTTCTTCCTTAGGAGTTACATGCGTGGCTAGCCTTACATCATTTATAAGCTCTCCATGCCTCTGGGGTTGAAATTCTACTTCATAGAAGTATTCTTCATCTGATGCAAAAGGTGGGTCCATAATGATCGACTCTAGATCGGAGTCACTTGCCTCCTCAATTGCATCAGGGCTAGGTTCGCACTCTTCTAATACTGCCTCTCCCATGATTGGCTCTATGGAGAAAACTAAAATGTCATAGCCATCCTCATCACAGTGGGGTGTCCATTGTTCCTCATTGATGGCTACATCCATTGTTGCTAGGATTTCTGCCCAGCCGTGGGGTTCAAATTCTTCGTCAGGAAATACTACAGGTGCATAGGCTGGGTCTTGAATGGGTCTATGTGTTTTGTTTGCACCTATATCTCTGGCCTTTTCTCTTTTCTCCTCTTCTACTGCCACTTTGCACATCCATAAGTGGGTGTCTTCATGCATCCATGAGGATCCTGATCCTATGGAATGCACAGATTCCGTATCATCTTTGGCTCTATGGATGGGATTCCATTGGATAGGGGGAACATCTCTATGAGAGTAATCTTTGAGATTCACTTTGGTCGTAACACCTAAGTGCTGCAGGTACAAAGAATTGGTTCCCCAATCCTGTACCACTTGCAACTGTCGCATAAAAGGTCGTCCCAAGATCATTTCATAGGCATGGTTCTTGCTAAAATCACATATAGCAAATGTATGCTCGAACTCGACACCACAGGTGGTGAGAGTTATTCCTTCTAGCAATCCTAAGGGCCTTTCAATATGCCCATCGGCCATCTGCAATTTCATTCTTGTTGGCCTGAGTGCTGGCTTGCCCCAGCGCTTCCATAGGGAAGTGGTGGCAATTGCAACTCCTGCACCTGAGTCCAAAATTGCCTTGGTGGTGTACCCCTGGTAGGTAATGGGAAGATAGGTGTTCCCTTCTTCACCTTCACACATGTCTCCTATCTTGTCCAAGGGTATTTCAGGCACTGTTCTATGAGATCCTACTTGGGAGCGCGATTTTGCTATGTCTGGCACTTGTTTGGCTACATGTTTCCATAATTCAGGTCTAACCTTGAGTAGCTCTTCTAACTTGAGATGGCACTGCACTTTAGTGTTTTTCACTACCTCTGTGTTCCTAGGTAAGACTGAGTCCTCATTTCGTACCATGACCGTGGGTGCTCTCATACAAGTAGACTTAGCTTCCCATGGGCCTGTGAAGTGGGGTAATTCTTGTAGAGAGTTAGACTCAAAGTCTAGTCTTTCATGAGAGTGGGTGCTCTCCTGCTCCTCATAAATGGATGGGATGTCTTGTGGGAATTGGTCGTGTGCATCATCCACCAGTTCAATGGGAGGAGGTATTTCACTTTCTTTAGCCCATTTGTCTTCTTGAATCTCTCGTAGGAATTCTGGTGTGAATCGATTCATAGAAGATGATGTGTCTGGCTCCGTAGAGTTAGGCACATAAGCTTCAGGCACATATGCTTCCTGGGCAGGAAGACCTCCTCTTTCACTTGCCTTGTCCTTATGTTGAGAGGCGGGTTCCTTTTCTGATTGTGCAATTAGCTTTTCTATTCTTTCTAACAATCCATCAAAGTGCAATTGTGTCTTCGCTGAACTAGAGATGTTAAATAGGCGACTGGCTTCAAACATGGTCTGAGCCAATTCCACCATCTTAGCACAAATTTTGGTTCGTTCTAGCTCTAGTTCTGCCCTAGGGTAACACTTTTCATGATCAGTTACGTTTGGCCCTACACCAATTAAAAGTGATTCTCATCACTAAACACCATTGTAAATACCATTTCATATTTTTGTAGCTCCATTTTGTGCAAGCCAAGGAGTCCTTGAGCTTGAGGAGCTTCAGAAGTATCTACCTGCTAATTTTCGTATTTTTTAGATCTCGTTTGAGCCCTCAAATAAGCCCTGGAACCTAATTTTTAACTAGGCCGGACACTAGGTCTGAACAGGGCCAAAGCTAGTCAAAAACTATAAAAGGAGCTAGAGAGCTCATTTTTGGGGGTTAGCTTGTAATTGAAATGAACTTGTAAGAGCTTTTTGAAAGTAATCTAAGAACTCCATTGCTTCTCACTCTTTGTCTTGCCGTGTGTGCGCGTGTGCGTGTATGTGTGTGCATGCTTGTGTGCTTCTCACTCACGCACTTGTGCCTCCACTTGCTCGAGGTCTTCATACCATCCTCACGTCTTCCCGGATTGACATTAAAGGAGGTGCTACTCATCACTGAGCTACACCAAATTTTGGCGCCGTTGCCGGGGATCGAGCTTTGAGGACGAGCGTGTGATGGTAAGACGTAGAGTTGACGCGTTGGAGTTGTAGGTATTTTCTCCACTTTCATCTATTTTCTTGTTTTTCCTTCACCATATTCATCACCATCATCATCATCACCATCTCCCACCTCCATCTCCATCATCCCGGAAATTCTCAGTTTTTTTATTATATCACCTTCTCCACCTCATTTCCCTCATTTCACTTGTGAGAGAGAGCGAGAGAGCGATATTGCGTGTGTGGTTTTTTGCATGTTTCTTGAGCATTTTGCAGGTTCTTGCTGAATCATCATCCCCAGCTCTCTGCGCAGATCTATTGAGAGCATCGAAAGGCGTTCTAAGCAAGTGTAAGTGCAAGCTTGGGAACACACTTCCTGGGCACTCAAGGGCAACCAAGAAGGAAACAAAAGGTTGGAAATTCTCAACTCCCTTTGTCAATTCTTAGCTTAGGCTAAGAACGACTAGTGAGAGGAGTAAGATAGGGCGGCGATAGGCATCTATCAAGTTGAAGGTTACCTAAATACTCAAAGTTCAAGATAACTACATAACCTTTGTACGATTGAGAATCCTGAAGGAAAAGAGTTTAACGCGGAACGATCAACCTAAAAGTACAAAGAACATTCAAGTATTCCTGACGACGTAATATCAGACAAGACCTTAAACACGATAAATAACTAAAAAGAATCAAGTGACTGATACCAATTGATCGGTAACGAGGTTGTACTCTGGGCAAAAATAGGGCTACTTAACTAGGCATATGAACCTTAGATCAGGACGGCATCTAGTAAGGGAGAGACAAAGCCTTAGGTCTTCAGAGGCTAGTGTCAACCACACTGCTAGGTCGTGGGCCCAGCAGTTGAGTCACCACTTGCATTACCCTAGCTCCGATACCAGTGAATCAAAGATGTCTCAAGGCATGGACAGACCTACGGGAAGTTCAGGAGTGCCATACTTGTACAGGGTAGAAGGCCCTTACAAAACACAGTTGGAATACCTTAGGACCAACCGATTAGGTGCCAGCATCTATGAGGACGGTCTAGGAAGATCTGTGGTACAGATTAAGAATCCTGATCAATCCATTGGATTAGAGCACCCAGCGGTCAAGTTTGAAAATGGAGCATACTTGGACAAAGAAGGAACCATATACGTAGTCACCAGTCACCCAGATAGGACGGACAAATTTGGAAATGTGATCCCCGAAGCAGACTTAGGTGACCTGGAGCAAGGAAACATGGGTGCAGAACCTAGAACCCCTCGAGGTAAATCGGTTCTTACTAGGATTATCACACCGGAGTGGATTCCCCAGGATAATAAGAGCATAGATTTGCTCCTCAATCGAGAGACTGACGAAGCCTTTTGGAGGTACAAATCTGATCAGCCAACTGATATAGGAACAATCATGATCTATGAGTTTAAGGATCCTGATAGCCCAGGCAGAGTGACCTACTTAGATCACGCTTCAGAAAGGATCTTTGTGGTTACGAAAAATGATAGGCATGCTTACACTTGGCAGGGTGAATTTGTTTTCCCCCAACCAAGATCGAATGTATCCTATGGTCACCCTGGAGCTGGAACATCCCAAGCTCATGGAATGCAAAGAGACAGAAGTAGAGATAGACCAGAAGTAAGCTTTGCCAACCCAGTGGGCAGAGAAAGAACGAGGATGGAAACAAATAGAGTAGAACCTGAGATACTTAGAGCTCACAGGAATCAAAGAAATGCGGATGAGTTCCCTCTACCACGACCTAGAGAGCACACAAGGACTTTGAGACCGACTCAGCTAGTTAAGTCCATGAAGAACTACTTCGATGGCACTGGAGATCCATACGATCATGGGGCTGAGTTTAGGCAAGTCCTGAGAGCTGAACAAGTGGAGGATCTATTCACGCAGTACAATGCCTTTGGTCTGACCCTTAGGAACACTGCCTTGACATGGTTTCAGCCATTAAATGAGAGGCAGTTCAGGAGCATAGACCAACTCCTAGAGGCGTTCATTATCGAATTCTCTAAGAGCGGCATAAGGCATAATACCTCCTCGCTAATTCACAGCTTCAAGCAAACCCCTCAAGAAACTGTGAGACTTGCAGGAAGAAGATTTAGGCAATACTTAGAAAGATGCCCTGTTTCGGAGCTACCCACACCAGCCAAGCAAGTGGCTTTATTCTTGGATGGATTGCTAAGTACCAAATTGAGATCTTATGTGTACTTGAAGGACCCTAGGACCATAGAAGATTGTGTACGCATGTGCATTGACATCGAGGATAACCTAGGGGAGGAGTTAGAGCTTTCCAAGATATACAAAGATTTGGATAGTGCCTCTAACATCTCTTCCACGCAATCCACATCAATCGAGGAACTTGCAGAGAAAGTTGCTCAGAAACTAGGTGTCTCTAGCAAACAAATTCCGAGATTTGCCCCTGTAAAAAGATGTTATACTTGTGGCGGCGACCACATGGCGAATGTCTGTCCCATTATGGCTCAACCCCAAGTTAATCCTAGTAGCCAGTACTGCACCATAGAACAGAGATACACAAATCACACAGCACAAGACTGCCCCTACAATAAACAAACCTACCAACCCTATCAAAACCAACAAAGACCTCAGCCTGTGCTAGCACAACAACCACCAGCTCCAGCTAATGTGATTCCGGTAAAGTATGCTGTTGCAGAAGAAAACCTGAATAGAGTTATAGTCCCTGTAACACCATTGCTTTCTGAAAGTGACCCCAGCGACCATAGCTTTGATTCTACACATGTTGATAGCCCCCAGGCCTACTACATGCAGTCTCCTGAACATGGTGAGTCCTACTATAGTGAAGAGCCAAATGAACCTAGTTGGGAGTCAGATCACACAAACCTCATGTATACAAACCCCAATCCTAGGCCTCAACCTAGACAAGTAAGACCTCCATTCCCTAGAGGACCATGCTACAGATGTCAAGGAGATCATCTCATTCGTGATTGTCCCTTGCCTCCACCGACACAACCCCAGTCAGTAACGATCCAGGGTTTTTGCCAAGACTGTGGAAAGGAACATCTCTTACGAGACTGCCCTAGGAATCCTAATAATATGCCAAAAATCACTCCTATCAACGTTGTTGGGTTAGTGGTAGACTCCACAGGGAGCGTGACTTCCACTGCACCAGTACAAGTAATCACTAGAGCCCAAGCACTGCAGCAAAACCAGGGTGTAGGTCAAGAAAAAAGCCCAGAAGTTAGTGAAACAGAGAGTACGACAAAGAAGAGGACTAGAGCGTGGAAAGATAGTAGGGAAAGAATGAAAAGACAATGGGCTAAAAAAATGAGTGAACTTGAGGAAAGCATAAGAGAGACCAAAGCCAGGATAACTGAACTCACATCTCAAACTCCCTCTCACACTACCCCACCACCACCATTCCCATTGCCATCCAACCAGCCACCTTCCAACCCGCCTCACCTAATTCCACCACCCCCTAAAGCAGGATCAGTATTAGCTGATCCCACTCCTGAAGACCTTAATATGATGCTTAAAGCATATCAGGCCAGAATCCAAGAAGGGCCAAACGTAACTGATCATGAAAAGTGTTACCCAAGAGCAGAACTAGAGTTAGAACGAACCAAAATTTGTGCTAAGATGGTGGAATTGGCTCAGACCATGTTTGAGGCCAGTCGCCTATTTAACATCTCTAGTTCAGCGAAGACACAGTTGCACTTTGATGGACTGTTAGAAAGAATAGAGAAGCTGATTGCACAATCAGAAAAGGAACCCGCCGCTCAACACAAGGACAAGGCAAGTGAAAGAGTAAGCATTCCTGCTCAGGAAGCCTATGTGCCTGAAGCCTATGTGCCTAACTCTACGGAGCCAGACACATCTTCTTCTATGAATCGATTCACATCAGAATTCCTACGAGAGATTCAAGAAGACAAATGGGCTAAAGAGAGTGAAGTCCCTCCTCCTATTGAACTTGTGGATGATGCACATGACCAATTCCCACAAGATATCCCATCCATTTATGAGGAGCAGGAGAGCACCCAATCTCAGGAAAGATTAGACTTTGAGTCTAACTCTCTACAAGAATTACCCCACTTCACACGCCCATGGGAAACTAAGTCTACTTGTATGAGGGCACCCACGGTCATGGTAAGAAATGAGGACTCAGACTTACCTAGGAACACAGAGGTAGTGAAAAACACTAAAGTGCAGTGCAATCTCAAGTTAGAAGAGCTACTCAAGGTTAAACCTGAATTATGGAAACATGTCGCCAAACAAGTACCAGCGATAGTGAAACCTCATTCCCAGGTAGGATCACATAGGACAGTGCCAGAGATACCCTTGGATAAGATAGGAGATATGTGTGAAGGTGACGAAGGTAATACCTATCTTCCCATTACCTACCAGGAGTACACCACCAAGGCAATTTTGGACTCAGGTGCAGGAGTTGCAATTGCCACCACTTCCCTATGGAAGCGTTGGGGCAAGCCAGCACTCAGGCCAACGAGAATGAAATTGCAGATGGCCGATGGTCATATTGAGAGACCCTTAGGATTGCTAGAAGGAATAACTCTCACCACTTGTGGTGTCAAGTTTGAACACACATTTGCCATATGTGACTTCAGCAAAAATCATGCCTATGAGATGATTTTGGGAAGACCATTTATGCGACAGTTGCAAGTGGTACAGGACTGGGGAACCAACTCCTTGTATTTGCAACACTTAGGTGTTACGACCAAAGTCAATCTTAAAGATTACTCTCATAGAGATGTACCTCCTATCCAATGGAATCCTATCCATAGAGCCAAAGATGATACGGAATCGGTGCATTCCATGGGATCAGGATCCTCTTGGATGCATGAAGACACCCACATATGGATGTGCAAAGTAGAAGTAGACGAAGAGAAGAGAGAAAAAGCCAGAGAGCTAGGTGCAAAAGAAACCAATAGATCAATTCAAGACCCAGCCTATGCACCTGTAGTCTTTCCTGATGAGGAATTTGAACCCCATGGCTGGGCAGAAATCCTAGCAACAATGGATGTAGCCATCAATGAGGAACAATGGACACCTCACTGTGATGAAGATGGCTATGACATTTCAGTCTTCTCCATAGAGCCGATCATGGGAGAGGCAGTGTTAGAAGAGTGTGAACCTAGCCCTGATGCATTTGAGGATGCAAGTGACTCCGATCTAGAGTCAATCATTATGGACCCACCATTTGCATCAGATGAAGAATACTTCCATGAAGTAGAATTTCAACCCCAGAGGCATGGAGAGCTTACAAATGATGTAAGATTAGCAACACATGTGACCCCGAAGGAAGAAGGAAAGAAACGAAAGAAGAGAGAAGTCTCACCAGAAGAGGAAGAATCTTTGTTTGAGGTCCCGAAAAATTTTAAGAAATATGAGATAGATGACAAGAGAGTCATGATAAGAATGCCTAAACGAGAGGCACAATCAGGAGAGGCCTATGATAACAAAGAAACCACCAAGAAAATAGTAGTGGCCCTAGAAGAAGGAGAGGAGAGATGCACGTACATAGGCCATGACCTAACAGAGGAAGAAGAGCATGCGTTAATTGCCTTGCTAAGAGAATACAGATATGTATTCGCTTGGAGTTACAAGGATTTGAAAGGTGTTGACCCTGACATATGCTCACACACTATCCCCATGACCTCAGAGGCTAAACCCTCTAAGCAAAAGCCCTATACATATAATGATAATTACGCTGCCAAGATCAAAGAGGAGATAGATAGACTGGTTGAAGCTGGATTTATCTATGAAATTGAGCACATTGAGTGGGTATCCCCCATCGTAGTGGTGCCCAAGAAGAATGGCAAGCTGCGTGTATGCATTAACTTGAAGAAGGTCAATGCAGCCACAATTCGAGATAACTATCCGCTTCCCATCACAGA
Organism: Ceratopteris richardii; assembly: GCA_020310875.1. Taxonomy (NCBI): domain Eukaryota; kingdom Viridiplantae; phylum Streptophyta; class Polypodiopsida; order Polypodiales; family Pteridaceae; genus Ceratopteris; species Ceratopteris richardii. Next base: position 54,290,252 of record CM035417.1, on the reverse strand, counting down.
ACATCTTTTAGAAAGAGTAGCAGGCAAGGAAGTGTACAGCTTCCTTGATGGATTTTCAGGCTACAATCAAGTAGCCATAGCTTCAGAAGATCAGCATAAGACAGCTTTTGCCACTGAATGGGGCATTTTTGCCTTTAGAGTAATGCCATTTGGGCTTACCAATGCCCCCGCAACCTTCCAGAGACTAATGTGCCATGTATTTAAGGAGTTCTTGAGGAAGAACTCGATTTTCTGTAAGGGAAATTTTTTGGAATTTCTAGCATATTTGGGTTTGTGGAGAAAGATAATTGCAAGAGATGTCATTAGGATTGGGTAATTAAAGACTGGACAAGTGAAAGAGTGAAGAACAGTGGAAATCACACAAAATCGCGATTCTGTGGACACTATAAAAACCTGGAATTCAAAGAAAAATTCATTTGAGTGAGTGTGAGAGAGAGAGAGCAGGAAAAAATCGCGATTTTCTGCAGTCAATCATTTTGGAGAAATCTTCAACCAAGCAAGCAAGGTAAAGAGTCTCAACATTATTTTGATTGCATTGCTTTGCATTTTAGTGATCTTATAACACAAAAAAGTAGGAAATAATCAAAATCACAAAATCGTGATTTTCTGAGTTTTTAATTTTCAGTAAGAAAATATTATTTTTTAATTAAGTTTTTTCATTGCATGTTAAAAACTTGATAGGGCGATTCTATTAGAAGAAAGAAAAATTTGAAAATCAATACTTTAAAAACTTCAAAAAAGTGTTCAGAATCGTGATTCTGTAGTCAAACACAAAATCGCGATTCTCTGAACTAAGGACAACATCGCGATTCCCAGAACACGATTTTCATAAGAAAATCGTGTTATTTACGATTGTTTACAATCACGATTGTCTGAGAATAAAATCGCAAAAAACACGATTTTGAGCACAGAATCGTGAAAAACACGATTTTGAGCACAGAATCGTGAAAACACGATTTTGGGCACAAAATCGCAAAAAACACGATTTTGAGCACAAAATCGCAAAAAACACGATTTTGAGCACAAAATCGCAAAAAACACGATTTTGAGCACAAAATCGTGAAAAACACGATTTTAGTCATAAAATCGTGAAAAAACATTAGCTTAGTTAAAGAATCGTGAAAAACACGATTTTGAGCACAGAATCGTGAAAAACACGATTTTGAGCATAGAATCGTGAAAAAGACGATTTTGAGCACAAAATTGTGAAAAACACGATTTTGAGCACAAAATCGCAAAAAACACGATTTTGAGCACAAAATCGCAAAAAACACGATTTTGAGCACAAAATCGTGAAAAACACGACTTTGAACACAAAATCGTGAAAAACACTAATTTAGTTAGAAAATTGTGAAAAAATACGATTTTGAACAGAAAGTCGTGAAAAACACGATTTTCAGTAGAGAATCGTGAAAAACACGATTTTGAGTACAAAATCGTGAAAAACACGATTTTAGTCATAAAATCGTGAAAAAACACTAGCTTAGTTAGAAAATCGTGAAAAACACGATTTTGAGCATAGAATCGTGAAAAACACGATTTTGAGCACAAAATCGTGAAAAACACGATTCTGACCTCAGAATTGTGAAAATTAGGTGAATGATCCTTAGGTCTGGGAACAAAATAAATTCACAGACTAAGCAAGACCTAGGTAGGAAGGAGATAGAGTCAGTAGTAGGGGAAGTGCAAAAAAGAAATTTAGGGCAAGAAAACAACATGGAAAATTTAACTGAAACAAATGAGCCAATTGAAACTAGGGATTATAGAAATATCCTCAAATACATGTATACGAATAGGTTTGGCACCTATGTATATCAGGATGGAATGCATAAGTTTCTCATTAGATTGAGAAACTTAGAAGTTCCCCTAAACATAACACCAGTAGCTCAGTTCAAAGATGGTAGATATGAGGATAGGCAAGGGTGTGTGTACATCTTCTCCCAAGACCCAGAAAATTCAAATGACTTAGGGCAATGTGCTGACAAAGGACCTTGGGAACATAACATGGGACAACCAGATTTACCTAGACCACATGAAAACTACACTAGTACTGAGCAACAACATGGGAGGAGGACACATGCTTCCCAAATCCTTTTGATAAGGAACCAGAAGGATATAATGAATTTTCACTCAGAAGAAGACATCATTGGCAACCTCAGGGTAGAATGCTTAGACCATATCAAGTAGCCAAATGTATGAAAAATCAATATGAAGGGTATTCTGATCCTCATGCTCATGCTGCAGAGTTTAGACAATTAATTAGAGCTGAGGAGGTGGAAGATTACAAAGTTCAATTTGAAGCATTTGGTCTAACCCTAACAGGACCAGCATTATCTTGGTTCATCCCTTTGAGAAAAGAAATGTACCTAGATATTGAATCCTTCCTAGAAGCCTTTATTGGAGAATTCTCAAAGACCGGAATAAAACATAGCACAACCACTCTGATACAAAGTTTTAAACAACAAAAAGATGAAAATGTCAGAGAGGCAGCCAGGAGATTTAAGCTATATATTGACAGATGCCCTAAAGAGGAAGTACCTTCCATGGCTAGACAAGTATCCCTATTCATAGAAGGGTTGAGAAGTGCTCAATTAAGAACCCTAGTGTACTACAGGAGATGCCCTGATCTAGGAGCTTGTGTAAAAGAAGCAATAGATTTGGAAGATAACAGAGGCCAAGATCTGTTAGCATTTGATCAACCCAGATCAAATGAAGATAAAATTCCTCCAGCAGAAGAGTTGGCTCAGGCCATTGCTAAAGCCCTAGAGGTAAGCACTAAAACCAATTTGATAAATTCCAGGATAAACACAAATAAAAAATGCTACAATTGTGGAGAAAGTCATCTGGTACAACAATGCCCATATCAAAAGCCTCCACATTTGCAAGATAGAAAGACACTCAAATATTGTACACTAGAGAGGAAATAGACCAACCATACCAGGGAGGAATGTTTCTATAATAAACAACCCATAAAGGAGAGAGACTATGGGAGCCAAAGAGAATCAGTGTATATTGAGCAACCAAGACCTATGCTTGGGCAACAACCTCCTATACCAACAAATGTGGTACCAATCAAATACACACCAATAGAGGAGGGAAACTCAAGAACAAAGTCACCATACAAGGAGGATTATCAATGGAATGAAGGATATCAAGAAGAATGGGAAGGATATGAATCAAGAGAACCAGAATTACAAGCCCTAGACTTGGGAAATGGAAGAATTGAGATGGACACTGCCACTTTCATGTATATAACCAATAATTATATGTCCAATCAAAAACCTCAATTCAAAGGAGGACCAAAGATAACTTGTTATAGGTGTGGGGGAGATCATTTCATTAGAGACTGTCCACAACCTCCTACATTAAGAATAGAAGGAGCATATTGCAAGGATTGTGGCAGAGAGCATTTGATTAAAGATTGCCCAAAGAATCCTCAAAAACAACAAAACACACCTAATAACATATCATTAAAAGCAGTCAGTATCATGGAACAGGAAGAATTGAGTGACATTGACCAAGTGAATGTAAATGCTATAACAAGGTCACAAACAAAACAACAAAGAACAACTAAGGAACAAAATGAAGGTTCAATCTCAAAGGTAAAGAAAAATAGACAAAAAGGGAAATGGGAGAGGAAACAAAAAATGAGTAAAAATATTGAGGAAGAAAATAGGGAACAATCAAACAGTACTTCTCCTCAAAAGACACAAACCCAGTTGGAAATAGGAAATTCACAAAGTCTAGATACTCTGATAAAAGCATACAAAGGAAGAATTCAAGAGGGACCAAGCCCTGCTGATCATACAATGGCTTATCCTATGCCAGACTTAGAACATGAAAGAATGCAGAAGTGTAAACAGATCATACGAGAAGTACAACTCAAAATGGGGAAAGAAGACAATTCTCAAAAAACAGTTGAGGAATCTGAGACAACAACAACAAGAGGAAAGAGTATCAAGGAAGAAAACCCACAAGTAACACTCCAGGTGAATATAGATAAACGATGCACAATTCTGTATCATACCACATGGGAAGATTTAATGAAACAAAATCCTCACCTACAGAACCAAGTGAAAAAATGGGAGACAACACCAGAAAATCTTCACCCACAACTACAGGAAATGGAGGAGTTGTGGTATATTCCCATTGATAAGATAGGAGGATATTGTGAGGGAGAAGAGGGAAACTCAACTTTAAAAATACAATTTGGTAAAAACCAGGTCAAAGCTATTTTGGATAGTGGATTAGGAGTGGCCATCATGACTAAACAAACTTGGGAGAAATGGGGAAAAAATGAATTATTACCCACAAAAATGAGATTGCAACTTGCAGATGGACACATAGAAAAACCCATAGGAATATGGGAAAAAGTGATTGTGGACATATGTGGAATAGAGATAGAACACACCTTTGCTATAGTTGAATTCCCACAATCCACTTCATAGGAAATTATCCTAGGAAGACCATTCATGAGACAAATGCAAATTGTGCAAGATTGGGGTAATGATTGCTTATACCTGTAGAGCAAAGGAAGAATAACCAAAGTAAATCTAAGAAATGGGCACTACTGTGACATATCTCCTCAAGAATGGTATAAAATTCATCAGAATCAAGAGTTGAGTGAGGAATCAGAAATAGAAGACCAGGATGAGACTGAATCATCAGTATGGAAGTGCAATATGATAAGAAATCTGACTAGCAGGAAAAGGAGATTAAGAAGAGAGGATTGTGTGGAAGGAAGGAAGTTACAAGATGAAAATTATGTACCACAACAATTCAAGGATGAGGAATTTGAGCCCTATGGGTGGAATCAAATCTTGGCTACCATGGATCTAGCCAGTGATGAATATGTAGGAGTGGAATTTCAAAATGAAGAAGGATATGATGTTTTTCACATTGGAATACAAATGATAAAGGTGTCCAGAATAGAAGAGGACATAGAAGAAGAAATGATATTAGAAAAAGAGAAGACACAATTTTTGGAGGAAGTACGAGCTGAAGATGCTATTAAGGATAAAATCTCAGGCAAGTACAAGAAAAATAAACACAAGGAAATAGAAGAAAATCATGAGAATGAGAAGAAGACAAGGGAAATGAACAAAGATCAACAGTTTGATGTACCAGAAAATTTCAAGACTTATGAAGTAGAAAACAGACTACTTCTCAAGAGGAAACCAAAGAGGGATAAGAAGAAAGGAGAGGCTTATGATAATGAGGAAGAAACTAAAAAGATCATGATCACTCAGGAGGAGGGAGAAGAAAGACACATTGTAGTGGCTGATGACATGACCACTCAAGAAGAGGAGGCACTAAGAAACTTGGCAAGAAACTATAGGGATGTGTTTGCTTATAGCTATAAGGATTTGAAAGGTATTGATCCTAAAATCTGTGAGCATAAGATTCCAATTACACCTGAAGCAAAACCTAGTAAACAGAGACATTACACATTCAATGATAAATACTCTGCAAAAATAAAGGAAGAAATTGACAAGCTATTAGCTGCCAATTTCATCTATGAAATTGAGTATACAAAATGGATATCTCCTATAGTTGTGGTGCCAAAAAAGAATGGGAAACTTAGGGTATGCATTAACTTGAAAAAGGTGAATGCAGCAACTATAAGGGATAACTATCCACTGCCTATAACAGATCATCTTCTAGAAAGAGTTGCAGGGAAGGAGGTTTATAGTTTTTTAGATGGTTTTTCAGGATACAACCAGGTTCCCATAGCATTGGAAGACCAACATAAAATTGCCTTCTCCACAGAATGGGGAATTTATGCTTTTAGGGTTATGCCCTTTGGGTTAACCAATGCTCCAACAACTTTTCAGAGATTGATGTGTCATATCTTCAAAGAGTTCTTGAGAAAGGTAATGGAAATCTATGTAGATGATCTTTGTACTTTTTCATTAAAAAGACAAGATCACTTGCAGGATTTAGAAAATATATTTAGGAAATGCAGAACCTACAGAGTATGTTTAAATCTAGAAAAATGTGTATTATTTGTAAGACAAGGAAGAATGCTAGGTCATATAGTCTCTAAAAATGGAATTTCAACTGATGAGAAGAAAATAAAGGCCATAATAGAGCTTCCAAGACCAACAAGTGTAAAGGAACTTCAAACTTTCATGGGACATTGTGGGTACTATAGGAAATTTGTACACAAATTTGCTGACATAGCTAAACCCTTATATGCCCTAATTACAAAGTTTGAGTGGACTAAGGAGTGTGACCAAGCTTTTGAAACTCTAAAAACTTGTTTGGTAACAGCCCCAATTCTGAAAACACCTCAATGGGATAAAATTTTTCATGTCCATGTGGATGCTTCAAATTATGCTTTGGGATGTGTGTTAGCACAACCAATAGAAGGAAGCAAGTTAGATTTTCTAGTGGCCTATGCTAGTAGACAATTGAATCTAGCAGAGAAAAATTACACAACCACTGAAAGAGAGGGATTGGGCATGGTATTTGCTGTAAAAAAATACAGACATTACCTTTTGGCCAACAAGTTTAAGTTCTTTGTAGACCATCAAGCTTTGTTATATTTGGTAAATAAACCTTGTCACACAGGGAGAATAGTCAGATGGTTTCTTTTGCTAATGGAATTTGAGTTTGAGGTGGTGGTCAGACAAGGGAAAACACACTTGAGAGAAGATCATTTATCTCGAATCCAGTCTGAAGAACCCAGTTCACCTTTAGATGACAATCTGCCAGACACTTATCTGTTTAAGGTAGAGAGCGTTCCTGAGTGGGCCATGACTTTAGTACCATTATTAACCATGGGACCTTGTAGAACAGTTGGGAACAATGCACACTTAGTGTTACAAAGCAGAAACTTTATGTTAGTAGCTGGGCATTTGTACCATCTCAACCACACAGGCATATTAGAATATTGCACTCCTGAGGAGGAGCAACAAGAATATCTGAGGAGAGCTCATCATTGGAACCCTTGCACTCATGCTTCTAGGGTAGTCACCCTAAGTAATCTCAATAGGATGGGGGTACATTGGCCTAATAAAATTCAAGATGTAACAAAATACATTGCCAATTGCAAGAAATGCCAAATATTGCAAGATTCAGAATTCATAACTCTATATTGGTTCCAGAAAAATCCAGATTGGAGTGAAAATATCATTGAAGAATTGAGAAGGAAGAAGAAAGGAAAACAAGTGATAGCTGGTACAGATTCAAAAAACTTACAAGTAATCTCCAAAGAATATCAATTAATAGGAGAACAGTTGTATAAGAGAGGAATGGATGGATACCTAAGAATTTGGGTTCCTGAGAATAAATATCTGGAAATGTTGGAAATGGCACACTCTGGAGTGGCAGGAGGACACTTTTCAAGTGACAGAACTGCTAAACTCATTTTATATTCTGGCTTTTGGTGGCCAATGCTATTTCCGGATGCAAGAACCTATGTAAAAAGGTGTGATGTCTGTCAAAGGGTAAGTCAACCAAATAGAAGAAATGATATGCCATTGGTTCCATTAATTTCAGCCAGAGCCTTTAGTAAATGGGGATTGGATTTCATTGGACCTATACATCCTCCAGCAAAACAATCCCATGTTGAATACATCATAGTGGCTACAGACTACCTGACAAAGTGGGTTGAGGCCAAAGCCACAAAAAGAAATGATGCTAATACTACTGTCAGATTCCTATATGAAAACATTATCACCAGATTTGGACTTCCAATTGAACTAGTAAGTGATAGGGGGACCCATTTTGTAAATCAGATCATAGAAAACATCACTGAATATTTCCTTATCAATCATAGAAAGTCAGCCCCATATCACCCACAAGCCAATGGGTTAGCAGAAAGTACTAATAAAGTACTTTGTACTGTACTATCAAAATTAGTGAACACAAACAGGAATGATTGGGATTTACAACTCAATCATGTCCTATGGGCTTATAGAGTGGCTTATAAAACTGCAATAGGGAACACACCATTCAATCTAGTATATGGACAAAATGCAGTTTTACCTATGTAATTCCTTATTCCAACATTAAAAGTAGGAAGTCACTATAATTGGACTGGACATGAACTATCAGAGAGAGTAATGGAATTGGAAAATTTGAGAGCATCTAGACTCCAAGCCATAATGAGTTTATATGTGGACAAGAAAAGGCAAAAAGCTTATCATGATGTTCACATAAAAGAGAAAGATCTACAGGTAGGAGATCTAGTGTTGGCTTACACAGTCAGAGAACATCAGAGAAAGTTCCAGAAAAAAGGACATGGACCATATATTATACATCAAATAAGCAACAGTGGAGCCATTCAACTAGCTAACATAGATGGAGAAATCATGCCAAACTTTATAAGTGGATGTAGAGTTAAGAGGTATGATTGCCCATTAACTGTTGATGAATGGAGAAGGTTGCAACAAGCTCAAAAGAGGAAAAGAGAAGAGGAAGACATTAGAAAAGAAGCTCAACAGGAAGCTATGGAAAGGATAAGGAAAATCAATGAGCTTAGGGAAGTCTGTCTGTGTGAAACTCCTCTCAAACCAAAGGAACATGTCCCGGTGATGATGATGGATTTTCAAAATGAAAGCATTAGGGTTTTGATAGATTCTGGAGCACAAGTAAATTCAACATAAATTCAACATAGTTCAGTTTTGGTAAGTAAATTCAACATAAAAAGAACTAAAAGCAGAACCCTAATCAAAACTTTGGAAGGTCAAATAGTACAAAGCATGTCTTCACTGTCTATTGAAGTAAAGTTCAATGAAGAATATATGAAAATAGACTGTGAAGAATGGCCAGATTATTTGATGGCTGAAAAAGTGATTTTAGGACAATGATGGCTTCAAAAAGGTAAAGTGATCTTGGATTTTGAAAAATTGAGGCTTAAATTGAACATAAATGACAAAAGGTTTTTAATATTTTTATTGAGTAATGAAAAACAGGAAATTCAATCAGATGCTCATGATGTACACATGGAAGGATTCACTTTTGCATTTGAAGATACAAAGGCATTACCAATACAAATGTTAAATAATCAAGCTTCATGTAAACAAAATCAGCAAAAGATTGGAAGAACAAAGAAGGGTGGACAGATAGGAAGAAGATGGCAATCATGGCATTGTTCAAAGAATCAAAGCATCAAAACAAGAAGCACATGGAATCAAAGGCTACACGAGGCTTGCTCATCAAAACAGAAATCAAGGACAAAATGGATATGGAGACCAAAAACTCCTACAAAATGCTTATCCGAAGGGAATGGTTGGTTGCCTGAAACCAGAACAATTAAAGTCAGGATGTATTGGGTCAAGAAATTAGAGTTGCTCCAATGGAAAAAAGATCATCCATATTTGATCTATTTTTAGAAAATCATAACATGTTGGAAAAATTATGAAAAACAAAAAGAAAAAAAAAAAGAAAACAGAAGAAAAAAGAACAAAAAATATATATAGATATATTTCACCTGATTCTCTTTTCTACAAAAGAGAATTAGGAGGGGAAGAAAAGAAATAGAAAAAAAATATTATTATTTGAAAAAAAGGGGAAGAAAAGAAATAGAAAAAATTATTATTATTTGAAAAAAAGGGGGGAGAGAAAATATATATTTAGAAAAAAAGAAAAAAAAAAGAAGGAATCATTGTGAAAAAAAGAGAAGAGAAAGAAAAAATTGAAAAAATTGTTTATTTTCCTTTTTTTTTTTTCAATTTGTATAAGCACAAAGCAAGATCTAGGTAGAAGAGTAGGAGAGATCTATTTATTTTTCTTTTTATGAATTAATTTTTATTTCTATTATGGATAAATGTTTTGTTTTTTTCTCCAAAAGAGTGGTTAGGAAAAGGGACTGCACTAGACATCTTGCTACACCTGTAATGATCACTTTTTGAGTTTTTTTTGAAGAAACAGAATTTATTGTGGATTTTATTTTCATTCTTATGTCATGACATCTCAAAATAAATATTACTCTTTGATTTCTTGTGACTTATGTGGGTAGAGTTTTTCTTTGTGCATATTATTTTCCTCAGAATGGTGAATACAAAGGAGTTGTCAATTCATGACTTCAAGGCAGAATCAGTCACTCTATCAAGAGGCCATTGGTTTCTAGACAGTGAAGCTGTGGAAGAACAGGTGGACCTAGAGTCAGATGAAGAGCCAGAAATCCCAGAAGCTGAGAAGGTGGTGAAGGAACTCAAGGAGACCCTAAGCATAATTGGTCAGCACATATTCATAGTGGGAGTAGGAGGATATAAATATACAATGTTGTGTCAGGAGTTCTACAGGTTCCAAAGAGTTGCTGTCAATATGAAAAGATGGAAGGCAGTAGGATTGCACAAAATATTGGAGGAGCCTATCTAGGATTGCACAAAATATTGGAGGAGCCTATCTTTTTCATTGATTTCGAGAGAGTAGCACAAGTAATGAGCAGTCTGATGGAAATAGGAAGAGGGAATGATGCCTATTTCAGGTGCAAAGTCAAGAACAAGGACAATCAGGAGGTGGGTATCACTATCAAGGCAGAACATATCAGAGCAGCATTACAATTCTACCCAATGGGAACCAAGCTTGACCCGAGCTTTGTAAAAAAGAATAAGGAAACTTATACAGGGTATGCAAAATTCACTGACTTTAAAGGAAGAGAGAATGAAGAATATGCCACGAGGATGTTCTTACAGTATTTTTGCTTTCCAAAGCTACCAAGGTATACCATGCCACATAAGTCGGTGACATTATTGATGTTCAACAACAAGGATAGAACCAAACCCTTTGGAGTAATGTATGTCACACCATACATCCATGAACAGCTGAAGAAGCAGCAAAACATTGGGAACAGAAGAAGTTCATGAATGGAGCCCAGTTTTTAACAAGGATCATTTATCATGTCCTAGGGATGGAAGATCAATTGAAATTGGCTCCAGAGGCACAGTATTTTAGAAGCCTGATGTCTGGAATCAAGAGTCCTCCACGGAAAATGGCTGAAAGGGAAGTAGAAGGACAAACCCCCATGAGGGGAACAGGAATGAAAAGAAAGATGATATCTGAGGAAGAGATTCCTGTAAAGAAAAGGAGGTTGGACCCAAGGAAGGTTGAACTAGAGATGGAGGAAGCCACAAAAGAAGAACATGAAGAGGCACAGAAGCAGGTTCAATCCTCTAGTGAACCTCATCCACCCCAAACAAGCAAAGAACAATTGTACACTTATTTAACCCAAGGAAATAACAAAAGAGCTATGTATGAGGCACAATATTAGAAGATGCTGGAAGATTACTCATGCAAGGCTATAGATTGGGTTCAAGAGGAGGTGGAGCATTATGAAGCACTCCATGATCAAATGATGACAGCTGAAACAGAAGAAGTGTTCGTTAGAAAGGAAGTTGAGTTGTTAGCCTACTTCAAGGAATTGCAAGGACCTCCAGAGACCAGAACCACTGTTGTGGTGAAAAAGAAGGTTCCAAAGAAACCAGTGCAAAAGAAGAAGTTGACCAAGAAGGGGAAGGGCAAATCAGTAGTTGAAACTGTTATCACCAAAGAAAGGGAGGAAGTAATAATGGAAGCAACACAGAAGCCATCCACTGTGGTAGAAGCATCAAGACCCACAGGACCAGAAAGATGAGGACCTTCACATTTTTCCTCTGATTTTGAAAGTGATATTGAGAGCTTTTTACTAAAGAGTTTAAATTTGTCAATACCAAATACTCCTAATGTGATTACACAGGCCTCTGAGAAACAGAAAACACCTAAAGAAGTGAAGAAGAAGTCTTAGGAGAAGCCGATTCAGGAACAGGCAGGAAAACAGCTCAGTATTGAAGATGAAAGAAGGTTGATGAAGGGAAAAGCAGCTATGATAGAACAGGAAAGTGAAATAAGGGAAGAAGTCAGTTGTGGACTAGTGCATACTGGGATGAAATCCATATGGACAAAACCTTCACAAACCTACTTCAAACTAGATGAGAGCATATAAGAAATAGCCAAGAAGGCATAGATAAGCAGTTCAGTCATAAATCAAAAAGGTACAGATCAAGATCCAATTCAGGAAGAAGAGGAAGTAGTTGTGAAAGGCAATATTCAAGAATTCACAGGGGGAGTAGTGGAAAAGGAGATCATCCAGAGTATAAAAGATGTACTGCATGATCTAAAGAACAATGAAGAATTTACATCCAATGAGGATCAAGAACAAGAGGTAGTAATGGATCTCATGAACATTGATGAGCAGGAAGAAGAACACAAAGAAGAAAGAAGTAATGATCAAGTCAAAAATTTTGAAGTGACTAAATCAGTTCTAGCCCAGGAAGAGGAAGGACAGGAAGGACAAACAGGTGAATGTCAGGGAAACTATGTTGGGGAAATTAAATATACTCTATTCCAGGAAACTTTAAGCCAGGAAAATGAGATACAAATAAAGGAGGGACACCTCTCTGAAGATAAGCAACAGGTGATGGAGAAGGAAAAGATACAGGAAATAAAGCTTATTTCAGATGTTTTAGAGCAAAAGAATTCAGGTGTTCAAGAAGACATGGCAGATTCAGAAACACTGGACACTCATCCAAGCAATGAAGAAAACAAGGCCAAGATTATAGAATATGAAGAAGAAGAGGAAGAGGAGAGTGAATGCAAAGAGGACAAACAACTAGAAACTAAACAAATGGAAATGGAAGGGGGATTGGAAAGAATACCAAAGAATATAAGATCAGCATGTCAGATCATTATGAATAACATTGAACAGTTCAGACCTTCTAGTCGGAACATGATCATTTCAGGGATGGTAGCAGAGTCAGAATTTGAGAAAGGCAGTATGATTATTAAAGAGCATAAAAGGGAGAAGGAGTAGATGTCAGAGCAACTGAGGAAGGTACAAGAGAAAAATGAGGAATTTACCAATAAAATAATTGCTTTGGAAGAGCTAGAAGTGCAGAAGCAGAATAAGATTCAATATCTAGAAGAAAAGAGTGTAAAACTAGCAGAGCAGAACACTAAATTGGAAAAGGAGTTGAGAAAGATTGAGGGGAGATATAGAACTCTGCAAACCTCTTATCAAATTTTGACTAAAGCAAATGAAGAAATCAACAAGCTACTATTGGAGGAAGGGCAGTTGAAGGAGGAAAGTCAGACAGCCTAGATGACAGAGAAAGAAAAGGAAGGATTACTCAAAGAGATTCAGAAATTACAAAGAGAATTGAAAGAAGCCAAGGAATTAGAAAAGCAGGCTAGTATACATGCTGCTACATCTATGAGAGGATATAATAAGTTACACATGGATATGGAAAAGGAAAGGAGTGATTGGCAGACAAGGAGAGAAAAGGAACAGGATGAATGGAAAAAAGAAAGAGAGCTATGGGCAAAACAGAATGGAAGTCTGATGATGATGATAGAGGAATTACAGAAAAAAATTGGATAAGCCACAAATCCAGGAAGAAACACATGTGGAGACCACATATACAGAAGAATATGGGGTAGAAAATAATGAGGGAATACAACATGACAGTGAACCGGCAGATAAAAGATCAGAAGGGGAATATTCAGAAGATTTTGTAAAAAAATTGCTGACAAGTAGAGATTCTAGAATGGAGTTTATCAAGAAGATGCATGCTGAATATGAAGAACAAATTGTCACGTTTGCATTAAATAAGGGAATCAATCCAGATCAGCATCATTGGGCCGCAGATGGATTGGGAATACCATTGTGTATGATTATGGAGAGTATAAAGAATTATCAGATGGCCAGAGTTGGGCTACCTCCAAACAAATATCTTGAGTATGAAGAGGACATCAATGTGACTAAAGAACTATTTGAAAGAGCCAATCCAAAGTGGAGAAACAAATGGTTGGATGCCACCAAAGAATGTAGGAAAATTTGGAAGGAGGCACCTCTTCATCTAAAAATCAATCCAGCTTACTGTCCAGTGGCAAGAAGGAGAGAATAGACAATTTTTTGGGAAAGACGAAGAGAAGGTCAGATTCCACCTAAGTGGTTGAATTTCCCGAAAATAGCAGGTCCAAAGGCAGGCACTTGGCCTACAAAGAGTTACATGGTGAATACAGCTGAGTCCGTAATAGCTACATACAAAGATGTAAACGACCCTGCATGCATTCTACTTATCAGAATAATGAGATTAATTTTGGCCTGTATAGAAACATACACCGACACAGATATCAGAACATTAAATTATATTGGCTTTAATTCTCCAACAGATGCATTATTATTTGATTTGAGCAAAACACCTGATAGAATCTGCTTAATGGCATATTATATCAGAGTGATATTTTTGGGCAGTCATTTCTTACAAATTTTTGAAGACGCATTCGATTACGGGTTTTTTGAAAGAGAATCAGAGATTTTTGGAAATCTTTCAGTTGTTACTAAGTCCAGACTCACAGCATATGAAGCTGCCTATACAGAGTACTTAAAAAAGGATGTCATTGATAAACCAGAAGCTGCAGTACACTCGAGAAAGGCATTGTTTGAAATGGTCAATAATCTAAATGTTACAGAAAGGAAAAGTCATGATTTGCTGTCACAAGTCTATCAAAGAAAGAAGAAGTGAAGAAAAGTTATCAGTACAGAAGAGCAGGAAAGTCTTTTGTCAGGAGCCAAAAGGTTTAGGAGGGGAAGGATGTTAGAAGATGTACTTTTGGAAGCCTTTTTGAAGAAAAATAATTGTAAAATGACAAAAACTTGTAAAAATATTTATGCAATTGTTGTAAAAATAAGGAAGAGTCTTCCTTATGTAGGATAGAATCTTATGTAATTTTTCTAGAATTTTTGGAAACTCCTAGATAGCATATTTTTAGAATAATAGAGGAAAGGACCAAAATTCAAGTGTGAAAAGGGACACTTGAAAATGTATATAAGATAATTTCCTCTATTATGAGGGGGGTGGTTAATCATTTGTTTACATGCTATCCAAGTGAATAGAGAAGGAGTTTTCTGCTGAAAATCGTGTTTTCTCCTCTTTGTGTGGTTTCTTTGATTTGTGAGTCTAGTGCTTGTGTATCCATGGAGATTTGTGAGCTTCTATAGTGTAAATCTGTTGAATGTGTATGAAGAGAGCTGAATACTGATGTGTTGAGTGATAAGTTGATGAAGAATGGTGCTGGAGCTGAAAATCGTCTGTTTTCAGAGAATTGCGATTGTCTCATCTGTATGATATAGGTGATATTTTTTTATTTTGACTTCATAATTGTGTTCTGCTGATAAAATAGCATGCAATAGACACCAAGATTGTAGAAAATGGTGAAGATTTTCTCAAGATAATCCAAACCCTAGAAATTCCTCTTCATTTTCACTATTCTCAGAAATCCAGCCATTATTCTCTTATTTCTTGGATTATATCATCTTGAAGGGGTTGTGGTCTCAAGAATACTTCCAGGATTGACAAAATAAAGATGTCTTGTTGATTCTTTATGCTAAATGATTGGAGAGGACAACTCCAAAGATCAATAACAAACAGTCCTCAACCTGCTCAGCTCTTAACACTTGTTTGAACTCGGCCACATGATCATAGGGGTCTCCGAACCCATCAAAATAGTTATTCATTGCCTTAACCACTTGAGAGGGTCTAAGGGTTCTTGAGTGCTCTCGTGGTCTAGGTAATGGAAACTCATGTTCATCTCTTTGATGCCTATGTGCTCGATGTCTCTCTCTTTCAGGTCTTTCACCCTCATGTCCTGATCTGTCTCTGCCCACTATATGTGCAAAGCTTACCTCAGGTTTCTCTTTGCTTCTTTCCCTCTGGGTCTCATGAGCCTTGGATGATCCTGCTCCTTGGAGACCATTGGAAGCACTAGATCTTGGTGGAGGGAAAATTGATTCACCTTGCCAAGTGTATGCATGCCTATCCTGCTCTGTTACCAAGAACAGTTTCTCTGAGGTGTGATCTAGATAGACAACTTTGCCTGGTGTCTCTGGATCCTTGAACTCCTAGATGGTGACTATTGGGCTCGGTTGATCTGGCTTGAATCTCCAAAAGGCTTCCTCCGTTTCTCTATTCAAGAATAGCTCTATGCTTTTGTTGTCTTGGGAAATCCATTCTAGAGTGATCACTCTAGTCAAGACTGACTTACCTCTAGGGGTCTTGGGTTCTCATCCTAGGTCTCCTTGCTCTAGGTCTCCTATCTCGTTCTCAGGAATGATGTTTCCAAACTCATATGTCATGTATGGTAGGCTGGTAACCACATACATGGTTCCTTCCTTATCAACGTATGCACCCTCTTCGAACTTGACCACTGGGTGTTCAAGTCCAAACGGTTGGTCGGGATTTTTGAATTGGACCACTGATCGCCTCATACCATCCTCATAGATGCGAGCACCTAATTGGTTGGTCCTGATATACTCCAATTGTGTTTTATAGGGACCTTTTGGTGTCTGTAAATAAGCAGTGCCTGAACTTCGTGTGGGTCTTTCCATGCTAAAAGAAATTTCTGAATCACTTTGTGTCGGAACTTAGTGTGTAGGGATACCCACTTAGTTGTTGTGCCCAAGACTTGGCAGTATGATTGACACTAGCCTCAGATGATCTAATGCTTTGTCTATCCTTGCCTAAGTGTCTTCCAGATCTCAGGTTCATAAGCCTTGTCTTCTAGTCCCAAGGTTCTGTTGTATTGTTCAAAATCCTTTGGAACTCCTTGGTTTCCTAGTCCACATGAGGGTCATCTTGGGGTATCTTGTCCACTTGCAATACTTGATTCAATACTGACTTTCCCCTAGGGATAGTCACTGTATCTCCGTTGTTGGTTCTCCCACAAGTTCCTTGTCCCTCTAATTCTTCTCTTTCATTAATCTGATCAAGTTTTTCAGTTACTACATAGATCTGGCCCATCTTGTCCATGTAAACTCCACCTTCATACTTGATAGCGGGTCTTGGAACTATGTTAGATTTTGTAGTGTTTTTCATTCTTGCTACTGACCTGTGTAGACCATCGAGGTAGATGGGTATTCCTTGCAAGTTGGTGGATATGTATTGAAGAGACATCCGATATTCCCCTTCCACTCTAGACATAAAACCTTCCCTAGGTATTGAACTATGCATGTCTTCAGAAGCCAAGAGTCTCTCCCAGTTGAATGACATTTTTGACTCGCTCGTCTGTGGACTCAACATGTAGTGCTAATCACTGAGTTGTGGGTCCCCAACTTGGTTGTGTGGTTGATGCTAGGTTCACGTGATTTGGTACTTTATCTATGTCTTCCTAAGTATCAACTTGAGCTTAGGTTCATAAGCCTTGTCTACAAGTCCTAAATTGTCCTTTGAACTGCTCAAAATCTTGTGGAACCCCTTGCTTCCTAGTCCAACCTGAGGGTTATGCCAGTTCAGGGCTCTGGGGGTTAAAACAGGGAAACAGGATCTCTCTGGGAGCTTAGAACAGGTGATATGATACCAGATTTCCACGATATGATACCTTTGTCTTACACGATACCACTTTAGATGATACCACCTTAAACAATACGATACCTCCAGGATGAGTGTGATCATGATACCAACTGCCATGATACGATACTAGAAATGTCACGATACGATACCTCTGAGTTGCATGTTACGATACAAACCTCAGGATACGATACCAGTCTATAAACGATACGATACCATTTAAATTGACGTGATACGATACCAAAAATCAGACGATACAATATTGACTCTTTGCACGATACGATACTAAAGGACCGGATGATATGATACCAAAATAGGAGGCGATACGATATTGACTCGACGATACGATACCAACTTTGCTCATGATACGATACTTATGCAAGTGGCGATACGATACCACTGTCACACGGGATACGATACCGCTCGATCGACGATACGATACCACGAGGTGCACGATACGATACCACCTGGGCGACTGGGATCGCGATACCAGCACTTGATGATACGATACCAGAATGGTATCGCGATACCTCAAGTGGGCATGCACGATACGATACCTCGACAAGTATCGTGATACACGGGAGTTCTTGTATCGTGATACCAAAACTCAACCGGACACGATACCTGGAGTTTTTGGGTCCAAATTCAAAAATTTTTGCAAGTGTGTGTACCTTATGTCCTCCTTGTCACTCCTATCAGCCTGTAGATGCAAAATCACCCTCCAATCTCACGATACCACCGTCGCGATACTAGACGTAGGTCGCTTCAGCCCACGCGATACTGAATCAAATTTCTAGAGTTTTGAGAGGTTTTCAAGAACGTTTCTTCAGCGTTTCAACTCTGAACACCCTCTGCGCTTGTTTCTCATAGCCATAAGTGAAAAACGAGCTGAACATACACTCGAAATGAAAAAAAATCAGAGAAGATGAAGGTGGGAGAAGATGGTGATGATGATGAAGATGAAGGAGAAAAACTCAGAAACTGAACTAAAAATGGTGATTTTTTTACCTTCCAACGTCGCTACTCTACGTCTTACCGTCACACGCTTGTCCTCCAAGCTCTCTCCCTGACAACGGCACCAGAATTCGGTGTCACTCTAGCACAATGGTGAGTACCAACGTGAGAAGCTTCACCTCATAAATGTCAATCCGTGGAGACATGAGGACTAGTATGAAGACTATGAGCAAGTGATGGCACAAGTGCATGAGTGAAAGCACACAAGCATGCACACACATACACACACACGCGCAAGGTAAGAGCAAAGAGTGGAACAATGGAAAGTTTTGATTACAAAAGAAATCTCTTACAAAGCTCAAATCTACAACAAGCTAACCCCAAAATGAGCTCTCCAGCCCTTTTTATAGTTTTTTGAGTGGCTTTGGCCCTGTCCAGACCTAGTGTCCGGCCTAGTTAAAAAATAGAATTCCAAGGCTTATTTTGGGGCTCAAACGGAGTCAAAAAAATATGAAAATTGGTAGGATGGTAGTTCTAATACTCCTCAAGCTCAAGAACTCCTCAGCTTGAACAAAATGGAGTTGCAAAAAATGGAAAATGGTATTTACAATGGTTTTGAGTGATAAAAATCACTATTTTTATAGGGATTTCTTAATTTGACATGTGCTTCTTGGAGCTCCGTACATGCTCCTTCTTCTTGTGTGTCCACTTCCTTGATGCGCTTCCATGCTTTGTCCTTGTCCTTGATTGTCAACACTATCTATCTATCTATCTATCTATCTATCTATCTCTCTATCTCTCTATCTCTCTATCTCTCTATCTCTCTATCTATCTCTCTATCTCTCTATCTCTCTATCTATCTATCTATCTATCTATCTATCTATCTATCTATCTATCTATCTATCTATCTATCTATCTATCTATCTATCTATCTATCTATCTATCTATCTATCTATCTCTCTATCTATCTATCTATCTATCTATCTATCTGTCTATCTATATCTATCTATCTATCTATCTATCTATCTATCTATCTATCTATCTATCTATATCTATCTATCTTTCTATCTATCTATCTATCTATCTATCTATCTATCTATGTATCTTGTATCTATCTATCTATCTATCTATCTATCTATCTATCTATCTATCTATCTATCTATCTATCTATCTATCTATCTATCTATCTATCTATCTATCTGTCAGTCTGTATATTTATCTATCTATCTATCTATCTATCTATCTATATATATATATATATATATATCTACCTACCTACCTACCTACCTAGCTATCTATCTATCTATCTATCTATCTATCTATCTATGTATCTATCTATCAATCAATCTATCTATCTATCTATCTATCTATGTATCTATCTATCTATCTATCTATCTATCTATCTATCTATCTATCTATCTATCTATCTATCTATTGTTGATATATTTAGGTAGTGATGTGTGTGAACACACTAGGACCGCTAGGCACTTTTTTCCCTCAAAACAACTATGCATCCACAAGTGGAGATGATTCTGAGAAGTTGTTCATGGTTCGATATCACATGATGAATATGATGTTTGCTAATGTTTCAAAAGGGAATGATAATGTTTGGTATGTTGATTCAGGTGCTTCAAATCACATGACCAGTGATGCGGAATGGTTTAGTACTTTGCAAAAATTGCGAGTTCCTGAGAATATTGAAATAGGTGATGACACATCACACCCTATCAACCATACAGGAAACATAGCACTATCTATAGAGGATGGAAAGGTAAAACATCTTTTTGATGTGCTGCATGTTCCAAATATAACAAAGAATCTAGTTTATGTTGGACAAATGGGTGATCACGAATTACAAGTTAGGCTCAATGTTGATGGGCTATATGTGGAAGAGTATAAACAAGATGGAAGATTGATTTCCAAAGGAAACAAAGTGGGTAGGATGTTCACCTTAAATGTGAAAATTCATGAAATGAATGCAGCCATGTTTGCAAGAGGTGCAAGAGTTATTGCTGATAAAGAGATCTGGCACAAACAAATTGGACATGCCGACTTATAGAGGCTGAAATTGATGAAGTCAAAGGAGATTGTCAATGGACTAACAAATTTCAAAGTTGCAAAGATGTAAAGGGTATGTGCAACATGTCTATTTTGTAAGCAGTCAAGAGCATCATTTTTGCATGACTTCCTTCGCAACATAGTTTCAACCAGAAGACCTTCCTCCAGAAGCACAAAAAGGTAAAATCTATCAACTGACATGGCGGCAAAAGCTTCTAGAGACATATCCTGAAATGCTCCGCACATGGAGTCATGTGCCGTTACATCTACTTTACAATCCATGCTATGGGCCGGTTCCATGACATAGATCATGGGAAGCATTCAACATAAAGGTACAGAATAATGCTCAATGTAAGGAGTGGCTCAATTATCCGTACATAGTGCCACCGCAGGGACCACCATCGATAGCATACATGATGGCCACAATTCAACATTGGATGCCTCGACTTAAGCCCATGCCAGATGTGGTAACCCAAATGATGCTTAAAATTTTGGATATGATGCAGGTAGTACTCAAAATCTTTAGAAATGCAGCAACGCCACAGGTACGTCTCTCGGGGTTTACCAATGGAAATTACGATTTGGTGTATGACATGAGCACCACCTCCAACATTCGGGTAGCTTATGCTTGGCATGCAGGAATCAAGTATCTTCCCGCATGCTAAAAACAAACATTTGAAGACATGTTCCGATCCGAATTTTGGGAGTATCACTCGAAGGTGTTTGCACCTAAGCCAACACACCTGCTCCATCTATTTGCATGCGAACAAACCATGTATTCAGAGTATAACACGACTCCGCAACTAGATGTCCCAGGTGCAATAAATTGGGATGTGCTGCAAGCTGATCTAGTACGCGGATTACTGATACGAGAACACGAGCTAGCCACCAACGTCATCCAATACTATATTGACCACCCTATAGAACAGAGGCCTGTCAGGGATGATGGACGCTAGGAAGGGGGGAGTGTTGGCATAGAAGTCATATGAAGAGCATACAAGCACAACGGAGCAGTCATGCACAATACGACAACAAGGCCCAATCATTTTTTTCCATAAAGTAGTTTCACCTCAAGTGATTTTCATCACTACACACAGTGTAAATCCTGTTTTTGATAGCATAGACTTCATTTTGTTCAAGAAAAGGAGCCCTCAAGCTTGAGGAGTATTAGAATTAGCTACATACCAATTTTCATAATTTTTAGACTCCGTTTGAGCCCTCAAATAGGATCTAGAACCTAATTTTTAACTAGGCCGGACACTAGGTCTGGACAAGGCCAAAGCTAGTCAAAAAACTATAAAAAGAGCTAGAGAGCTCAGCCCTACACATATAATGACACTTGTGCAGCTAAAATAAAAGAAGAAATTGATAGGCGGATTGAAGCTGGATTTATCTATGAGATTGAGCATGTTGAATGGGTATCCCCCATTGTAGTAGTGCCCAAGAAGAATGGGAAGTTGCGAGTGTGTATTAACCTTAAAAAAGTTAATGCCGCTACTATTAGAGATAGTTATCCGCTTCCCATCACTGAACATCTATTGGAGCGTGTTGCAGGAAAGGAAGTTTATAGCTTCCTTGATGGATTTTCAGGTTACAACCAAGTAGCCATTGCCCCAGAAGATCAACACAAAATAGCCTTTGCCACAAAATGGGGAATCTTTGCATTTTGTGTGATGTCATTTGGTCTCACCAATGCACCTGCAACATTCCAAAGGCTCATGTGTCATGTCTTCAAAGAGTTCTTGTGAAAGAGCTTAGAAGTATATGTGGATGATTTATGCGCTCATTCCCAACAAAGGAGATACCACATCCCTAAGCTCACACAGATCTTCAACAAGTCTAGAGAATATCGAGTGTGTCTGAACCCAAAAAAGTGTGTATTCATGGTACAACAAGGCAAAATCTTAGGCCATATTGTTTCTAAGAACGGAATATCTACAGATGAGGATAAAGTAAGAGCCATAGCAGAAATACCAAGACCAAGGAATGTTAAAGAGGTACAAGCCTTTATGGGCCATTGTGGATATCGTAGATTTATCCACATGTATGCAATCATAGCTAAACCTCTTTATGGTTTGTTGGCAAATTTTGAGTGGAATGGGGAATGCAAAAAATCCTTCAATGAACTGAAGAGACTTGTGCTCAACACCAATACTAACCACTCCTGATTGGAATAAACCATTCCATGTCCATGTGGATGCATCCAATCATGCAATAGCACAACCCACCGGTGAAGGAAATTTAGATTTACCCATAGCATATGCTAGCAGACAACTAACCGTAGATGAACGAAACTATACCACAACTGAGCGAGAGGGTTTAGGCATGGTATAAGCTGTGAAGCAGTTTACACACTACTTATTGGCCAACAAATTCAAGTTTTGCACTAATCATCAAGCTTTATTATATTTGGTCAATAAACCTTGCAATATAGGACACTTAGTAAGATGGTTTCTCTTACTAATGGAATATGACTTTGAAGTGGTTGTTAGGAAAGGTAGAACCCACCTTCGGGTAGATCACCTTTCTCGCATCACTTCAGGAGAGTCACCGTAAGGAGTGTCTGATGAACTACCTGATGCTTATCTATTCAATTTAGAAGTTGTTCCTAAATGGGCAAATAAGTTGGTACCAGTCCTAACCTTCGGACCCGCAAATAAGAATGTGAAAACATCACAAGAAGAAATTGTAAAATCACAAAAATATCACATATTGGCAGGAAGCATGTACAAACAAGATACAGAAGGTGTATTAACTTGTTGTGTTGAGGACGATGAACATAGTAGTTGGTTGCAACAAGCTCATGAAGGATTGCTAGAAACTCACTATTCTAAACAACGCACATTGCAGAATCTAAAACATTTAGGAGTGTATTGGCCTAGCATGGACAAAGAAATACATGAGTGGATTAAGGATTGTCTAGTGTGCCAAGAGAGGCCCCCAGTGGAGCATGCCACCCTTTATCAAGTGCCGTTAATTCCAGATTGGAGTGCTCCATTGGTAGAATTCATGAGATCAAGGACATTACCCAAAGAGGCTAGTCTAGCAAGAAGAAGAAGCATGGAGCAAGAGGCTCAGGACTATGCCTTAGTAGGAGACAACCTACACCGAACTTGAGGCAAGGATGGATACTTAAGATTATGCGTTCATGAATCAAACTATCTAAAAGTTTTAGAAACTGCACACAACCGTGTTGCAAGTGGACACTTTGGTCTTGACCCAATAATTAAGACCATTCTATTTTTAGGACTTTGGTGGCCCACTCTTCATATGGATGCACATACCTATGTGAAGAAATGTGTCACATGCCAACATGCACAATATCTGGTTAGAAAAGATGAAATACCTTTGAGGCCAATGATGGAAGGACGTGCATTCTCGAAATGGGGTATAGACTTTGTAGGTCCTATTAATCCCCCAGCTAGAAACTCCCATGCAGAGTACACTATTGTAGCCACAAATTACCTTACAAAGTTGGTAGAATTCAAAGCCACAACAAAGAATGATGCTCAAACGATCGCTAAGTTCTTATTCAAGAATGTGTTCATGAGATATGGATTACCAATAGAATGAAGTCATTGAAAATGTTCTCCAAGAATTCTTGGTGATTCATAAGAAGTCTGCCCCTATCACCCACAAGCTAACATACAAGCTGAGAGCACAAATAAGATCCTATGTAATGTATTGACAAAATTGGTAAATAATAAACATTCTGATTGGGAAAAATAGCTTCATCATGTTGTTTGGGCTTACCGAGTTGCTTACAAAACAATACTCAATGCCACCCCATTTCAGATGGTCTTTGGACAGAATGTTGTGCTACCATTAGATTTCTTAATCCCGGCTTTAAAAGTAGCACAAGAGCATGTGTGGAATGATTGTCCTCCAGGATCTTTGATCTAGAACTCTTAGGTGAGATGAGGCTACGAGCGGCAGTAGGCATCTATGCTGCAAAGAAAAGACAAAAGGCATACTTTGATGCACACATCAAGGATAAAGGATTGAAAGAGGGAACCTTAGTGTTGGTCTATACATTAAATCAACATGCCTGTAAATTGGAAAAAAGAGGATATGGACCCATGATCATTAGTAGAATTTCCACTAGCGGTGCGATTCAACTGGCTACTTTAGAAGGTGACATCTTGCCAAACTATATCAGTGGTTGCCGAGTCAAGTTATATCAAGAACCTCTTACAAAGGATATGCTAATGAGACTCAACACTGCTAAGAAACAAAAAGAAGAAGAGTTGAGAGTCAGAGAATAAGCACAAGTAGAGGCTAGAGAGCACATAAGGCAAAATAAGTTAAGGAGACTAGGCCTAGATGTTAACACAAAAGCCTCAAAATATCACATGGACATGTGCCAAAAATCAGGCACAATTACTTGTCAAATAGTCGTCCTATGTCCCTTTGTGACCTTAGAGGTAGGACACAAAGAGAATGTAAGGACTGCGAGAGCATTGATTGACTCAGGTGCAACAACTAGTGCAGTTAGACTTTCCTACTGCCAAGACTTGTAGTTGAACATCAATCCCATAGAAGCCTATCTCATAGGATTGGGAGGTGTGGAAACCCCTTGTTTAGGCGAGGTGGAACTTCCCATCTACCTTCAAGATGTTCCAATGATAGTCAAAATGCTAGTGTGTCAAGATGAGGACCTTACAGAGCCACTCGTATTGGGTCAAGATTGGATTTATGACCATGCAGTCAACTTGAACCTAAGAAGTCAACTTCTTCAAGTTTGGGTATAGGAACAATGCATTACTTTAGAATTAGGGAACTGCATGCTCACAGATCATGGCACCAAAACACCCTCTTCATTCCTCTATGACTAATCTTCGCGAACAAGATGTTGTATGTGTCAAAAGCTCTATGATCTAGAAGGACTCAATCATAGAAGAACAATCGCAAAGGCAATCAAACCTTCCTTCTTTTTCGAAGAGTAAAGCAACCACAGTAGTTCAACCTCAGAGGCAAGCAAAACAATACAAGAGAACCACCATATCAAATAGACCAAGAGCATTCAAGAAGAAAGAAGTTTTGGGCATGAAACAAATCTGGGTGTGAAAAGAAGAGCAACCACCAACCTTGCCAACACAATTCCCACCCAGGCAAGCCAACCATGCAAAAACAAGAACCAAGCAATCAAGACTAGCTCACCCAGAAGGTCTCCAAAAGATTTGGGTGCCTAAGAAATTAGCTGCAGCTCAACAAGGGCGATTACAGATGTGGGTACCTAAGAAGCTCTTACATACACAACAACCTATGCTCTCCCACATGCAAAAGGTCTCAACAAAGAAACCAAGGAGATCAAAGGGTAAGAACTGTGTACAGAGACCGAAAGAAGATCAAATCACCTCTTCAACAATAGTAGGAAGACGTGCAAAAAGGGTATGGGTTTGGAAGCCAAAATTACCAGTAGCCTCCACATAACCAAAGAGCCAACCACACTAGATACCAAGGTTCAAAAAGCATCCCAAGATGAAGATGCCTGAGGTGATCTCTATAGGGCCAAATGCTTTTTTTAAAATGGATTCCAATAAGGAGGATTACATCATTTCGAGATCCAAACGACGCCTCCAAATAAAGATGGCATCAACATCCATAAGTCACATAGAAAGCCTCGACGATTGACAACCATGTGCTCCTTGCACAACCCTATCTTTTGCACCATTCAGGTCATGTATTTCCAAAGTATGCATTAATATAGGGCCATATTACAGTGTTGTGCATAGACACAATTGAGAGTCTCAGGCACAAGAGCACACTGACACATGTAAACTATTTTTTGGTACTAACCTTTGTCTTCTTGTTTTGTGACATTGTTCCTCAAAAAAAAAAGAGAGAAAGAGTGAGAGCTTGTTCCCAAGTTTGGCTCATGGAACATGAATGAGTGATGCTTCGTTGAAGGTGGAACCGTTGATGATTGGGCATTTATCAGTGTGGATAGAAGTGTGTCTCGGCTAGGCAGACAATATTATGGCTGCCTTATATGGTAGATGTCCAAAACTTAGCATGAACATGACATCCACAACTATTGTTTCCCCTTACCATGGTAGGAGGGAAGAGCTTGAAGGTTCGCAACTTAAGCGATGCTTAACTACTATATGTATGAGATCATCCAAGGAGATATCTACAATGGATAGTTTTGGTACCTTGAAAATCCTTGTATGTATACTAGGTGAGAAGACTCATGCTTATGGTGACCTAAAGAGAATATGTGAAAGTAAGCTTGGCATAGTTACCCAATGTTGTTTGTCAAGGAATATAAAGAAATTCAATTCTCAGTATTTGGAAAATGTTTCTTTGAAGAGAGAAGATAGGACCAGGCACTCAAAGAATTTCATCAGTGGACCATGAATATGGACATTCAAAGACAACGATAGACCAGCCAAGGATCCATCACAGTGATGGGTGTACAACACGAAGAGATAAACATCGACTGACCATTCATCACCATGGTAAGAATCTCCTACTTGGAAAACATTATAACAATGATAGATTAGGAAACCTCTTCATTAGCATACCCTTGAGCAATTTGCTCAAGAACTAATTTTTGCACCATACTTCTTCTAATGCATTTTCCAAGTAAGCATACATAGGGCCACACTACAAGGCCTCGCACAAGGCACATACTTTCTTCAACCCATGCACTAACACATTTACCCATCATTCACTGTGGGTTACAAGTTCTTGGCATGACTACAATGAACATCACATTTGGATGATCTCGAGGATATCATGGGGCCAATTTCAATACCTAGGAAACAATTCAAAACCTGTAGTTGCTCCAACTCAACCTTTTGACAACCTCTTTTGAGCAACTAGCAGTTTTTTGGTAGCTCACACCGACACATTCTCACTCGAATCCAAGGAAGAAGCACATACCAAGGAAAGAACACTACCTCTCAAAGAGCTACATGGAACACACCTTATAACAAGGGTCTGTCAGGGATGACAGACTCGAGAGGGGGGGAGTGTTGAAGCTCAAGGTCAAGGAAAAAACTTCAAGGTCAAGGACAAGGCATGGAAGCGCATCCAAGAAGTGGACACACAAGAAAAGGGAGCAAGTAGGGAGCTCCAAGAAGTGTATGTCAAATTTTCAGAAGAAATCCCTACAAAACAGTGATTTTCATCACTAAAAACCATTGTAAATATCATTTCACCTTTTTATGACTCGATTTTGTTCAAGCCGAGGAGTCCTTGAGCTTGAGGAGTATTGGAAGTATCACCCTACAAATTTTCATAATTTTTAGACTCCGTTTGAACCCTCAAATAAGCCTTGGAACCTAATTTTTAACTAGGCCGAACACTAGGTTTGGACAAGGCCAAAACTAGTCAAAAAACTATAAAAAGAGCTAGAGAGCTCATTTTTGGGGTTAGCTTGTTAGAGAATAGAGCTTTTGTAAGAGATTTCCTTTGTAATCAAAGTCTTTCCATTGTTCCTCTCTTTGATCTTGCCTTGTGTGTGTGTATGTGTGTGCATGTTTGTGTGCTTTCACTCACGCACTTGTGCCTTCACTTGCTCATGGTCTTCATACCGGTCCTCACGTCTCCATGGATTGACAAGTAAAGGAGGTGGTGCTTACACTTGCGCTACAATGACTATGGGAGAAAAACAAAGAATGATAAAGAATACATGAGTGTAGGTAGACAAACTATACCTCTCGCTTGATGTGCATGTGTAGCTCAGTGATGAGTAGCACCTCCTTTAATGTCAATCCGGGAAGACGTGAGGATGGTATGAAGACCTCAAACAAGTGATGGCACAAGTGTGTGAGTGAGAAGCACACTAACATGCACACACATACACACACACGCGCACACAAGGCAAGAGCAAAGAGAGAGACAATGGAGTTCTTTTTTATTACTCAAAAATGCTCATACAAGTTCAATTCTACAACAAGCTAACCTCAAAAATGAGCTCTCTAGCTCTATTTATAGTTTTTGACTAGCTTTTGGCCCTGTCTAGACCTTCTCAGAAGTGGGATCTACAAATACTGATCCTACTCTAGGGGGTGGTGGGATTGTGTGAGGTGGGTTGGAAGGTGGTGGATCGGATTGAGATGGGAATGGTGGTGGTGGGGTAGTGTGAGAGGGAGTTTGAGATGTAAGTTCAATTATCTTGGCTCTCGTTTCTCTTAGGCTTTCCTCGAGTTCACTCATCTTCTTTGCCCATTGCCTTTTCATTCTTTCTCGGCTACCTCTCCAAGCTCTAGTCCTCTTCTTCATCATGCTCTCAGTTTCACTAACCTCGGCACTCTTTTCTTGGCCTAACCCTTGGTTCTGCTGCAAGGCTTGAGCTCTGTAACCACGTGCACTGGTGCAGTGGAAGTGGCACTTCCTCTGGAATCTACTACCAACCCAATAACGTTAATAGGAGTGATTTTTGGCATATTATTGGGATTCTTTGGGCAATCTCGGAACAGATGCTCCTTTCCACAATCTTGGCAAAAGCCATGGATCGTTACTGACTGGGGTTGTGTAGGTGAAGGCATGGGGCAATCACGAATGAGGTGATCTCCGTGACATCTGAAGCATGGTCCTCTAGGGAATGGGGGTCGTACCTGCCTAGGTTGAGGTCTAGAGTTGGGGTTTGTGTACATGACATTTGCACACTCTGGCTCCCAACTAGGTTCACTTGGCTCTTCAGAGTAATATGACTCGTTATGCTCAGGTGACTGCAAATAGTAGGCCTGGGGGCTATCTATATGTGTAGAATCAAAGCTATGGTCACTGGGGTCACTTTCTGAAAGCAATGGTGTTACTGGCACTATGGCTCTATTCAGGTTCTCTTTTGCAGCTGCATACTTTACTGGGATCACATTGGCTGGAGCTGGAGGTTGTTGGGCTAACACAGGTTGAGGCCTTTGCTGATTTTGGTAGGGTTGTTGATAGGGCTATTGTGGTCTGCCATATTGTTGTGGTGGTATTGGTTCTGGTATCTTCCTTGTTGTGGATAGGGCTGAGGGTAGGTTTGCCTAACCGCTTGCTTATTGTATGGGCAATCTTGCGCAGTGTGATTAGTGTATCTCCGTTCTATGGTGCAGTACTGGCTACTAGGATTCACTTGGGGTTGAGCCATAATGGGACAAACATTTGCCATATGGTCACCTCCACAAGTATAGCACCGCTTAACTGGGGCAAATCTTGGGATTTGTTTGCTAGAGACACCTAGTTTCTGAGCTACTTTCTCAGCGAGTTCCTCAATAGATGTGGATTGCGAGGAAGAGAGGCTAGTAGAACTATCTGAGTCTTTGTAGATTTTGGAAAGTTCTAATTCCTCCCCTAAGTTATCCTTGATGTCGATGCACCTGCGTACACACTCTTCTATGGTCCTAGCATCTTTCAAGTACACATATGATCTCAACTTTGTACTCAGCAGTCCATCTAGGAATAAAGCCACTTAGTTGGCTGGTGTGGGTAACTCAAAAACAGGACATCTCTCTAGGTATTGCCTAAACCTTCTTCCTGCAAGTCTCATCGTCTCTTGAGGGGTTTGCTTGAAGCTACGTGTTATGCCTGATGCCACTCTTACAGAATTCAACAATGAAAGCCTCTAGAAGTTGGTCTATGTTCCTGAAGTGTCTCTCATTTAATGGTTGAAACCATGTAAGAGCTGTGTTCCTAAGGGTTAGACCAAAGGCATTGTACTGCGTAAATAGGTCCTCAACTTGTTCAGCTCTCAAGACTTGCCTAAACTCAGCCACATGATCATATGGGTCTCTAGTGCCATCGAAGTAGTTCTTCATGGACTTAACCTGCTGGGTTGGCCTCAAGGTTCTGGTGTGTTCCCTGGGCCTTGGCAAAGGAAAATCATCAGCATTTCTTAGGTTCCTTGGGGCTCTTGGTCTCTCGATTCTTCTCTATCCGTCTCTGTTCTCATCCTTTCTCTTCCCAATGGGTTAGCAAAACTTACCTCAGATCTTTCTCTATTCCTGTCTCTTTGAGCTCCATGAGCTTGGGACGTTCCAACTCCTGGGTGGCCAAAAGAGACATTAGATCTTGGTGGGGGAAAAATAAATTCACCCTTCCAAGTGTAGGCATGCCTACCATGCTCGGTGACCACAAAGATCCTCTCTGAAGTATTGTCTAGATAGGTCACTTTGCCTGGGCTATCAGGACCTTTGAACTCATAGATTGTGATCATTCCTACTTCATTCGGTTGATTAGGCTTATACCTCCAGAAGGCTTCATTGGTTTCTTGATTTAGAAGCTGATCTATGCTCTTATTGTCCTGGGGAATCCACTCTAGCGTGATAATTCTAGTAAGCACTGATTTGCCTCGGGGGTTTTAGGTTCTTCACCCATGTTCCCTTGCTCTAGTTCACCTATATCCATTTCTGGGATCACATTACCAAATTCATCTGTCCTATCTAGGTGGCTGGTGACTACATATATGGTTCCTTCTTTGTCCAGGTATGCTCCATTTTCACACTTGACAGCTGGATGTTCAATTCCAACGGGTTGGTCAAGGTTTTTAATTTGGACCACAGATCTTCCTAGGCCGTCCTCATAGATGCTAGCACCTAATCGGTTGGTCCTAAGGTATTCCAACTGTGTCTTGTAGGGGCCTTCTACCCTATGTAAATATGGCACTCTTGAACTTCCTGTAGGTCTCTCCATACCTTGAGACTTCTCGGACTCACTGGTTTCAGAGCTAGGGTAGTGCGAATAATGGCTCAATTGTTGGGCCCAAGACCTAGCAGTATGATTGACACTAGCCCCTGAAGACCTAAGACTCTGTCTATCTCTGCCTAGGTGTCGTCCTGATCTAAGGTTCATATGCCTAACTGAGCAATCCCAATTTTTACCCAAGGTACAACCTCGTTGCCGATCAATTTGTATCAATCACTTGGTTCTTTTTAGTTGATTATCGTGTTTATGATCCTCTCTGATATCACGTCGTCAGGATTACTTGAGTTAATGTCCGCACTTTAAGTTGATCGTTCCATGTTAGGTTCTTTTCCTTTAAAGTTATCGGTCACACACAGGTTATCTCTTGACTTGAACTTGATTTCTTAGATAGTCTTTGACTTGTCTTATGCCTATCGTTGCCCTGACTTACTTCTAGCACTATTCACGTATAGCCTAAGCTAGGAATTGACAAAGAGAGTTGAGAGTATTCCAACCTCACTTGCTGATCCTTTGCACTCTAGTGCTCAAGAACCCCATTCTCAAGCTTGCAGAATGCCCTTGCTTTGGATGCCTTCTAGTGCTCTCAGTGGACCTGTAAAAATCCCAAAGTTAGTTCAAGAATTAGATTCAAATGACTTAACAAATCACTTCCATTTATGCAATTTAGATATCAATCTGCCCTCTGTCTTTATGGCAAACAATTCTAGGGATCCCTTGATTTTGTTCCCCTTGGATATGGTCAACTTCAAAATAATATATCTAATAATCCTGATATTAATTTTACCGTAACCAGTAGAAGTTTTGGTTGTACTCCCCACGAGCTTTCCAATAAAACAAGAATCACAACAAACGGATTTCGTATGAGGAAGTTATGACAGTTCAGGGTTTTGGAGTTAAAACAGGGTTCAAACAGGCTAACAGGCCAATAGGGTTTCCTCAAATTATTTTCTTATAGCCTCCTTATATGCCCTATAGCCCAATATTTATGCCCGAAATTAGCCAAAATCCTCAAATTAAAAAACCCTAAAAAATTGGCCGAAAATGGCTGTCAATCGCGATCGACTGGGCTGTCAATCGTGATGGACAGAGCTGTCCGTCGTGGCCTGTCAGTCACGATGGACACGTGTCAATCGCGATTGATGGGTGTCAATCGCGATGGACAATGGTGTGGGTCGTGATGGATTGCTGTCAATCGCGATGGACTGCTCTCGGTCGCGATGGACTGAGATTTTGGGGTTTTTGCGTGGCTTTCTGTCAATCGGGGTATATGAGTCACGATGGATACGTTTTTTCGCCAAGATGAAGTGTCAGTCACAATGGTTCTGTCAGTCGTGATGGATAGGGGTGTCCGTCGCGATGGACACGTGTCGGTCGCGATGGACAGGCAGTCCGTCACGATGGATACAGTCTGTCGCGATGCACAGAGGTGTCCGTCGGGGTGTGTCAGTCGCGATGGACAGTCTGTCCGTCGCGATGGACACTGTCAATCGCGATTGATGCTGTCAATCGCGATGGATAGCAAAAATGCAAATTTTTCAGAAATTTTTATGGATTTGTGATGTGCAAGCTCTAGTCTACTGTGGTGCACTTAGTTTTACCAAAGGGGCGATTTTTCTGTCAATCGTGATCGACAGAGGTCTATGACACACAGACAAGATCGAGCTTTTCCATACCTGCGCGACGTGCTGGAGATGATAGGACAACCAAATCCTGCAAGGAAACTCAAAAAACATGCAACAGCAGCACACACAAACAGCTCTCTCACTCTCTCTCACAAGTGGAATGAGGGAAATGGAAGGGAGAAGGTGATATGATCAAAAACTGAAATTTTTTGCGATGATGGAGATGGAGATGGGAGATGGTGAGGATGATGATGGTGAAGTAAGAAAGAGAAAAATAAGGAAAAGTAAGGAAATTACCTACAACGCCAACGTCACAACTCTACGTCTTACCATCACACGCTCGTCCTCAAAGCTCGATCCCCGGCAACGGCGCCAAAATTTGGTGTAGCTCAGTGATGAGTAGCACATCTTTTAATGTTAATCCGGGAAGACGTGAGGATGGTATGAAGACCTCGAACAAGTGATGGCACAAGTGTGTGAGTGAGAAGCACACTAACATGCACACACATACACACACGCGCACACAAGGCAAGAACACAGAGAGAGACAATGGAGTTCTTTTTTGATTACTCAAAAGTGCTCATACAAGTTCAATTCTACAACAAGCTAACCTCAAAAATGAGCTCTCTAGCTCTATTTATAGTTTTTGACTAGCTTTTGGTCTTGTCCAGACCTAGTGTCCGGCCTAGTTAAAAATTAGGTTCTATGGCCTATTTGAGGGCTCAAACGGAGTCTAAAAAATATGAAAATTGATAGGTAGGTACTTCTAATGCTCCTCAAGCTCAAGGACTCCTTGGCTTGCACAAAATGGAGCTACAAAAAGGTGGAACGGTATTTACAATGTTTGTTAGTGATGAGAATCACTATTATAAAGATGTTGATTTGGAAAAAATTGAAGGGCCTATCTGCCAGATCTGCATTGACTACTCTGTCTACTTAATCCTTCTCTTTGCTCTGACTCTCTCCGCTGGCTTCCTTGTCTCGTCAGTCTTTGGGTGCTCTGACTGCTATCAACAACATGTTACACAATATACAAGAAAATGTGTAAGATCATGAATCAAGTAACCCCCATCAAGTGACAATAGTGTTGAAAGTTATTATATGGTAGATCTCTAGTCAAAGCATCTACAACATTATCTTGAATATGAACCTTCTCAAGAATAATGCACTCAGTGGATAAGTAGTCTATAATGAAGTGATACCGCACCTCGATGTGCTTGGTCTTTGCATGACAGACTTGATTCTTAGCCAATGCAATGGCACTCTAACTATCATTGAGCAAACAAGTTACATGCTAAGGTAGACCCATATCACAAGCAAGACGAGAAAGCTATAGTGCTTCCTTACATGCCTCACTTGCTGCAATATACTCTTCTTCTGTGGTAGAAACAATTGTAATTCTTGAAGATGATATCTCCAAGAGATAGCACTTCTAGCAAAATAAAATATTTACCCTAATGTAGACTTATGATTGTCTACACAACTAGCATAATTAGAATCTGTGTAATCAATAATGGATGCTTTCCCTCTACCTAAGCATATGTCACGAGGAAGGAGATAAGGAAGAGAGCTCACACACAGACACTCTCAGAATCAAAGAGAAGCACACACATAGATTGAGGCAAGGAAGAATGTCTTCTTCTTCTTCTTCTATTACATAAAAGGAATGTACAAGAATGAACTAAAAACAACAATACAACAAGTGCAATATATAAAGAACAATACTTAAGGAAAAACCTAATGTCCACGAATGAGTGAGCTAGCAAGAAACAAATATGCCATCACTCTTGGTAGATAAATCTAGTAAAGCTCAATGAAGTATCCTTGACATATACTGGCGTGACCACTATACATATCAAAGAAATTAAAAAATAATACGTGTCGTCCTGGATCATCACATGTTGAGCTTGATATCTCAACACTCCCCCTCAAGCTCAACGTCGTATCCTCTAATTCAAGCATCTTCTGAAACTTCTTTAGCTTCTTTGCCCCAAGTGCTTTAGTGAAAATATCAACAACCTGCTCAATTGTTCTCACAAAGACAAGATCAATATCATCTACTAATACTTTCTCTCTAATGAAGTGATAATGTACCTCAATATGCTTTTTTCTAGCATAGAAAATAGGATTCCATGCTAATTGTATGCTTCTAAGATTATCACAATAGATGATGATAGGCTTTTGCACTTCCACACCTAAATCTGCAAGTAGCATCTCTAGCCATGATGCCTCACATGCTACCATTGAAGCACCTCTATACTCAGTCTTTGTACTCAACAAAGCAATAGTGGGTTGCTTCTTATTGCTCCATGTAATAGCTGCACTCCCAAGTGAGAATAGAAAACCACTAGTAGATCTTCTCTCTAGAATGCTACTTGCCCAATCTGCATCAGTGTATCCATGAACCTGCAAATCTACGCCAGCTTCATAAAACAATGCATAATCCAAAGTAGCACTCACATAATGTAGAGTGCACCTCAAAGCATCCAAATGTGGCTTCTTGGGAACCTTCCTAAATTGACTTTCAAGTCCAATATTGTAGCTTAGATCGGGCCTTGTAATTGTGAGATATATCAAGCTTCCCACAATTTTCTTGTACATAGTAGCATTTTCCAATTGCTTCACCTGATGTAGTATCCAACTTCAAATTCTGATCTAATGGTATATAAATTGGCTTGCAATCAACCATACCATACTTTTGCAGCATACTCAAGGCATATTGCCTTTGTGACATCCATATACCTATTTTTGTATGTATAAACTCAATGCCCAAGAAGTAGCGCAACACACCCAGATATTTCATGTCAAATTCCTGCATAAGAAGTTGTTTTACCTCTTTAATGATTTCTTCATTAAACCCAATGGTGGTTAAGTATTCAGCAATCCTTGCATGCCAAGCACGAGGAGCTTGCTAAGCCCGTCCAAAGCCTTTTGCAACCTACACAAATATTCGAGGTGCTTTGAATCTTCATATACTTGCAGCTGGTCCATATATGCTTCTTCTTATAACTCACCACATAGGAAATCATTCTTCATGTCCATCTGATGTAAAGTCCATCCTTTTGTTGTAGCTAATGCAACAAGTCTTCTGATAGTAGACATTTTAGCTATAGGGCTGAACATTTCTTCATAATCAATGCCATATGTTTGTGCATATCCTTTTGCTACCAATCGTGCTTTGTACTTGCTTATGCTACCATCAACATTGTGCTTTACCTTGTAAACCCACTTGCAGTCTATGGGCTCCTTTCCTTGTGGCAGTGGAACCAGCTTCCATGTTTTGTTTCCATAAAGTACAGCCATCTCCTCATCCATAGCTTTTTCCCAGTTTTCATTTCCAATTGCATCTTCAAAACAAGAAGGTTCACCATCTTGTATTACCTTGGTCATGTAGGCACAATGACAAGCCATATAATTGTCATACATCAATCCTTGCACTGAACTCCACATCCTCCCAGATCTTCTTAGTCCCGGGCCACTTCTTCTTGTATCATTTGCATGTTCCTTTCTAACTCGTGGAGTCTTCACAGAAGGCAATCCAAGTTCCTCATCAAGACTCTTTTTTGAATAGCTTGGATCTCCATCAATGTCTTCAAAACCTGAACATGTTTTATTACCAGCAGAAAGCTTTTATTTACCTTCCTTGGATGTATTTGACGAATTTGTTGGACCGAAATTTCCACTCAATCTTCCACTCCATGGATTTGAGTTGGAACTATTGCTTGGTGATGCATCCAGTTCACACTTGATTTTTCAAGATTTTCTTTGTCATTTGTACAAGATTCAGTCCTTCTTTGGCATCTGCATAGAAGCTTGACATTTCATCAAATACCACATCTTTTCTTACCTTCACCTATCGTGTGAGTGGGTTATAACATTTATACCCCTTTTTCTCAAGGGAGTGACCAATGAAGATACATTTTTTTGCTTTTGGATCAAGCTTTGTCCTCAACTCATCTGGAACATGTACATATGCAATACAACCAAACCCTTTCATATGTGAGACTTGGCTTTTTACCTATAAACTTCTCTTCATGTGTAACTTGATGTACAATAGTAGTCAGAGTTCTGGTCATGATGTATACAATAGTATGCACAGCTTCTGCCCAATAACAATGAGGCATATTCTTCTCAACCATCAAAGCTCTTGCTATTTCTACAATATTTCTATTTTTGCATTCAACAACACCATTCTGTTGTGGTTTGTACCTGCATGAAAATTGACATCAAATTCCATGATTTTTAAGAAAGTTAATGAACTCATTTGACATGTATTCACCTCCTCCATCAAACCTTAATATCTGAATATAATTTCCTATCTGCTTTTCCACCATGGCCTTAAAATTTTGGAAGTGAGTGAACACGTAACTCTTCTCTTTCATGAAATATACCCATACTTTTTGTGTATAGTCATCAATGAAAGTAACATAAAACCTGCAATTGCCCATAGATGTGGTCTTTGCAGGACCCCAAACATCTACATGTACTATTTCTAGTACATTCTCACTAACGTATGACTCTCTGTATTTCTGAAATGTAATCTGCCATAATGACATAGTAAGGCCTGTATTGGAGTTCTGAGATGAGACGTCTAGATGACAAGTTCTTGAAGTAACTAGATTGTAATACTGTGTCTTCTATGACTCTCATTGCCTGATTCTGCACCATCGTGTGCTCTTTATGAGAACTGCCAATTTCTTCCACATGTTTTAACCATGGAGGTCGTGGCGCTTTGAAAGTATCCTGGCCTTCTTCGGTCTGTTGTCCCCCTGGGATGGGCTGCAGCTCATAGTCCTCCTCAAATGTCTGTTCCATAGGAATGTGGATGGTTTTTTTGTGGGTGGGAGCCTCAGGTGGGGAAGCTGGTCTTTCATATTGTTGTAGACGTGCTCGCAATTCTGTGACCTATTTCTGGAGATCTTTTAGGGCCTCTCAGTCCGTGAGAAGTGAAGAAGTGGAGGCGGTGGTTTGAGGGGCTCTTTGTGTTGTTTTTGCTTCAGTTGATCCAGTTCCTCTCATAACTGGTCATGTGCCTCAAGTAGTATAGCATAATCTTCGAGGATTATCTTTATGCTTTCCTGGGTCACTGCTTGGAATTTCGAGGGATTGATTGTTGCCCCAGGTGTGCTTTCGATGGTAGCCTCTAAGTTTTCCTGATTCTATAGTTGGAGGCATCGATTTTCTTCATGAGCAGCTGCAAGGTGTCGCTTGAGTAGGGCCATATTTAGCTGAAGCTTTGAGTTGCGTTCTAGCTGTATCTATAGATGGCTTTCTAACCCTTGGATTGATTCATGATCTACATTTTGAAATTGTGTCTCCAAAATGTAGTGAGCCGCTTGTAAGGTTTGAAATTGAGTTTGGAGACTAGCTTTGTCCTCTTCTAGTGTATCGAGGCGTTGTTGTAATGCTTCAGAGTGTTCTTGTAGCCTTTGATTATGTGTATGTAGCTAATTGTATTCTGTCCTTAACTGTGACATACATGCCATCATGGTGTCAAATGCATTGCCTATGGATGAGGGTGTGGTGTGTACAATGGAAGATGCAAGGGGAGGGAATTGGGGAATGGGAAGAGTGAATGTTGTGTCTACAAGTGATCTATGTGCTGGTGAGATTCGTGGAGGGGGGATACGGGAAGGTGGGAGTGTGGGAGTGTGGGAGTGTGGGGGGTGGTGGAGGTGTTGTGGGTGGTGAGATGTCCATGCCCTCAGGGGTGGACGTGGGTGTAGTGTCTACCATGTATATCGGAATGGTAGGTGGTGTGTGTGTGATAGTGGTGAATAAGTGTTGTGTGGATGGTGGGAATGGGATTGATGAGGAGGGTGGGGTGGTGGCTTGATACATTCTATAAAAGTAGTCATGGGCTGGTTGAAGGAATGGTGGTATGGGGGGTGGGAATTGAGAGATAGGAGGCAGGAAGGTCGTGAAAGGGAGCGTGGTGGTAGGGAATCCAAAGAATATGGATCTAGTGTCAAGATGGCCTATGAGAGAGGTTGTGGACGCTGGTTGTCCTATGGTTGTCTCCATGAGCGGTTCGGTTGATTCGGTTGTGATGGTGGTGGTTTGATAGACAGGGTTTTCAAAGGTGGAGAACAAAGTTGAACTAGAGATGGGAGTATGGAAGATGAAGGTTTGCTCTGCGGGTCGTGTTGTCGAGGTGATGTCTCCAGCTTGAGTTCGAGGAGGTGACGGTGTGGGTGGTAGTGGCTCAATATACTCTTCAGCAATGACTGTGTGTTCTTGGTCAAGAGTTCTTTCTTCCTGGGAGGTTGCCTCAATTGGTTCAGATGTAATAATAGGTCCTTCCACTGTAGTAATGGGAATCTGGATGTTTTTACCAGACCGTGGTTGTGTTTGGAATCTTCTGGATCATATTGAACGGGAGGTCTCTATATAGTTGTTCGAACTGCTTCTACTACACCATAACTTTCGGCCATCAATAAGAGGCCCTCACTGTATTTTGAGTCGACTCCATCTTCTTCCAAGAGCTGAGCCATGAGCATTCTACTATTTTGTTCGTTGAACAATTGTTGCGATCGCACTCTTTCCATGATTTGATACAGCCTTCGGAGTTCTGTTGTATATGCTGGGGTTCCGGTGGTTTCTTCTTCTTCTGTTTCTTCTTCTTCTGGGTGTCCTGGTTGTTGAGATTAAGTTCTCTGCTGATCGTCATTCCAATGTACATGGCGGCCTTCTGTGGATTTCCTCTATCTTTGGGAAGAGGTGCCCTGTTCTTCTGTGTCCGAGAAGACTTTGACATCGGAGAGTTGGGTATTCTGCAAAAATGATTCGAAGTCAAAGGCGCTCATCCCTTCAACGTCTCCAGTCATAGCAAATTCAAATTCAAATGGGATAGGAGGAGCCAAAGGGGCAGCTTGGGATGTGCCTTCAGATCCAGATCTAGGTATTCTAATGGTAAAGGGAGGCACAGTGGCCTCCCCTCATGGAGAGACTTTCGGAGTCGTCAAAACTTTGCGTGTCTGGATGTAGGGAATTGAGCCCCTCATGCACTTGGATTGATGTGTGGAAGTCTTGAGTCTCTTAAACATTTGTAGTTGTGACCAAGTTAAAGCACGTTCAATAGGTACATCGTATGCTAAGCACCTGTAGATAATGCGTGTGATTACACAACAACCATTCACCACTAGCTTCCTAGATGACCTTTTATTTGCTTCATATAGTTGCTCCATAATCCATACATGAAGCTTAATCGGCAATGCACCTATCTCCGCCAAGTAAAGAGCAAACCAAATCCGTTTGTGGGGCTGAGTGAATTGATCTTGACTAGGAAACACAAAATGTTGCATGCACATACGAAGAGGAATGGACACATTCGGTGTGAGTGCTACCATATCTTTCAACTTTTGTAGCTTCCAGTTCTTCATGTTAGTGGGGATAAGAGGATCCTTCTCGGAGGGCACATGCGTGCCACGCATGTTCAAAGCAGAGCTCACCAATTCTAATGTGAGTTCGAACCTTTTCAACTCATTGTTGCCCAATAAGGAAGGAAGGACAAATGATCCTGGTTTATCTTTTTCTTCATTTGCCTGTAATGTTGAGACCACGTAGTAATGTCCTAGGAGATCTGGTTTGGGTAAAGGTGCTGCAAAGTACTCAGCCAGCCTTGCACGCTGCCATATGGTCTGTAGATCTTATGTGTTCTGGAGAGTCTCAAACTCTTTGGAAAAGAACTGGAATCTGACCCATGACTTGTCATACTCACCCTTGGACTCCCAGATATACTTGGCCTCTCCTAAGGGCCCTGGCATGCCATTGAACCACTGAGATTTTGCATGGACTCTCTCTATGATGCCTGTGGGAGGATCCGATACAGGTATTTGCTGGAGGTGTTGCAGCTCTACAAGTCGTTCAGTTGGTGGCACATCAATAGGTAGACTATCCACGTCAATCCCTGCAGTACTTACTCCTGCTTGTGAGCTTGAGCCCGCTGCTTCTGCCATGAGACTATGTGTAGCTGTTGATGCTTATCTGCTAGAAGAAGAGAGGCACATTAGCATTGCATAGGAAACAGGATGTTATGGTGTTCCCTCCACAATACTAACATGACATTTCAAGTGGTTAGGGGTTAGTGGGTGGAGTGTTTGTGATGTGTGAGAATGTTGGTTAGTAGGTTCGTGTTCATCCTAGATGCATAC
The DNA here is from genome assembly GCA_020310875.1 of Ceratopteris richardii. NCBI lineage: Eukaryota > Viridiplantae > Streptophyta > Polypodiopsida > Polypodiales > Pteridaceae > Ceratopteris > Ceratopteris richardii. Next base: position 54,249,494 of record CM035417.1, on the reverse strand, counting down.
TTTGGATGTGCAATGTTCTCAGAATGCACCTACATCAGAGGGAACGGATTTACAAAATTGGGTCAGGCGATTTGATACGGGGTTTAAGTCTCCAAACTTTGATGGTGGAATCGTAGCTTTTAGTGGTGATGACATGTAAAGGTTTGTGGATTGGATTGTGTTGGATTTGGGACCTTTTGGGTACCCATTTCTCGACATTCCTAGGTGTGACCGAAGATGTAGGGTGGAGTGTAGATGTTCGCCCTGGGATTTGTGTCAAGGGTGATTGTGGGTGTTGATTCAATCTTGTGAATGGAGGTGAAGTTATTTGAGCTCGTAAGCAGGTCTTGGGCACCCATATCTATCTAGCATTTGGGATAGCCTTCATTGAATGCTTTGGAACCCAAATAGAAATGGTTTGTCTAGATTGATGCCTATGATACTCCTTTGTTGTAATCCTCGACACCGTAGTTTGTTTGGTGCATCTTTGGGATCCTGTCTCCAAAGCTGAGGGTTGTTCACCCTTGCGTACCCAGATCCGTTTCATGCCACGAGGCACTCTATATTGTACAAGTTGGTGCTCATGCTTCTTAATCAGTGGCCTCCCTTATGTTGTGTGTTGCCTAGCTTGCTTTCCTTGACTCCTCTTTGACTTCTGTACTTTTTTCAAGAGTGACAATCTTCAAAACCATAGAACTTTGGACAAGAATAGCATTGTTATCTTCATGTGAGTTCCTGGAGGGACCAAGATGTTGTGCTTTTTCTAGTGGACTGGGTGCTTGATTTTCTAGTTCAATCGTGATGCAGTTTTGGCCTACCGAAGCCTGAAGAAGTTCGCTCCTTAGGTTGAGGTCGACTACATGATCATAGATCCAGTCTTGGCCCAAGACAAGAGGTTCGGTAAGATCCTCATCTTCACATACTAGCACTTTGACTGCCATTAGAACCTCTTGAATGTAGAGGGGAAGTTCCACCTCTCCCATGCAAGGGGTTTCCACACCTCCCAATCCTATGAGATATGCCTCTATAGGATTGACCTTCAATTGCAGTTCTTGGCAGTAAGAAAGTCGAACTGCACAAGTGGCTGCTCCTGAGTCAATTAAAGCTCTTACGGGCCCTGCACTCTCTCCTTGTCCTACCCTTAGGGTCACAAAAGGTCGCCGATTGACTATCCTATGGGAACGTTCACCTGAAGCCTCCCACATGGCCATGTGATTACCTAGAGATTCTAGAGTATCAGGCATAGGCTGATCTCTACCTTGTCTCCTCAATTTCATTTGTCGGATGCATTTTGAAGCTTCTGCTTGTGCTTCTTCTCGAATTCGTTTTTCTTCTTCCTTGCGTTTCTTAGCTGTGTTGCGTCGATTTAGCATCTCATCTGTCAGCGGTTCTTGATATAACTTGAATCTGCATCCACTTATGTAACTTGGTAGAATATCGCCTTCTAGAGTGGCTAGTTGAACTGCTCTACTTGTGGAGATCCTATTGATAATCATTGGTCCATAGCCTCTCTTCTCTAACTTCCGTGCATGTTGCTTCAAGGTGTAGACTAGGACTAGGTCTCTTGCTTTCAAGCCCTTATCCTTCACATGTGCGTCAAAATATGTTTTTTGTCTCTTCTTGGTTGCATAAATTCCTGCCGCAGCTCTCAATCGTGTTTCACCTAATCGTTCAAGATCGAAGATTCTAAAGGAGAGCTCATGGTCTGTCCATTCATGCTCTTGTGCTACTTTCAATGTAGGTATCAAAAAATCCAATGGTAGCACTGCATTTTGGCCGAACACCATCTAAAAGGGTGTGGCTTGGAGTATCGTTTTATAGGCAACTCTGTATGCCCAAACAACATGGTGTAGCTATTTGTCCCAATTAGAGCGTTTATTATTAACTAATTTTTTCAATACATTGCATAGAATCTTATTTGTGCTCTCAGCCTGCCCATTAGCTTGTGGATGATAAGGGGCAGACTTCTTATGTATCACCAAGAACTCTTGAAGACGATTTTCAATAACTTCATTCAAGAAGAGAGTGCCTCTATCACTTACTAGCTCTATAGGTAGCCCATGTCTAGTGAACACATTCTCGAATAAGAACTTAGCTGTCGTCTGAGCATCGTTCTTTGTCGTAGCTTTTACCTCTACCCATTTGGTTAGATACTCTGTGGCCACAATGATGTATTCAACATGGGAACCCTTAGTTGGGGGATTAATAGGACGGACAAAGTCTATTCCCCACTTAGAGAGCGCACGTCCACCCATCATAGGTTTCAATGTCATCTCATCTTTACGTATAGGATACTGAGTTCGCTGACAAACATCACACCTCTTCACATAGGTATGTGCATCCATGTGAAGTGTGGGCCACCAAAGACCTGCAAAAAGTATTGCCTTGATCACTCTATCTGGTCCAAAGTGTCCTCCTGCTACACCTTGGTGAGCAGTTTCCAATATCTTCAGATATTCGCTCTCCTGGACACACAGTCTTAGGTAACCATCTTTACCACGTTTGTATAAATTATCACCAATGAGTGCGTAATCTAAGGCTTCTTGTTCCAAACTTCTTTGCCTAGCCAGAGTCATATCTTGAGGGAATGTGTTCGTCCTCAAAAAGGCTACTAACGGTTCACTCCAATATGGTATTAGAGACACTTGGTACAGTGTAGCATGCTCCACAGGTGGTCTAATACAACAAACTGGGCATTCTTTACACAACTTATGGACATCTGCTTCCATGGTTGGCCAGTGCACTTCGAGTCTCCTTAGTGTCTGTAAGGTTCTTTGCCTTGAGAGGTGTTGCTCTAATGCACCTACATGTGCTAATTGCAACCATCTAGCGTACTCATCCTCTTCCACACAACAGGCTAATATTCCTTGATCCGTGTACTTGTACATACTCCCTACCATGATCTGGTACTTTTGGGCCTTTACTACCTCCCTACCTTGAGTGTTGACTATTGGATGTTTAGGCCCATATGTTAGTACTGGCACTAAGGTCTTGGCCCACTGTGGTACAACTTCCAATTAAACAAGTAAGCATCAGGAAGATCATCTGATACTCCTTGTGGAGCCTCTCCGGATGTGAGCCTCGAGAGATGATCTGCTCTCAAATGAGTCTTGCCTTTCCTCTCCACTACCTCAAAGTCATACTCCATTAGTAAGAGGAACCATCTTACTAATCTACCCATATTGCATGGCTTGTTTACCAAGTACAAGAGTGCTTGATGATCAGTAAAGAATTTAAACTTATTTGCAAGCAAATAATGTCTAAATTTTTTAACTACATATACCATGCCTAACCCTTCTCGTTCAGTGGTGGTATAGTTTCGTTCAGCTGCATTCAATTGTCTACTAGCATAGGCAATTGGAAGATCCATATTACCTTCACCAGTTGGTTGTGCAAGTACACACCCAATAGCATAATTCGATGCATCCACATGGACATGGAATGGCTTGTTCCAATCTGGTGTAGTCAAGATTGGTGTTGAACATAATCGCCGCTTAAGCTCATTGAAGGATTTCTCACACTCATTAGTCCACTAAAAATTGGTCAAAAGTCCATACAGAGGCTTTGCAATGATGGCATACATGTGTATGAAACGTCGATAGTAGCCACAATGCCCCATAAAGGCTTGCACTTCCTTGACATTCTTTGGCCTAGGTAGTTCTGTGATAGCTCTCACTTTCTCTTCGTCAGTGGATATGCCATTCTTTGACACCCTCTGTCCTAGAATCTTGCCTTGCCTGACCATGAAAACAAACTTTTTTGGGTTCAAGCAGACTTGATATTCTCTACATTTGTCAAAGATTTGCCGGAGTTCCGGTATATGGGTCTATCTAATGTTGGAATGAGCACAAAGATCATCAACATAGACTTCCAAGTTCTTCCTCAAGAACTCTTTAAATACATGGCACATCAGTCTTTGGAAGGTTGCAGACGCATTGGTTAGACCAAATGGCATTACTCGAAAAGCAAATATGCCCCACTGTGGCAAAAGCCGTCTTATGCTGATCTTCTGGTGCAATGGCTACTTGATTGTAACCAGAGAACCCATCTAAGAAGTTGTACACTTCCTTGCCTGCTACCCGTTCTAATAGATGCTCAGTGATAGGAAGCGGATAACTATCTCTGATAGTGGCTGCGTTAACCTTCTTCAAGTTAATGCATACACACAATTTTCCATTCTTTTTGGGCACCACTACAATGGGGGATACCCATTCAGTGTGCTCAATTTCATAGATAAATCCAGCTTCAATGAAGCGGTCTATCTCTTCTTTGATCTTGGCAGCATAGTTGTCATTGTATGTGTATGGCTTTTGTTTAGAGGGTCTGGCCTCTGAGGTCATGGGGATCGTATGTGAGCATATGTCCGGGTCTACACCTTTCAGGTCCTTGTAACTCCAAGCAAACACATCTCTATATTCTCGTAGTAAGGCTATCAACTCCTGCTGCTCTTCTTCACTTGGGTCATGTCCTATGTATGTGCATCGCTCTTCACCTTCCTCCATGGTCACTATGATTTTCTTTGTTATCATAGGCCTCTCCTATGACGGCTTCACGTTTAGGCATTCTTGTCATGACTCTCCTATCTTCAACTTCATACTTCTTGAAGTTTTCAGGGACCTCAAACAAGGATTCTTCCTCCTCTGGTGAGACTTCTCTCTTCTTCCTCTTCTTTCCCTCACTCTTGGTGGTCACTTGTGTGGTTAATCTCACCTCCTTTGTAATTTCTTCGTGTCTCTGAGGGTGAGCTTCTACTTCATAGAAATAGTCCTCATCTGATGCAAAGGGTGGGTCCATAATGATTGACTCTAGATCGGAGTCACTTGCATCCTCGAATGCATCAGTGTTAGGTTCACATTCTTCAATAATTGGATCACACATGATTGGCTCTATTGTGAAGACTGAAATGTCATAGCCATCCTCATCACAGTGGGGTATCCACTGCTCTTCATTGATGGCTACATCCATAGTTGCTAGGATTTCTGCCCAACCATGAGGCTCAAACTCTTCATCAGGAAATACTACGGGTGCATAGGCTGGGTCTGGAATTGTCTATGAGTTTCCTTCGCAACTACCTCTCTTGCCTTTTCCCTTTTCTCTTCCTCTTCTGCCACTTTACACATCCATAAGTGAGTGTCTTCATGCATCCATGAGGATCCTGATCCTATGGAATGCACTGACTCTGTATCATCTGTGGCTCTATGGATGGGATTCCATTGAATGGGGTGCACGTCTCTATGAGAGAAATCTTTGAGATTCACTTTGGTTGTGACACCCAGGTGTTGCAAATACAAAAAAATCGTACCCCAATCCTGTACTACTTGCAATTGCCTCAAGAAGGGTCTTCCCATAATCATCTCATAGGCGTGATTTTTGCGAAAGTCACATATAGCAAAAGTGTGCTCAAACTCTACCCCACAAGTGGTAAGAGTTATTCCTTCTAGTAGTCCTAAGGGTCTTAATATGACCATTGGCCATTTGCAACTTCATTCTTGTCGGCCTGAGTGCTGGCTTGCCCCAACAATTCCATAAGGAAGTGGTAAAGAACAAGTATTTCATGGAGATTGTGAGATATATGGTAAATGCAGCCTTTACCACATAACTTTTGGCTTGAGGTCGTTATGTGTGCATTATATGTACTTAACAAGTGTCCCAACAAAGCACTATACTCTATCACTCCATATGAGGCTTGGCATGGTCACAAGCCATTTGTTTCTCATTTGCATGTCTTTGGTTCTCTGGCATATCCATTAATGCTTGAAAAACAATGCTCAAATTGGATGATAAAGTAGTGAAATGTATTCTTGTTTGGTACAATTCTAAAAGCAAAGGCCATCATCTATATCATCCATAGAGTAAATGCATTTTGGTTAGTTGTGTTGTTGCTTTGGTGGAAGATGCAATTCATCCATTACTTTCATGTACTAAGGAGACATCAATTAGCACCCTGATGGAACGATCGATAGGTATAAGGCTAGGCTTGTTGCAAAGGGTTATGCTCAAGAAAGAGGCATTGATTTTGATGAGACCTTTGCTTCTACATGCCAAATGACTATTGTTCCTAGCATCTGTGCACTTGCAACTCATCATGGTTGGAATGTACATCAGTTGGACATTAAAAATACATTTCTAAATGGTGACTTGCATGAAGAAGTGTATGTTTTTCAATCCTGTGGCTTTGTGCAAAAAGGGCATGAAAACAAGGTGTGCAAGTTGAAGAAGGCATTATATGGTTTAAAGCAAGCACCTGTGCTTGCTATGAAAAGATACATGCCTATCTGATTGCACATGGTTTTGAGAATAGTCCAACTGAAAGCACCTTATATGTTAAGCGTGCAAATGATGTGCTTCTGATCATTGTTGTCTATGTTGATGACATGCTGCTCATTGGTCCTCATGAGAAGCATATCGCTGGTTTTAAGGCTCATTTTCATGCCTCATTTGAGATGTTAGATTTGGGGCATTTGTATTATTATTTGGGCATTCACTTTATGCAAGTTGATGGTGGAATAGCTTTGTGTCAAACAAAATATATTGACATATTATTGTAACGTTTTGGCTTTAAAGACTGTAAACCTATTGCCACTCCTATGGAGACACGTCTATGGTTGAGTCTTCATGATATTGGAGATGCATTTGATGTTGTTCTCTATCAGCAAGGTGTTGGATGCTTGATTTACTTATGCATTACTCGGTTAGATATTCAGTTTGTTGTCTCATAGATGAGCAAGTTTATGCATTGCCCAGGTGTCAAGCATTGGTAGGCAGTTAAGCACATCTTTTGCTACTTATGTGGTACCCAACTACTTTGATTTTTTTATCCCAAGGGGGATCACTACTACCAAATTTACATGCTTTTTCTAACTCTAGTTGGGTTGGTTGTTATGACACTCGTGTGTCCACTAGTGGCTTTTGCTTCATGCTTGGTAGCTCATGTATATCTTGGTTGAGCAAGAAGCAACCTATTGTGGCCACTTCAAGTTGTGAGGCTGAGTATAGGGTAGCTTTCACAGTGACTGTTGGGTGTGTGTGGCTTAGACACCTTATGGCTGATTTGGGTGTTGGTCAGTCTTTTGCCACCACCATCTTCACTGGCAGTCAGAGTGCATTGGCAGTTGCGAGGAACACTGTGTTCCATGCTTGCACTAAGAACATTGAGGTGCACTATCATTATGTCAGGGAGAGGTTCTCTACTTGAGAGATCATTTTGGCATATGTGCCCACACAGGAGAACATTGCAAACCTTTTCACAAAGGCTCTATCTAGGGAGAAGTTTGAAGCTTTCCGCAAAGCTTTGGACTTACTTCCTTTTTGTGGATTGATTCCACATAGCTTGGCACTTCCTTATACATGAGTGCCAACTCCTCATTCACCACATCACTCCCAGGGGGGATTTGTTGATATATTTAGGTAGTGATGTGTGTGAACACACTAGGACCGTTGGAGCATTTTTTTCCCTCTATAGGCGGTTTTTTTTTCCCTAGCTTATATATACGCCTATAACCCTAAGGGATCATTTATCTTTGTACATTCTCTTGGTAATACATTTAGTATTGTGTATTGTGATCCAAGCTTCTTCTTCCTCTTTGTGTTGTTCACGTGCTTTCACATACCTCAAACTCCAACAGTCTATACTTAACCTCACAACTATAAGTGGCCATTGTAGGTTGCTTATTTCTTAGCCAAGGTAGGGATGATCTTTCAATAATGAAGCAAAAAACACTTGTGGAGACATGAGCCTCATAACTTCTAGCCCAATCAAAGTCAAACAAAAATGTAAATCTAGTGGTACTAATCCCCAAGGACGTCAAGTACTAGATAAATGTTGATATGTTTAGGTAGTGATGTGTGCGAACACACTAGGACCTCCATGGCACTTTTTTCCCTCTTTAAGAGGTTTTTTTCCCCTTAGCTTGTATATACGTCTATAACTCTAATGGATCACTTATCTTTGTACATTCTCTTGGTAATACATTTAGTATCGTGTGTTGTGCTCCAAGCTTCTTCTTCTTCCTTGTGTTATTTGCATGCTTTCGAAGACCTCAAACTCCAACAATTGGTATCAAAGTAGGTTTCCGCTTCATCTAGGGTGTCATCGACACCCCTCTCATCACAGTCTCAAAATCACACAAAAGTTGGTGAGCATACTGAGTCTCGATGCCTCCGAATGCACTATCATAGCGCTTCTACAAACAATTTCATTATTTTGTGCCAAAGATATATACAGGTTTTGGTTCACCAATATAAGCACCTTAAAGTATGTTATAGGTTTAGCAGAACTCGATAAGGTAGTTCTGTTCAACTTTTTGAGATACATTCATTTTTCTACATCAGGGTATTTTAGTCAGTGGCCATGGCGGAAAGCAATGATGTATTCAGTACATTGGATGTTGAGGATAAGTTGGATGGTACCAGTTACCCATTATGGGCTTATATGATGTGTCATGTATTGGTTGCAAAAGGACTATGGATTATTGTGCAAGGTGTTGAAAAACGTCATATTACACCTACGAATATAGTTACTAAAGTTGATGTAGATGGTGTTGAAAATGGTGATTTTCTTCAGGCTCATGTTCGTGCTACGGTTCCTGCTCCACCTATTGTAGAGCAACTTTGTTGGGATGTCAGAGATGCTCAGGCACATGCATTGATAGCCTTGTTTGTCAAACATGCCATTATTCCTCACATTTGCTCTTATAGAACAACAAAGGATGCTTGGGATACACTTACCACTTTATACCAGGCAAAGAATGAGGCTCGAGTTGCTTACCATCGAAAACAATTAGAGAGTGAGCACATGAATGAAGGAGATTCCATGGACAGGTTTTTGACAAAGATCAAAGTTTTGAAGGAGCAGTTGATATTGGCTGATGAAGTCTTGCTTGACACTTCACTAGTGTAGACTATTTTGAATGTTCTTCCAGATTTATGTCTCAGTTTTACTTCTACTCTTTGATTGATGATGAAAGGAAATCCAAATGCCTTAACCTTTGAGGAGTTAATCTCTATTATGTTGTAGGAAGATCAGTCTAGGCAGAATAGGTCCATTATGCATGTTGCAGATCAAGCTTTCTTGGCTAGTCAGAAGATCAAAGGTAAATGGAGCTCTTCTATTAGTAAGCGAAAGTCTACTAATTATGCACAATCAAAGAAGGATGACAAAGATGAGAAGAATATTGAAAAGCTGAAATTGTTTTGAAAATATTATAAAGGAAATGATCATGTCATAAAGAGTTGTCCAAAACTGACAGCAAAAGAGGCAAAGAAGAAAGAGGCTTGAATGGTTGTTGTAGAGGCCTCTATACCCAAAACAGAGTCTGCTTATCTTGTGAAGAATGAAGAATGGGCATTCACTACTGTTTGCAGTTATGACCCATCTTCTCATGAACATTGTATGTCTGCAGTAGACTTAGATGTTTGGTACTTTGATAGTGGGGCAACCAAACATATTACCTTGCAGTGCAATTTCTTCTCTTCACTTGAGCCTAATCCTACAAGGAATATTATCACATGCGCCAACAACTCCTCTTATCCTATTATGGGAGTGAGTAAGATCATTTTGACTACAGCTGATGCTAGTTCTTTTACATTGTCAGATGCTTTATTTGTGCCCTGGATCAAGAAAAATTTGTTATCACTTTCAACATTAGCTAAGATTGGCTTGGTTGTGAAATTTGTTGATTAGAAATGTATAGTTCATGATCTTTCAAATGGCGATATCATTATTGCTTCTGACATTTTATGTCATGGGCTATATAAGCTCATAGATTATGCAGAATCTATGAATGATTCAACATGTGCAGTTCATGATTCTCACGTTATGTCAGATGCAAAGCTTTGGCATGCATGATTTGGTCATCTAAATTTTGCTAGTTTGCTACACCTACAGAAATTTGAAATGGTGTCCTCTCTTCCCAAACTTGAGACACCTAGTAAACATGTTCGTAAAGGTTGTATTTTGGGCAGAATGCAGCATTCCTCCTTCCCAAAAGATGGTTCATATACGAGCTACTCAGAAATTGCAGCTTGTTCAGAGTGATGTCTGTGGTCTTATGCAAACACCTTATTTTGGGAACTATCTTTACTTTGTGACTTTCGTTGATGATTTTTCCAAGCATCCATGGGTATATCCATTGAAAGCAAAGTCCGAAGTGTTTTTGTGCTTCAAAGAATTTCTAATTTTGGTTGAGAATCTGTCAACATGTAAAATGGGCACCCTTTGTTCATGTCGAGGGGGGGAATATATGTCAGGGGAGCACTAGATTGTGCCCTCTAACTAGACTAGAAAGGATTTCAAAAATAGAATTCTAATTACAAGATCACCCACACAAGGAAAATGATACAAGAATAGGTGACTGATACAAGATGTCCCACAAACCCGGACTAATAGGTATGAATAACTTGACTAGAGATGATACAGGAGATCCCACAACCCGGGATCGTAAGTATGAGACAAGATATCTGGATTACAAGAATTCCCTTTAGGGATATGAACTGGATAGCAAGAAATAACTAGAAAGGATCTTGTACTACGAGATTACAATAGGACAAGAAAATATTTCCATGATATAAGACTAGACAAGACTAGAGCAAGAGACAAGACTAGAACTTGAACTGGAACTTGAAAGTACTTACTTGGCGGTGACAACTCCTTGAGCTCCCAAGACTGGTATTGGCAAGACTCCTTATGAATGTGGCCAACCCCTCCTTATATAGGTTTTCAAGGGCGGTTGCAACTTGATGATGTCATCATGATGTCATCGACTTGGATCAGGACCTCCGGGTGTCAGAATTTAGCAAATAGACAGTCGATCTTGGGGTGTTGGCATGTTTCGGACGCAATGGAATCATTAGTTTCTCCAAATTCTAAGCCAATAATGAGATATAGAAATTGACATGGAATCTAAGATTCAAGATGGTTTTCTTTGTGTCCATGACATCAACTCCCCGTCAAGTGACGAGTTCCACGAGGAGCGGCCATGTTCTCTAGCTTGGGTTTCATCGGATTCTTCTTATGGAATTCTCGAACCTTGATTTTTGCTATGAGAAGATTTTTTGTAAGTTCCATAGTACGATCACTGGTGTCATATGCTTTCCAATTAATAAGGCATTCCAATCTTCCTCGAGAGATCCTTGAATCTAATACATGCACGACCTTGAATTCTTCATGATCCTTAATCTTGAAAGGTGGTGAAGGACTGGGTCTCCCTTGAGCTTCCTTAGCTTCATGACAAGATAGGTCCTTTGAGCTTTTAGTGGTGTGTTGTAGTTTTTCCAAGATCTTTGATGGAGTGCCTTGAGTAAGCACACCTCCTTGATTGAACACGAACTCCTCTTTGTCCTTTATCTTCTTGTTATCTTCATAATTTTTATGCTCCATATCATTCGTAATGACTTCTTGGCCTTCAAAGATTCTTGATTCAGATTCTTGAGGAATAGTGTCTTCTTTGTTCAAGACTTCTGACTCTTGGACTTGGATTTCTTTTAACAACTGATTCTCACATTGAATTGCTTGATTGATAACATCCTCCAAGGTGTTTGCTTGAGGCATGGATAACAAGAGATATTTGACTTCACGATTGAGGCCACTTCGAAACTGATTAACCATGTAGTCTTCTTGATATGTAGTTCCACGAAAAAACATCTTGATATTCAAGGCATAGTCTGAAACAGATCGATCATCTTGTCGTAGCAATCTTTTCATCTCTTGGACATGCTCGATCATGTCCTTTATGGTAGATTGGATCTTCTTGCATAGGGAATCCATGGTACCTGGTCTTGATGAAGGTAGTCTTGCCAAAATGTCAGGGGAGCACTAGATTCTGCCCTCTAACTAGACTAGACAAGATTTCAAAAATAGAATTCTGATTACAAGATCACCCACACAAGGAAAATGATACAAGAATAGGTGACTGATACAAGATGTCCCACAACCCGGGACTGATAGGTATGAATAACTTGACTAGAGATGATACAGGAGATCCCACAACCCGGGATCGTAAGTATGAGACAAGATATGTGGATTACAAGAATTCCCTTTAGGGATATGAACTGGATAGCAAGAAATAACTAGAAAGGATCTTGTACTACGAGATTACAATAGGACAAGAAAATATGTCCGATATAAGACTAGACAAGATTAGAGCAAGAGACAAGACTAGAACTTGAACTGGAACTTGAAAGTACTTACTTGGCAGTGACAACTCCTTGAGCTCCCAAGACTGGTATTGGCAAGACTCCTTATGAATGTGGTCAACCCCTCCTTATATAGGTTTCCAAGGGCGGTTCCCAAGGGCGGTTGCGACTTGATGATGTCATCATGATGTCATCGACTTGAGTCAGGACCTCCGGGTGTCAGAATTTAGCAAATAGACAGTCGATCTTGGGGTTTTGGCACATTCCGAACGCAATGGAATCATTAGTTTCTCCAAATTCTAAGCTAATGATGATATATAGAAATTGACATGGAATCTAAGATTCAAGATGGTTTTCTTTGTGTCCATGACAATATATGTCTTCTCATTTTAATGCATTTCTGGATAAATGTGGGATAAAACATCAGGGTACAATGCAGTATGCAACTCAATAGAATGGAGCTCATGAAAGGAAGAACACGTCACTCATGTGCGAGGTGTATGGTCAAGAGCCAGGCTTTACCACATAGTTTATGGCTTGAGGTTGTTATGTGTGCAGCATATGTACTTAACAGGTGTCCCACTAAAGCATTGCAGTCTATCACTCCATATGAGGCTTGGCATGTTCATAAGCCATCTATTGCTCACCTACATGCCTTTGGTTGTTTGGCCTATGCATTAGTGCTTGAACAATAGTGTAGGAAATTGGATGATAAAGCAGTGAAATGTATTTTGGCTGGGTACAGTTCTAAAAGCAAAGGCTATCATCTGTATCATCCATAGACTAAATGCACTTTGGTTAGCCATGATGTTGTTTTTGTGGAAGATTCTTTTCAAAGGAGACATCAGTTAGCTCCAAAGATGTGTACGACACTTTGTTGCCTCTTTTTACAAGTGGACAGTCTATTACTGGTCCAAATGAGGCAATTTCTCAGCCTTTATAGGTTTCACATGATGATGCATATCATTGCATTTCTGATGTAGATTTACATGATGCACTTATTGATGAGAGAACTGGTATAGAGGAGGTAAAAACTATGCATAAATGGTTGGTGCATACTTTGCGAGATAGCAAATTAGATGCATCTATGTCATATCCTACTTGTTCAGGCTCTAATGGTGCTTCTTTTGCATCAAAGTGTTATGCTATGGATGCCTCGAGTCTTTGTGATGAGAATGAACCTATTTTGTTTGATGAAGCACAAAATTCAAAAAATTGGATGGCTATTATGCAATCAGAATATGATGTTATTATGAAAAATAGTACTTGGTCTTTATGTGACTTGCCTTCTAGCAAGAAGGCCATTGGCACTAAGTGGGTATACAAGGTGAAGTGTAAGCTTGATGGAACAATTGATAGGTATAAAGCTAGGCTTGTTGCTAAGGGTTATGCTCAAGAAAGAGGCATTGGTTTTGATGAGACCTTTGCTCCTACATGCTGAATGACTACTGTTCATAGTATCTATGTACTTGTAGTTCATCATGGTTGGAACGTACATCAATTGGACATTAAAATTGCATTTCTGAATGGTGACTTGCATGAAGAAGTGTATGTTTTTTAGCCCCATGGTTTTGTGCAAAAAGGGCATGAAAACAAAGTGTGCAGGCTGAAAAAGGCATTATATGGTTTGAAGCAAGCACCACGTGCTTGGTATGAAAAGATACATGGCTACTTGATTGCACATGGTTTTGAGAACAATCCAACTGAGAGCACCTCATATGTTAAGCGTGAAAATGATGTGCTTTTGATCATTGTTGTCTATGTTGATGACATGCTACTCACTGGTTCTCATGAGTAGCATATTCTTATTTTTAAGGCGGATTTGCATGCCTTATTTGAGATGTCAGATTTGGGGCATTTGCATCATTATGTGGGCATTCAATTTGTGCAAGTTGATTGCAGAATAGCTTTGTGTCAAACAAAATACATTGACATATTATTATAGCATTTTGGCCTTGAAGATTTCGAACCTATTGCCACTCCTATAGAAACAAATTTACGGTTGAGTCTTCATGATGCTGGAGATACATTTGATGCTATTCTCTATCAGTAGCCTATTGCATGCTTGATTTACTTATGTATTACTTGGCCAGATATTCAGTTTGTTATCTCATAGATGAGAAGGCTTATGCATTGTCAAGGTGTCAAGCATCGGCAAGTAGTTAAGCGCATTTTTTGCTACTTGAGTAGTACTTGACTACTTGGATTGTTTTATCCTAAGGGGGGATCACTACCGCCAAATTTACATGCTTTTTCTAGCTCTGATTGGGCTGGTTGCTATGACACTCATGTGTCCACTAATGGTTTTCGCTTCATGCATGGTAGCTTGTGCATATCTTGGTTGAGCAAGAAGCAGCCTTCTGTGGCCACTTCTAGCTGTGAGGTTGAGTATAGGGTAGCTTTCACAACAACTGTTGAGTGTGTGTGTGGCTCAGATGCCTTATGGCTGATTTGGGTGTTGGTTAGTCTTCTACCACCACCATCTTCACTGACAGTGAGAGCACATTGGTAGTTGTGAGGAACCCTATGTTCGATGCTTGCACTTAGCACATTGAGGCTCACTATCATTATGTCAAGGAGAGGTTCTCTGTTGGAGAGATCACTTTGGCATATGTGCCCACACAAGAGAACATTGCAGACCTTTTCACAAAGGCTTTGTCTAGGGAGAAGTTTGAAGCTTTCTGCAAAGCTTTGGGCTTACTCCCTTTTGTGGATTGATTCCACATAGGTTGGCACTTCCTTATACATGAGTGCGAGCTCCTTGTTCACCGCATCACTCCTAGGGGGGATTCGTTGATATATTTAGGTAGTGATGTGTGTGAACACAGTAGGAAAGTCGAGGCACTTTTTTCCCTCTTTAGGAGGGTTTTTCCCCCCTCGCTTGTATATATGCCTATAACCCTAACGGATCACTTATCTTTGTACATTCTCTTGGTAATACATTCAGTATTGCGTGTTGTGCTCCAAGCTTCTTCTTCTTCCTTGTATTGTTCGCGTGCTCCCTTGAACCTCAAACTCCAAAAATGAATAGTGGAAGCTACACTAAATTGCTTGTCAATCCTTGATACATAGACTATATATAAATCTACTCATGTGAGAGATGCAAGATTGAATGTCAAATTTGATACTATGCACATAAATGAAGCATCTAATGAATTGTTTATAGATTTTAACATCAAATGCACCTCCAAACCTATCTCCATGGGGAGCCCCTATAGGTTTTCAAATCTCAAGGCCAACAATGCAATAAATTGTTGATATATTTTCCTTATCACAAAGAAATGCCTCCATCAGCTTGCATAAGGATGCCCAAATAATGATGCAAATGTCCAAATATTGTAGAGAGTACACATGCGTAAGCAAAATGAAAAGTAAAGTACTCCCACAAGACAAAGAATGTGTGAGACACAAAATGAGTAGACCATGAAATGGGTAAACTCATGTGGATTACAAGAGCTTGCCAAGAGCATGGAGTATGCTCCTCAAGCTTCTAACCAAGTACAAATGAGGGGAGAGGCCCTCCTTATATAGATTTGGGAGGGGCTCTCAAAATTACATCATATGTGGGATAAGTCTCCTGAAAGGAGAATGAATACAACTGGTAGAAGCACATGGCAAGGTACCCAACTACAAATACAAATGGAAATAAACTGGAAATAGACTAGAAATGGAGTGCCTCCTGAATACAAAATGGAGATGCACTCATGCGGATACAAATGTAGATGAAGTAGGAGCAATCATGTCGTCAACACCCCCTCTGCAGCTCCATTTTGGAGCGGTTGAATGCTGCAGAGGTTCACCAAGGGCTGAAGTGGTACTGGAGGTAAAGCCTTTGTGAACATGTCCGCCAAGTTCTCCTGATAGGTGCACTGCTCTAGAGAAATCTCCTGGGATACGATCTTCTCGCGGACGAAGTGGTACTGGATCTCGATATGCTTGGTCCGAGCATGGAAGACTGGATTCTTAGCGATGGTCAAGGCTGACTGGCTGTCGATGCGAATACATGTCGGAGTATCGTGAAGCCTAATGGCCATGTCTTCACTAGAGATCTGCCTACCACATAGTGCTAATTTATGCTGGTAGTCCTCAAATTGGGCTATGACCTTGGTAATTGTGTCGTGTGGCCGAATGGTCAAATTATGAAACTCGACCTCTAATGCCTATATTTTTGAAGGGGTTTTGTCTTCATACGAATTGGCTAACGTATCCCAAGCGTCCTTGGACGTCTTACAGGCCGTGATATGTCCTTTTGTCAGTTCGTCACAGGCAAGTAACAACTGACCTAAAGCTCTTTTGTCCTTGACATTCCACACATGCCAATTGTCTAAGTTGGTATCCCTATTGGGTTTGGGGTCTGACCCGTCTACTAACTCATGAAGGAGATTCGTGTAGAGATATGCGTGCATGACATCTTTCCATAGATTGTAATTTTGTCCATTGATGCATTCATCCTTAGGCATAAAAATAGGGGTGAAAGAGGGTAAGAAGTTAGCCATGGATAATGAGATACCTTCACTTTTGGTCATTACAAAACAAATCCTTTGATGAGAGAGCACATATTGACAATTTGAATCAAATAGAAGATCCAAAATAGATCTCTTGAGCCTTAGAAAAACGTTGAATGGTGCTTGTTCTAATTGCAGCTTGGTCATTAATGGATATCTTCCATGTGTGAGAGAAATGTATTTCAATTTTACTAAGGAAAATAGATGCAATGCAATGACTTCTGAATGTAGTATATCGCCAATGATATCATCATGCAAAGTGGACCTGCAACATGTAGAGATTGCGAGAATCTGAAAATATCAAAGTGGAGAAGTGGCTGATGCCACTATTTTGAATTGATGCAATGCATATTCCGCACATGGATTCATGATTGAAACGAAGTGCATTGAGCGTTGATAAATTTAATGCATAAAAATCAGATCAAAGAGAGCTAGAAAGTGAGTGCAGCAAGATCTCTCACGAGTTGCTAAATATGGTACGTGCTTGATTGCGCCACCATGCACCAATTTTGCCAGCCAGAGATGTCATGTGAAGCCCGTCAGAGGTCAATATTGGCGCGCAACATGAATGCTTCTGATTGCCTCAGTGCTAAAACAAACTACAGCTGACATTGCCTCTGCCTTCTGATGCGTGCCAAAGTTAGAGAAAACAAGTGCGCCAAAAGTGGCAGGAGTCTCGAATCCCGAACAAAGAAGAGAAGAGTTTGCTCACTCTTTTTTATCAAATGTCTGTGCCGACTCCGTCTGCAATCAAGAGACAGTTCTGTTAGAGAGGATTGAGAAGCTGGAGCTAGAGGGCGTCGTTTGAAGGCCTTCTTTACTCTCGCGGATATGATAAGCAGATAACAATGGTGCTGGCAAAGAAATACGACTTCTTTGCTCTCCTCTCGCTCCTTCTCTCGACGCTACAGTGCACGTATGCCGTTGAAGGAACTCGACCAAATGTGTTCAGATGTTGATAGAGGGGAGGATCGAGACCGAAAAAGCTTCAATGGCAGGTAGAAAGTTGCATGTTCAATGCTCTCTTTCTTGCTTGTAGTGTCTAGAAAAATGGCGAAGCTGCTATTGATTCTCAAGCGAAATGCAGAGAGAGACTGGTCTTATTGTGACACTGCGGCACACAGAGAAGTGATAAGCTGGAGAATCACAGAGATGAGAGCAATGCTCTATGTACCTCTTTTTCTCTTTCTCTCTCTCTCTGTGTCTCTCTGGGTAGCGCGGACCCTATGTGAGTTTACACGGCCTGCTGCACCCTTGCCTGTCTCTAGAGAGATCGCACAACCCGTAGTCCATTTCCAGATGACGTTGCCAGCCTCTCACTCTTTTGCTTGTCACTATATCCCTGCTACTAACATTGCCCATATGGTAGTCTTTGCTCAGACATGCTCGTACATGTATCCCATATAGTTATACATGCTCGATTGGATAATAGTTGTGTTGTATGCACATCAAAAGCAGTATGCGTGTTTGAACAGCTCACTTTAGCTAGTGATGTGATTATGCTCCTTGCTCTATGTGCAGCAGAGGATGATCTCTGTTCAATGTGCTACAGAGGTATGAAGCAATGGATACGATGAAATGCAAAGTAAATGATCACAGCCCTAGTTCCTTAATAAAATGTGTCATTACTAAGTGAACAAATACAATAGATTCAAGTGTGTTTAAACACCTTAACATCGTGAGATATGCACTTGGCAGAATAACATGACCATGAAAGTCTCCACACAAAGATTACAATAGGGAGGTAACCACTTAACAATGTTCAAAAGAGGGTGGGAGGGAGGGAAAAAAGATGAACAAATCGATGAAGAAAATAGGTGGGAGGGTGGGCAAATAGGCGAAATGAAACCTCAAAGAGTAAAGTGATGGTAAAATGCTTTTCCAAAGTGAGTGGAGAGCAACACCACCAAACTCAAGCACCACCACCACCAAAATCACCGCCAAACGCACCACCACGACCTCCACCTAGCGCTCTAATACCATGTAGAGAGTACACACACAAAAGCAAAATGAAAAGTAAAGTACTCTCACAAAACAAAGAATGTGTGAGACACAAAATGAGTAGACCATGAAATGGGTAAACTCATGTGGATTACAAATGAGCTTGCCAAGAGCATGGAGTATGCTCCTCAAGCTTCTAACCAAGTACAAATGAGGGGAGAGACCCTCCTTATATAGATTTGGGAGGGGCTCTCAAAAGTACATCATATGTGGGATAAGTCTCCTGAAAGGAGAATGAATACAACTGGTAGAAGCACATGGCAAGGTACCCAACTACAAATACAGATGGAAATAAACTGGAAATAGACTAGAAATGGAGTGCCTCTTGGATACAAAATGGAGATGCACTCATGCGGATACAAATGTAGATGAAGTAGGAGCAATCATGTCGTCAACAAATGTGACATTTCAAAGAGGCCTATAAATTATCCTTCAACTCGATAATATTCATTTCGTCAAAATTAGTGATGTCATCAATATAAACAAAAATTGCTAAACGCACATCATTAACACTTTTCACATACAAGATGATTTTAGTTGGACCATTCTAAAATCCAAGTGCTAATAAATAGTCATGTATTTTTTCACACCAAGCACATGTTCTACTTCAATCCATACAAAGCCTTTTTTAACCTACGTACCTAATTTTCTATCCCTTTCTAGATAAATCTATGAAGCTAAAAGCCATATACATCTTCATGGAAGTCCCCATTCACAAATGTAGTTTTGATGTCCAACTAATGTACCTTCCGACCGTTGTGACACGCAAGTGTGCAAATGCTATAAATACTCATCATATCACATACATGAGCAATTTCTCATCAAAATCAATGCCTTTCTCTTGGGCATAACCTTTGACTATAAGCATAGCTTTATATTCAACACTACCACATGCTTTTTGTTATAACTTTGTTAAGAAGACCACATGAAGCCCAAGTAGCATTCTTCATCGTATCGTGACATTTTGATCACGTAATAATGAACTTTCTTTGTCAGAAAATTGTCCATGGAATCTCCTTCATTTTGTCTCATTCTCCAACTGTTTTTAGAGGTAAGCAATATGAGCCTCATTCCTTGCCTGGTATAAAGTGATAATTGTATCCCAAGCATCCTTTGCTTTTCTACAAGAGCCAATGTGAGGAATAATGGCATGTTTGATAGACAAGGCTATCAATGCATGTTCCTGAGCATCTCTGCCATCCCAATGAATTTGCTCTAGTGTAGGTGCAGTAGGAACCACAACACAAATAGGAACATGAAGAATATCGCCATCTTCAATGCCATTTGCATCACCTTCAGTAATTGTATTTGAAGGTATAATAGGACATTTTTTTTAGCACCATGCACAATATTCCACAATCCTTTTGCAACCAAATACATGACGCTTCATATAAGCCCATAATGGGTAATCAGTACCATCCAACTTATCCTCAATGGCCAACATATGGAATACATCACTACTTTTAGCCATGGCCACTAACTAAAATACATTGATGCAGAAAAATGAATGTATCTCAAAAAGTTGAACAATGTCAAGTTCTGCTAAACCTGTAGTAGACTTCGAGATGTTTATATTAGCGAACTGAAACCTATATATATCTTTGGCACAAAAAGACAAAATTGCCTGTATAAGTGCTATGATAGTGCATTCGAAGGTCGAAACGAGCCCAGATCGTGGTTACGACACTACAGAGTGAAGCCATTTTGAACTCCTAATCGCCCTGATTATGCTCACCAAATTTTGTGCAATTTTGAGACTGTATCCGAAGGGGTGTCGATGATGCCCTAGATGAAGCGACGATCTGCTCTGATAATAATTGTTGGAGTTTGTGGTCTGTGGAAGCACATGAACAACACAATGAATAAGAAGAAGCTTGGAGCACAACACACAATACTGAATGTATTACTAAGAGAATGTACAAAGATAAATGTCATGTTAGGGTTATATGCATATATACAAGCTAGGGGGAAAAAACCTCCTAACGAGGGAAAAAGTGCCCCGACAGTCCTAGTGTGTTCACACACATCACTACCTAAATATATCAACATAGCCAAACTTTCATAGTTATGATTGAGAGTGTGTGCCTTAGATATCTTATGGCTAATTTTGTGTTGGTTAGACTTCTACAACCACCATCTTTTATTACTAGTCAATGTGAATTGGTTGCAAGGAAACCAATGTTCCATGCTCATGCTTTGCACATTGAGGTGCACTATCATAATGTAAAAGAGATAGCCTCTATAAGAGAGATCAACTTGGCTTATGTGTGCACATACAAGATAATTTTGTAGACCTTTTCACAAAGATTGTACCTTGTGAGAAGTTTGAAGCTTTTCACAAAGCTTATGGCTTACTGCCTTTCATGGATCAATAAAATTCCACATAGTTTCACACTTTCTTATACACGAGTGCCAACTTTTGTTCA
Source organism: Ceratopteris richardii (assembly GCA_020310875.1). Lineage (NCBI taxonomy): Eukaryota > Viridiplantae > Streptophyta > Polypodiopsida > Polypodiales > Pteridaceae > Ceratopteris > Ceratopteris richardii. Next base: position 54,228,451 of record CM035417.1, on the reverse strand, counting down.
TAACATCACTCCTACGGGGTTTTGTTATTGAAATTTGTTACAGATGTGTGTCAACATACTTGAGATTGCTGAGACACTTTTTTTCCTTTTAGAATGTTTTTCGTATCTTGTATATATGCCCATAATCCTAACATGCTTCTTATCTTCGTAAATTCCCTTATTTGTAATACATTGTGTGTTGTGCTCTTAAGTTTATCCTTCTTGATCATGTTATTTCTTTGAATTCCTTCTCCCCAAGATCCAACAAACATCAAAAACTCAACATTACTTTAGAATGCCATGAGAAGAGACGTATTGTGGACAATTTTGATACACTGTCAGACATAATAAAACTTTGGTTTGTAACATTCCAAAATGAATTTGAAGTGGGTCCCCCATTTATGAGATGAGGTTTTCTTCCTCTAAGTTTGTATTGGGGCTCCATAGATCTTGTGAAGTGATCATTTACTTTGAAGTTTTTGCATTGTTGCAATAAAAGGATTGATTCGCTTCACACATGAATGTTTATGGCCACAATCACACTTCTCATCATTGGACAAGGTGTGGCTACAACATACTTGTGATTGATAGATCCTAAAACAAACAAACAAACAAAAAAGAAAAACAACCCACAAATTATCGTATCTTCAATGTTAATACCATCTTTTGTAGGAATCACAATATCTATTTATTGTTTTAATCTTTTCTAGAAGTCAAGTCTTTGACCTACTCTTCCATTGGCTTGAAACTTGAATGGTACAACTCACACACCTAGAGGATGCTCCACGACTTAGTCGAGAATCCAATGTGTCAACCACTACACCATGCACCCCCGATAGATTTCACATAATTGTTGTTGTTGAACATGATTGTTTTTAGTGTTTATATAGTACATCAACAACTTTTTGGAGATGATCATCACTTTTGTTGATGAAATTTGCTATATTTGGTGCACTTTTTTATTGAAAATAAGATAGAATCTTCATTGGTCTTATTATTGTATTTCTAAAAGTTTTTTGCAATCACCATCCTTTCCTTTATCTTTTTGAGTAGGCGTCTTAAAAAAAAAACTTTTCCACATCAATATTAAGAGGCAAAGGATCAAAGTCATGGTTTCATTCTTTTGTCATGATGCAATTCCCTAACATGATATTATGATTGGCAGATACACATTATTAGCTCAAAGAGCACAAGGGAGCAACTCTTCTATAAAGAATAGAAGTAAAACTGCTCACTTTTTCAATTCTAGATTTTCTACGGCTAGCGATCTCTTCTTCGCTCCAGAGTTTCAAAATGGAACCATTGAGAGTGAGAGAGTATACGACATAAATTATTTACTAGCATCGTTGGACATACACTCCTGCCTTTTCCATTCAAGCTAGCTATGGCATCCAAATGTCAGCAGAAATGGGATGTAAGAAATTGGGACGAAGCTGCTTACAAGGTTAGGCTTCAAGCAGATAGAGAGGAGTCCACTCGCATTGTTTACGCTGCTCGTCTCGCTCCCTCTTCGGACTTTGTGGCAACCGCCTCCAGCAATGGCAGTGTTTGCCTATATTCCGTTGCTTCATGTCTCGCTTCTCAGGTATTCTTTTCTTCCATACTCAGAGAAAGGATAAAATGTGCTTGTAAGAGTGGTAAAGGTACAATGCATCGCCCCTTCAAGTTTTACAAAGTGTTGATGTTATTTATGAGAACATAATGCATTACGATGTGTTGAAATGGGGCATTTGGCCTTTTAAATCGGGCGATCTCGTATAGGAAGGTGTAAGAAAAGCAAGAGAAATGATGAAATATCCACATATGATCCAAAGTTAGGGATCTAAGTGCTTTTATTAATTAAAAATTCAATACTGACCCGTCCTTCCCTTTTGGATGTTATACAATATGGGGATTCCCATTATTAGTAATGTACTCCTAAGTTTATTATTTGGATGGTCCGCCAAACTTTAAGGCATTCAAATCCTTCCCCTATGTAAAATTGAAAAGACTCACAAGTTGAATGTTCCTAGTGCAAGAAAAATATGGCACGGAACGTAGTGAGAGGTGGACATGCAAATTATGTGGGCACAAAGAGATGAGAAGGGAAGATAGGATAAAAGTCCATCTAACACCATTTGGAAGTCTAGATGTTGGCCCTTGTTCTCAGCCGATGCTTGAAGAAGAGCTTTTGGAATGGGTTGCACCATGAGAAACAAGAAGAGGGATCCAACTACCTACACCTACAAGAGCACAAAGCTCAATTCCCCAAGGCCATTCATCACAAGCATCTCAAGGGGAATTTCCTTCATTTCCCGTCATTGAGGACTTGGAGTCAGATGAAGAGGCACATGCATCTCAGCCCAAATAAAAGAGAGCATGGGAGAGTCTGAGCATTCCTACCTTTCGTGGAAGTTTGCATGCATCATTCGTATGGGCTGGTTTGCGGAAGCAAGGAAAAAAGGAAAGGTATTATGAAACTATTCGTTAAATGTGGTCTCTCTTTTACTGTAGTCCATACTCCTGAATGGAAAGAGGCCATGAAATTGGTGAGTAGGCTTGGGGTTGAGTGCTAAGGACCTACTTATGAGGAGCTCTGAGGAAGTGAGCTTAGAAAGACAAAAGAGATTATGTAAAAGCAATTGGAGTCAATGTAGGAGACATGGAGAAATTATAGTTGCATATTGATGTGAGATGGATGGACAAACTTAGAAAAAGAAATATTTATAATGTACTTGTCCATTATTGTAAAGGCACCATGTTTCTACATGCCTTTGATGCATCAACTCTGAGTGCTATCCAATATTGCAACACAATGTTGAGAATGGCATGCAACATGTTGCCAACAAGGACACTTGCTCAAGCATGTTCTACTCAATTAGAGCTTGCTAATGGTACCCATCATGAACCCCTTCAACCTCATGATGTGTTGGAAGTGTGTCAGGCCCAATAAGATAGGTTCAAAGGATCTTCCCAACGCTAGAAACCATGCATACACTTGATATGTGTGTGAAGAAGAAGTGGGAAGCAGCAAAACACTAAAGTCAGCACAGTCAATTGATCTCCAACAGCACTAACTTTAATGAATATGTTTAGATAATGATGTGTGAGCATCCTTAGCCCTCTTTATATAAGTTTTAGGCCCCCTCATGCTGCCATGTTTATAAGTTTTTGAAAAAGCTGGAAAAGCAAAAACTTAGCTTTATTTTCTTGCAAATATATACGTGGGCTTTTATTGTGTGATGATGTGGCTTAAAAACCTAAAAAAAGCTGCATGGATAAGGACCATTGGACCATCTGCATTTTATAAAAATAAATCTCAACCCTTGGGACTATAATCAAAGATTTATGTGAAAAGCACTTCAAAAGGATAGGTCTCACTCATTTTCACTTCACCTTGATTAGCCATCACACACTGTGCTGCATGCAAAACGTTTCCATTTCTCATGGAATTTCAGTAAATCACCTTCCATGCGCCTCACTTTTGACTTCACCACTTTGTATACAAAGTTAGACTTGAATGATTAAACATAGAATTACTTCTTTAGTTAGGGAAATTTTCTCTTTTAGACTCATCAAAGATAGATGTAAGGCTCTTTTGGTAGAAAAGCCTGCATTATGTTTTAATTATTTATGGTTGAAATCCAAGTCCGTAGATATAGATAGTAGAATGAAACATTACATTGCATAATTATATATATATATATATATATATATATATATATATATATATATATAATTTATATATATAATTTATATATTGTTTATTACCTTTTAGTCTAGTTCATTTTGTATTGGCTTTCTTACTCGTTTGTATTTTCCATGACTTATATGATCTTATTTTTTGTGTAGTCTCTTGCTTTTGTTGTTGTTTTTTCTTATGTGTCTTAGTTTGTGTTCTCTATCTTGGGTTCTTAAGTTTGGATAACTTTGAACTTATGAAAGTATATATAGGACATATTGCGTACTCGTGCACAACTCGTTGCATACACAACAAAAAAATGGTCTCCCTGAGCCAAAATGGGCTTGAGGGTAGGCCCTTTTATTTCATGACATTATCATGCACATACATATGAAATATCATAGATGGCATTATGCATATGCACATTGGCGATCACATAAGTGTTTGTAGTATTGTTAGGGGTGCATTTGGCATTTCCATATGGTTGGAATTTCACTCAAAGATCTCATATAAAGATCCAAATTGAAGGGGCATGGAGCAAGGTCCGAAAAGGCATGAGATGAGATATGAACCACCACCAAAATATGTATAAATAAATGGCCTATGCTAATGAAAGTCATGCGCATTTGGATTCGTGTGTTTAAACTGTCGAGTAACTCCTTTTTTTCTATTATGTCTTTATTGTCACGTATATTTGCATGGCTCTCGCTGCAACAAAATGCATGATCTACCTATTACCTCATTGTGATGATGACATGCATGATGGGGAGGTGGGTGAGTGTGAGGTAGCTACGTTAGCCCATTGATGCATACATTCATTCATGATGATTTGGATATTGACCTCGCTTCGTTTATGCCCATTGCACATTGTATTGTTATGATGATTTCTTATTGATGATCATACTAATGGATGGAGAAAAACCATGCTTTGTTCGTTGATGCTTTGTGTACTAGATCTGAAGTGGATCATGGAGAATTTATGAAGTTAATGAAGAAAAGTCTTGAAGGAGAGTCATATGTCTATCTCTGCGTTGCTGGAGTTTTATAGACAGAGATTCTAGAGCGTGTATCTCGCTCATTATTTATCCAAATCATGTATTTGATGGTTCATTTGAAAGTTCTTACTGTCTACTTCCATCTTTTAAATTTTCATATTTATTGGACTTGTGAACAGATAGTAGTGGTCTCTACACGTAGTATGTGTTCTTGAGTTTATCTATGTTCAAGGACTCTATTAAACCTCTAGATTTGCAGAGGTCATATCTCCTTGTGTATTTATCCAATTTGGTGTTCTATAGCTCATCAATACACGTACCGCATGGAAAGGTTCTCTGATGCAATTCGGTACAGTTTGACCCGAGTTGGTACGTCCGGTTCGTATCGAGTTCGGGTCCAATTTTAGGTCGTTATTTCGATAACTGTGCCATAGGGTTCTTGTCGCTTGAGCCTAACGAAGTGAAGCTTGCCATAATCCATTAGCCCAATGAGCATGCGCGAACAAGGTTATGAGCCACACACTAGCCTTGGCCTCCACCCTTGTCTGCCCGCATGTGTTCGCCTATGCCCGAGTTGTTCTAGGCTTCTAGTCTCTGCCCGAGAGCATTGTAGCCTCTACCCATTGACTTTGAAGAAGTTTGAACTTTGCTTGAGACTCGAGTTTGAGTGGAAAGCCTCAAGAGTCAAGAGTAATAGAGTCACTTTGAAGTTTGAAGGTACTAGGTAGTAGGTAGAGCATCCTAAAGCTTTAAGCCTCACGAGTCACTTCATTCAAGAATCAAGAATCAACATTGAAAGCTTTCATTGAGTCCTAAGCCATTGAGCATCAAATAGCCTACCCATTTGTTAGTTTTGATCCTTTGAGCATAAAAAAGCCACCCAACAATCCATTTTGTTCCTTTGAAGTTTGAATATCCAGTGTCCACCTTCAAGCATCTTAGCCATCATGCCTCGTGCCATGTCCAATGTTTGGGATGCACACACCGTTAGCCATGTTTGGGCTAGTGGTTCAAGTGCATCCGGGTCTGGTACATGGAGATGAACATGCAAGTGTTGTGGTAGGAATTTTTCCATTAGCACAACACGCTTATAAGTCATGTATCTGGTGTAGGAGGAGGAGGCATCTCTGCATGTGAGAAAGTGCCTCCTAAAATAGTAGAGGCTATAATGGTCTTGCGCAACAACGAAAGGAAGCACGTCGTTGTGAGATGGAAGCCACGTATGTTGAGCTCATGGATGATGTGGATCCTTATCCTATTCAAGCATCATAGAGGGCTTGTATAGTCTCTCAACGAGATGAAGAGGATATGTCCACATCCTCTTCTTTTCATCCTCCTTCTACAGAAAGACCTAGGCAAGGGAGCTTACATTCTTCTATGTTGTCCTCTGCTTTGCGAAAGCAAGAGCAAAAAGTTGTTGAAATAGAGATTGAACGATGCATTCTTCAATGCAACTTGTCGTTCAATGTAGTGAGGATGGATGCTTGGAGAAGAATGATGAAAGCAATAGCCTAGGTAGGTCCTTGTGATGATTAGCATGGGGTGGAATATAATAGACTTCGTGGATCCATGTTAGATGAAGAGGGGTTTGGACCCCTCAATGTGATATTGTTCTTCCAACATGGTCATGATGAGCATCCATGTGATAAAACTTATGCCCCAATTTTCAAACATCCAATTTTGGAACTTATTTAAAACACACAAGCTCTCTCTCTCTCTCTCTCTCTCTCTGTGGCCCCCCTTTTCTTCCCCCCCCCCCCCCCCCCCCCCCCTCCTCTTCCCCTTTTTTTGTTCCCTCACCCTTTTGATGGGTGGTGATCCAGCATCCATTGTCAGAACATTTGTTTGGAAAATCTATGTATGATGCTTCCCAAGACTCTTCTAAAGTGAGCAACATCTATCATGTGGTGTTCTTCAGTGTCGTGTCCCTTTTGGGTGTAGGAGGAACCTCCGCAAACTATCCTCAGGTTCCTCTTCTTCAATGTCATGTACTAGCTATCCCACATAGTTCGTATGATCTGTGGCACTCTGTGATCAGATACATGGTTCCTTCCTTATCCTGGTGTGCAGAAGCTCACACTTGTCATTTTATGTTTTTGCTTCAGCATCTCATTCATCAATGCACCTGCACAGTTTTGAAGCCATCCAACCTGGATTTCTTGGCTCATCCTTTCCTTCTTCCTTTGTGGGTATTATTCTTGTTGTATTTTATAAAGAATTTGTGTTTGCTTGTTTAAAGAGTAGTTCCGGAACTCAGTTACATCTGAATAATGGTGGTGTATTACTGGGTGTCCTTTGTAGGTAATCTTGGGCTTTTAACTGGCCCTTTCAGGCGAATGTACATAATTTATATATGGTATATATATGGAGGTTGACAAAGTGACTTAAATCACTGCACCAACTTTTACGTATTTTTTAAAGTGCATCAAGAACAAGGCTTTTTATAACTTTGCTGCAATTCTTTTGCATGCAATTTGAGTCTCATTCCTGCATGCTTGAGCATTTTAGAAAGCTGAACATGTATGACGTGTTTGCACTATGCATCACCTATGTTAAAAAGAAATCCGTCGAAATGACTGTAAATCATGTTTTTTATTTTGGACCCAATTTAAATGAATTAAATGGTATAAGCTGCTATGAACTTTGCTGACAGTTTTACGAATTGATGGTTTCATAAATGCATGGATTGATTACCATGGGAGAATTATACTTCTCGCTTGATGATATATTGGTGTTCCATGGCACTTTTTGATGTTTCAATATGAATCCTTATGAAGAATTTTGCAAGGAGGTAATCCTGATATTTAACAAACATGCTCTTTACCTGCAGTCAATGGATTTGAACCCAAAAACTGCACAGCTGTAAGTTAAATCTTCTGGCACTCATTCAGATTTGAAGACAAGCATGCTTTTTCTTGCTGACTTTTCATGATGAACCCATTTTGTGCCCAATTTTTGAAGGGAAATGGAACCATTTCTCTCTTTCTCTAGACATGACGGAGCAGCATATGACTTGCAGTTTTATGGGGAAGATGATGATGCGATTCTCTTGAGGCATGGACTACTTTTGTGCTATGATTCCTATGTCTTATTCCATTCAACATTTCTTTGTTTTTCTATACAGCTGTGGTGATGATGGAAAGATACAAGGTTGGCACTGGAAACGTATTGAACAGGGAGATTTCTCTAATTATTCTGATGGTATGTGTCCCCTCTACGTTGCTGGCATTTTGGTGTACATCAATAAGTGTCCTTTTGATTGATTAGGTGCTGGTGTTATGATAGCGACTTAAACATTTCATCTTTTGTATTTGGCTTGAAATTCTTCTCTACGATTAATTTAGGAGATGGCCTGTGTCTACATGCAGGAAGGCTCCAGAAGCCAGATTTCATTTTAGCTAATCCGCAGCAGAAGTAGGGGATATCTTCTTCTATATAACACTCACAACATATTTGTTTGTAATTTGAGCATGATTTATGCTTAAACCTGCTTCTCTCAGGGGTTTACGAGGTGCTTTAGCTCCTGTACCGGAGATAAATGCTATTGCCACAGACTCTCAGGTGATCGTTTAAACTATCTTTTGGGGAATTAAATTGATGAGAAGGATGTAATGTACTTTTACATGATTTGGTGTTCTTGGTAAAAATTTAAATGAAGCTAGGATTCAGGACTTGTTGGCAATTCTCTTTTTCAGTTTGAACCAGCTAGTTTGAATGGCTGCTGCTAGGTGAATATTGGGTTTAGTTTTCTAATATTTTTGCTATCATTCAACCATAAGAGGGGTGCAGTGTGTGGTTTCTCTAGCTAAAGTGGATGAAGTAGAGAAGTCAGTAGAGATTGCGAAGAAGGTTGAAAGCTAGGAAACAAGTACACCCATACCTATCAGTGCCACTTATGACCTTAGAAGAGTAATATCTAAGACGTCCAAGAGCTATACATCTAAGAATTACTCGCCTCAAAGATTGACATAAAGTGGAGGAAGAAGTTGAGCTCATGGCTTTAATGGGGATAAAAATCCCTCAGAGACAGGAGCTTGGAGATGAAAGAGGAGGAAGAGAGCTATGCGAAGGTTGCTTAGTTGCACCTAACACGAAAGGGGTGAGCTGATGCATGAAGAGAAAGAAAGAAAAGAGAGTGCTGCGCAGGAATTTGAAGAATAAGATGAAGAAACTCAAGTCTTAGAAGTCTTAAAACTAGTTATGTGGAGCATGTTCACACATGTCCAATGACCAAAAGTCATAAAAATAATGTAATTACCTATAAGTCTCCAATGTGGAGTCCAAAAAATATAATAAGATATGTATGGATATGTGTTCATTGTTTAGGAAAGTTATCATATGGAAGGATAAAAATGTACATAGAGAGTTTATTTGGGGCTTTTATCCTCAACAACCTCCCACTTAAAGGGCCAAAGAGGGTCCTTTTAGCTAAGTGTTTTTTGAAAAATAAAAAACGTTTAGGACGTTCGGACGTTCCGAACGTCCGAATACTTTTTTTTTGGTTTTTTTTTTTTGTTTTTTTTTTATAATAATAAATTTAAAAGATCAACTTCAATTTTTATTTTTGTTTCATGAACAGAATCATAGTTTTTTTCGGACGCGTCTGAAATCTCATGCAAACGTACCAGACGTTTGATTGAAACGGACGTCTGAAATGGTTTTCCATACTTGATATCTAGGAGCAAAATTTTTTTGCCCATATTTACCCTGTTTTCAGTTAATTTTCAGGTATTTAGACTTGTACAGAGTGCACATAAGTGGGCGCAGAATCAAGGAGAGGTAAAACTCAACATTTATGGTTGGTGCAGCCTGCAAATATCCACATTAGCATTAGGCAATGCACATTGATAGCAGAGCATGATAATAAGAATCCAGCTTGGTTCAGCATTTCAAAATAAATAAATATCTTTGATGCAGCATAAAGGGGTGGATATATATAATAATATATGTGTGTGTATTATATATATGTATGTGCATGTCACATGTGTGTGTGTGTATGTATGTATATATACATGTATACAGTATATGTATATGTATATGTGCATCATATATCTATATGTATATCATATATGTATGTCAGCCCACTGATGTGCCTTAAATACATGTGTTATGTCCTGCATTATAAATACATGTTAAGAGTAAAATATTATTTCTTGAATCTTAATTTAATGTGTATTTTAAGCGGAAAACCTACCCTACATCTATAACACCCCCCTCTAATTTTTTCCAACCCCTAATTTTTGGTCACGTATGGTATTTTCAATCGTACTTTTTCCGTACTTCCATACCCGTATGCGTTTGCGGTATGGTTGACGTATGAAAAAACTATGAACAGAATTATGAAAATGTATGGTTTTCTTTCTTTGTCTACCAAATTCAGAACCAAAAGTCTCTTCTATCTGGATAAGAAAAAAGTTCCTATTTTGATTTTAAAAGATATTTCATTTAGCAAGGAGTCAGGACATCATAAAATTGTTGACATTGTTTTTATCCATTGTGGAGTCTATCACTCTAATTGCATTGTCTTAAGAGTTTTAATGTGCTTTGTGTTTTACGTGGGGCTTTAAGCTCATCAATCCTTTGTTTAAGATTTCATTCCTATTTTTTGTTTAATTTAACCCGATTCATTTTGGGCCTTCCTAACTCCAAATTAGTGGTAGTAGATTAAGGTTTTTTATGTGTTTTTAGCACTAGATATGTAAATGAGTGTTAGATATACATTATTCATGGATTATTAGAGAAAAAAATATTGAAATGTTGCGACAAAATATAATACTCATTTTTTATTCCCATTTTTTTTAGTACTCTACGTACTAAACGTTTTAAAACCCGTTTTTAAAACCCGTTTTTAAAACTCGTTTTTAAAACTCGTTTTTAAAACTCTCTTTGTACTATGCTCCCACCATATGAATACATAAATGATGTTGTGCCTTTGGTAGGCACTTAGTGAGAGCATTTGCAAAATCCAATGATGTATTGACTTTGATCAATATAGTGAGGTCATTGAAAGGTTATGAAGAGGCTTAGGCTGAAAATAGAACTCCAAAGAAACCTTTCAAGAGAGTATGGGAGTCGTCCAAGAGTATGAGCATACTCTATTCCAAGCCCTTCAAGTCCTCCAAGAGAGCATGTCACTTTCACTCCTCGAAGCTAACTCCTCTGAGCTCCAAGTTTGCAAGCTCCTCATTGTGTGTGAAAGAGCACATCTAATGTGTGTGTGTGAGTAAAGCTCCAGCCTCCACACATGACTTGATGATATGAGAAGGTAAGCTCATCCTTTTGTAGTGTGAAGTAGGGCGATAACTTTTCTAAAATGCTCTTACGAAAAAGCCATGGTAAATTCCAAATAAGCTCTTTTAAAAATTTATGCAAGCCATGATGAGGTGACATGAAGTGATAACATGACAATGTTAATATTCGATCCTCCAAATTTAGGCTTTTTTTTTTTGTTTTTGGGACATGTGGCACATTTTGGTACACTTTTATACGTTCTCAACCAAAGTAAAGTTGACTTTTAAGTGATGTTAACTTTTTGACCAAAAATTCGGGTTTTAATTTAGGGGCTGATTTCTAAGGGTTTTTGGGCAAGTGTTCTATATGGTTGCATTGCTCTCTTCAAGTACTTTATGAGTATATGATTCATTTCTTCAAGCCCTGATAGTCAATTACGACCATTTTTATGATATTTTTTGACCTAGGATTTTACCACCTCTTCATGAGTTTGGCCATGATTAGCCATAAACATGCTAACAACTTGCATTGCATGGGTAATGTCTTGTTGAGTGGCAACCTTGGCATATATAAGTGAACCGCAAAAATATGGAACACTCTTCATGTAGTGGAAGCTTCATCATATTTTTGATAGTCCTATGGAGAAGTTGAGTCCAATATGTGCAATGGAAGTTAGTGAACCTCTTCTAGAATCTGTCATGTGAGTCACTTGCTTAAAACTTGATTAAGTTTCAACTTAGATATTCAATGGCTCTGATATTTTGTCCACATAAAGTAGACACTACCAACTTTCTAACAAGCTATATATCACTCCAATTGGAATTTAGATGATTAGGCAACTAACCTAAAGACAGGCTTCCTATCAACTCAGGTTAAGCAAATTGTCTCCACGTGCACATCAAGTTAATTTAAGAGCATCTTATAGTAAGAGCTAATGCTCTACACTCGGCTTCTGTAGAGGACAATGCAATTGTTAGTTGTTTCTTTGACATTCAAGATATAGCTTTTGTACCTAGCATGAATACGTAACTTGAAGTAGACCTTCTATCATGAACTCATCCAATCCAATTAGCATCACTCTATGCACTTAGAGTAAGTTGTTCTTCATACCTATAGCAATCCATAGTTTATGGTATGCATCACATATTTAAGAACTCTTTTGGTCATATTGAGATGCTCACTTATGGATACATGCATAGATTTAGCTAACACTCCTACAACATAGCTTACATGAGGCCTCCTTATGGTTGCATATATCTCTTTATAATGTCAAGTCTTTAAGCTTTTTACCACCTTTGGTACCATGCTTGCGTTAGAATCCATGGATTGTGTCACATGTTTGCAATCAGCCATGCTATACTTATATAGAACATCCAATAAGTATTTTCTTTGAAGTAAATAGATGCCTTCTTTTGCATAAATAACTTCTATATCAAGGAATTACTTTAACTCTCCTAAATTTGAGATTATGAACTCCTTTCCAAGCTTTCTTTTGATAATTTTTGTACCTGCAATATCATTCCCTGTCATGATTAGGTCGTCTACATAGATGCATATGAAGACAACCTTGTTCCTTCTTTCTTCATGTACGAAAATGGATCTGCAACACTCGGATGGTATCTAGACTTGCTCAAGTAATTGATCAACTTTTGATTCCAAGCTGTAGGGACTTGCTTAAGGCCATACAAAGCCTTCTTGAATCTACACACAAAATTAGGATGCTTTGCATTCTTATATTCTATAGGTTTTCTCATATATACCTCTTCTTGAAGTTCACCATTTAAGAATGCATTTTTGATGTCAAGCTGATAAATAGGCCATATTTTGGATGCATAAACAACCAATCATATCCCAAGGGTAACCTTATTTGCCATGGGACTAAAGGTTTCTTCATAATCTATATTATGTGTTTGAGTAAAACCCTTTGCTATTAACCTTGCTTTGTACCTTGCCAAGCTTCCATTTGGATTCCTTTTTGAACAACAAAACCCCTTTGCTTTGTACAATCTTCATTTCTTCCTTCTTAGATACCGGTTGCCATGTGTCTCCTCTTTTAATGCTTTGATTTCTTCATCCATGGCTTTTCTCCATTTATCTTTGGTTCAAGCTTCTTCATGTGTATCAGGATCCTCGTCTTGAAGAATCTGCATCATGTAAGGAAAATGTTTGGCCATGAAACTATGATGGCTAAGCCTTTGAATGGGACCACTTCTTCACAATCATTTTCACCTTCACTAGGTGTATCTTCACTAGGTGTATCATCACTAGGTCCTTCTTCTTCACATTGAATCATGCTTGACCTTGAGATAGGGGATGAAGAATGACTTCTAACTCTTTTCTTGCATACTTTGATGATTGATGAGATGTGAAGTCTCTGGATGTGAAATAGAAGTGGATTCTTGTTACACGTGAACATTTCATCCACATCATCTTCAAGTACTTGTTTTACCTTTATCTCCATACCATGGTCTTAATTTATCAAAAGACCACATCCCTTGAGACTTTTAGTTTCTTGGTACTAAGGTTGCTCCAAAGAATAGCCAATAAAGATGTATTTTTTTGATCCAGGATCCATCTTAACTGTTATGTCTTGTGGTTTGTGCACATACATACACACTGGAATACTTGAGATGTTGTAGATCAGGTTTGGTTTCAAAACAGACTTTATGAGTCGTCAATTCATGTACTCCACTTGTTGGAACCCTATTCATAAGATATACAACTATATTTACAGTCTCAAGCCAATAAGATAATGGCATATTCATTTCATTTATCATACACCTAGCTACTTTTGTAATGTGTCTTTCTTTCTTTCAGCCATTCCATTTTGTTGTGGTGTGTACTTGCATGTAAATTGTTTTTTGATGCCATTATCCATCAAATACTCAGAGAATGCCTTTGAGAAGTACTCTCCTCCACAATGAGACTTTAGTGCTTTAATGCTTCTACTTGTTTCCTTCTCAACTTGTGATCTAAACTTTTGGAACATGTGTCGTCGAATACATCTGATTTTTCTTTTATGCAATAGATCCAAACTTTTCTTGAATGATCATCAATAAAAGTTACAAAATACTTGGATCCATCTATGGTGGCTTCCTTGGAGGGTTCCCGCACATCAATATGTATAAGTCCAAGACATTTGGGGTTGTGTATGTACTCCTTTTGAATGACTGTCTAGTTTGCTTTCCAAGTTTAGAAGTTTCACAAAACTCATGCAGATCATTTGCTTCAAATCTTGATAAGCCTCTTATCACTTCAAATCTGCTCATATTCTTCAACTTGGGCACATTGACAGGCCCTATTCTCTTATGCCAAAGATCAAGCTTAGCAATCTTTTTGTTTCCAACCATAACATAAATTAGTTTGTTTGTTTGCGGTGAGTTGTCTTCCTTCTCTTTTTCCTTGAGCAACGAGTTTGTTTCCTTCATATGGGTTTCGAATGAAGCATTCTTTGTCATTTAAGGTGACCCGGAATCCCTTCTCTACTATTTGACCTACATAAATTTAAGGAGCATGCAACTTTGATAGCACCTTGGCTGTATTTTCACTTCTCAATCTAACATCTCCCACATGTGCAATGGGATATTCTGTGTTGTCACTTGTTTCAATACATACTTTACCTATAGAAACTTGTCATTTGGTGAATGCTTGCTCTTGACAAGACATGTGATTGGTGCAGCATGAATCTATATACCATTTTGAGTCAATCTCTTCTACTTTGGTGTAGTCATGTCTCATTGCTAGCATTTGGTCATTGCTTCCTTGATATGCTTGCATAACTGTTTTGCTTTCTTTGATTAGATTTATCACTCTTATACCAACATTCAAAGGTATGTGATTAGGTTTGTCACAATTATAGCAAATCATACCTTTATGGTTGTTGTTTTCTCCTTTACCTTTTCCTTTGCCTCTACCTCTACCTCTTTATTGAGTGTTTCCTTCACTTGATCTTTCACTTTGGTCTTCTTTGGCTTGATGATTGCCTTGGTTGTTGTAGTTCTTTCTTCAATCTCTTCTACCTCCTTTTCCTTTTCCCTATTTATGTACAACATTTGATTATGGCTGTCCTATAAAGGATATTAATAATAAGGGGCTTCCACTTGTCTACAACTGTTAATCCATTAAGATTTATTTGCACAATGTCTTCTTCTTCAATGGTTTATTCCACTCATGCCAATTCATCCCTAAGGTCCTTGATCTTAAGTGTAATATGTGATGCTTTGACTTAGGCCTTCTTGAGTGTGCTCAACTGAATCTTGAGTTGCATCTTCCTTGACCTACTAGAGATTACATAGACGTCCCAAACTTTCTTTGATTTGCCCAACTTTTTTATGTCCTATCATTGTATTGGGATGACCTCTGATATGAGGAAAATCACTCCTCTTCTTTTCCTCCCATTCTTTCAATTGCCTCTTTTGTTGATCGGTGGTGCTTGGATCTTGGGGATTCACTTGTGGTTATGGCTCTTTTCCACTAACTATTTCCCAAATGTCTTTGCTCATGAGATAATTAGTCACCCTGGACTTCCAAAATTGATATTTATGCTTATCTATTTGGACTATTTTTTGATCCAATTCTCCCATATCAAAAGATGAGCGTTTGTAGAGTTACTCTTTTGTTTGCAGCCCTTGTTGGTGATGCTCCCCCTTGATGCAGGACTTTTTCTTTTGGTGTTAGCTTCCTCGTGTGATGATGTACTGGTCCTCTAGAAGATCTTCTTCAACTCTGATGTCAAATGTGGAGAAATTGACTCCAATATGCACAACGGAAGTTAGTGAACCTCTTCTAGAATCTATCTTGTCAGATACACATGCTAAAACCTGATTGAGTCACAATTCAAATATGACTCGATGTTTTGTCAACACAAAGTAGACACTACTAGCTTTCTAATAAGCTATACATCACTCCAATTGGATTTCAAATGGTTAGACAACTAAATCCCTAAATATAGACTATTTGTCAACTCAGGTTAAACAAAAAATAGAGGTTCAGAAGAATGGCTTCTAGTACATAACGGAGATGAATTTAGTAGAGATATTTGAAATAGAGAGAGTAGACCATATAAGATTTCCAACAAGATTACATATACATTAATTGGGTATATACACAAAGAGAAATGGCTTTTACAAGGTGAATGTGTACAAAAATATGTACTACTCCAATACATATGTACCTTGTAGCACACTATTTGGAGCAATTCTGATATGCTTTGGTGGAGGATGACCAGGGTCTTCTTGTTCACTATCTCTTTGCAATCCCACAAAAAATAATGCCCAAAAGCTTTCTAAATAGAGAGAAACTTGCATGCGATCTTGTGACTCTTCATCTATCGTGCATCTTCTCTCTCTCTCTCTCTCTCTCTCTCTCTCTCTCTCCCCCCCCCCCCTATGAGCTTCCAATTCTCGTTCTTTGTCTTTTTATTGCTTTTTGGTGACTTTTGGTGCTCCAACCAACTCCATATGGATGAAGTGGTGCCTTTTTTATGTCCTTTAGCTCTTGATTGATCTTTTCACTCTTATTTAAGCCATATTCACATAAGCTTGCACCTCTATTTTCAATAGGTCTTACTTGGAAAGCTTAACATATGCTCCAATGGCACTCCTAGGGCCTTCACATTAGCCTTGTTAAATTTGTCCAGCACCTTTTCAATCGACTTTTCTCAAGATAAATGCAAAGTATGTTGCCGTCTATCTCTTTTTATTCCCATACCAATTATATGCTCTCCTTCCCCAAGGTCCTCCATTGAGAAACTACTGTTCAGCTGCTGTTTCAGAGCATTTAAAGAGTTTTTTTCCCCCCCTTCCCAGCCAGCCAGTGTACAAAACACTGGCTCTGAACGGTTTCTTTTGAACCTATGTTTGAGCATAAATGCATCAAACTTCTTGTACATTGTCTAGGAGTGGTTACCATGAACGTAGAAATTTTATATTCATAGAGTCGTACTTCTATGATTACTACGCATGATGAAATATGATCTCATGAGAGTTTGGGACACCCTGAGAAAGAGTAATATTCCGATCATATAACTCACTTACACTAATATGAAATTATGTTCTTCTTATGGATTCTTTTGCATGATGAGTATGAATATCTATTTTTATAATCATATTGTACTTTTAGAAAAGTATGTTGTGTACTTTTGGGGATGAATATATCATATCCTTTTATTTTTCCATGAGTATAGGAATAATATAGTTCTCATAGGTATTGTTACAAACAATACATGTATGCATTGGCCAATTATAGTCATGGATAAATAATTTTTACCTTTAAAGAAGATCATACCAAATGATCTTATGACTATCAATGATGTTTACAAAAATACAATCTCAGTGATTAAAAATCATATTGTGAATTTATGTGGATTTTTAAGAAATAAAGAACGATGATTTATATCATGCTTACTTGTTAATGTTCTTTCTCTTTCATAAAAATATAATATCTTGACTTATTTATTTTTTCTAGAGTTTAAAACTACGATGTAATATGGTGTATGAAGTTTTTTAAAAAATTCTTTTTGAACATGAAGTATTATTTAATTTGCTATATGGTAAGACACTATAATGTCTTGTTTTATTGCAACACTAGTATTAATGTGACCATGACTTTAAAGTGTTGGGAATAAAGGCCCCAAGGACTCTCCTTTTGTATATTTTGACCCTTCCATATGAAAGCTCAGACATATTTTTATTATATTTTTTAGAACCCAAATTGGGGAGTTATAGGCAGTTACATTATTTTTATGACTTTTGGTCATTGGCCATGTGTGAACATGCCCCAATGACCTAAAAGTCACTTATCAATAAGACTTGGTCCCAAATCTCTCATAACTTGATTGGGACTTCAGCTTCTCCATCTTCTTCTCCAAATTTTTGTGCAAGTTTCTCTCTCTACTTTCTCTCTCCTCACGCAGCAGCCCACTTCCTTGGCATTTGGAGCAACTGAGCATACCACGACGTAGCTCTCCGCGGCCTCTTTCAACTGGTATCAGATCCTTGAGCTGTTCCATCGCAACAAAGTTGCTCCAAGTGCTTTTCTACTTCAGCTTATGTTAAGCTGAAGGTGTTTTCTTGCATTTGGGAGAATTTCATCGTGAAAAACTTTTTTTTCCCGTGATAAAAGTGCTGTTTTGGGAGGATTACTTGAGCCCAGAGCAAAGGTGAAGCAAATTTTGTGATTTTTAGAGAGTTTCGTCGCGAAGAAAGTTGCTCAAGAGGATCACTTTGGGCATCTCAACAGCCCATAACAGGTTTATTTCAGGTGTTTTGCAGGTCTAGACAGGTGTTTCACAGGTCGCTGCAGCAATACATAGGTTTAGCACCTTATGTATTGAATTGTGGCAAAAGAAATTGCTTATGTACAACAATTTGTGGTATTTTCTGAAATTTGTTGATTTCAAGCACAAATTAGCTTACTGGAATTTTCTGCAAAATTTTTTAGAAAATTCAGATTATGATTTTGTGCTCCATTTTGCTCCTACAGGTGTTTGAAGCTATTGTGCACTATTTTTAGAGGTGGTACCCTGATTTTGGTGCGTTTTGCCCAAATTTTTAACACACTAACCTCTTCATTATGCAATTATGGCGTCATCTTCCTCAGATGTGAAGAATCTATTTGAGATTCGACGATTTGAGGGAACAGGTTTCGACTTGTGGAAGGAGAGAATGCAAGGTATTCTCTTTTTGAAGGATTGTGACAGGGCATTGGAGGCGGAAAAACCAGAGGACATGTCACAAGATGCATGGCTGATCTTGAACAAGAAGGCTGTCACATATATCAAGATGCCTGTCTCTGATGAGATCTTGGTAGATCTCAAAGGTTTGACCTCTGCTTCAGAAATATGGGCAAAGCTAAAAGCAACTTATGAAAACACTACGCCTGTTAACCAAGTGCATTTGATGCGGAAGCTTGTTGGCATGCAGCTAGATGAGTCCAAGAGTGGAGCTTAACACTTATCTCTCTTTACAAGTACTTTGTCACAGTTGCAAGACTCAGGTATGGCTCTTTTTGATGACAAGCTTAAAGCCATTTTCTTGCTTATGACATTGGGGAAACCTCTAGGATACCACAGAATGGGGAAACCTCTTCTATAAGAGGCTGCAAATGGCGTTGAAGACCCAATATATGGGATATTTGCCCTCCTCCAAAACTGCCCGTGCACGAGGAAGGACCCAACCACTTCTCATAGGGAGGTAGAAGTTGAAGATTTATTTATTTATTTATTTATTTTGAGATTTCCAACATCAAAAACTCTGTGAATTATCAAGCTTGGGCATAAAGCAATTATATATACATGTATTTTGGGATCTGGAGAATGCGAAAGGGCAAAGAAACTAGGTGAAAGACCTCAGTGGAGCACATTTTTGACTTGCAAAGTAGCCCCTTCATCAAGATTTCCATTTCACCTTTCCACACTGACATGGCGAACTTCTTCGAGCCATAGCTTTGCATTCCAAGATCCAATCGAAGCGATTTTTGTCATTTCGAAGCTACACTTCTAAGCTTTGTTTAGCATCAAACGACACTTGATTTGGAGAAGTTTAAGTGGGTTAAAATCTGTCTGTATTTCTTCAACAGGTACTAAGCGATCATTTATGGGCCTCGTTTTTGATCATTTGACATCCAAATCGATTTCTGTCACTTAGATTGGCGCCATAACTTTTTCAGGTACAGGTGGTGGACTACTTATATTTGATTGATGAGGATTAGTGAGGATCAAAAAGTGCATCAATTTTGCTCAGTTTGGGTGTATTGAGCTATTACCACTTGCTTTTGGCATTATTTTCATCGGTTTTTGGTGCTAAGACTCCTCTCCGACAAAGCGTATATTTCAAATTTTCATTCTGGGCTTGGCGAGGAATGCAAATCAAAGCCTCCACACTTGGAAGATCACTTCAAATTAGCCTCAAAAAGCTAGGATTGTATCATGGAAGTGTCCTAGTGTTATTTTTTTCTCTTTCTTGCTTTATAAATTTTACTTCCATTTATTGTGAGCATTTTAGTTACTTAAACAAGGGGAGTAAACATGGAAGCTAAGGAAAAACAACTTTTAGAACATACTTCTTCACCTAGGGACCAAAACCTAGAGGATTTAGACAATAGAATGGAAGAGGTAGAGAAAGAACAAGAGGTAGAGCAAAATGCCGAGAAAGAAGAGGAATATTCCTATGTGAAGCTTCATGACGAGTTTGTATTGCACAAACAATTCATTGAGCTCAAAGATCAGACCCTTAGGTTAAAGATGGCCATTGGTAGCATGACTTCTCTAATAGAACAACGTAAGACTCAAATGATCTCACTAGAGACTTATGTTACCTCTTTCCTAGCTAGGAAGGAAAGAGAGATTTCTACTCTTCCTATATTAGAGACGGCTAGGAAGGATATTCCACTTCATGGCAAACACAAAGAAGAGAGTTCTAGGAAGACTCCTGTCATGGACAAAGGAAACCATCCTAAATCTCAGATTCCATATCTCATGATTGGTTCAGAATTTGGGGAAACTAATGCTTTCATTGCGTCCGGAACGTGCCAAAACCCTAAGATCGATTGTCTTCTTGCTTGATTCTGACATCCAGAGACCATGCTTCGAATTGATGACATCATTGATGACATCATCAATTCGTAACCGCCCTAGAACTGCCCTTGAAAAACCTATATAAGGAGGGGCTGGCTGCATTCATAATCGGTCTTGCCAATACCAGTCTTGGGAGCTCAAGGAGTCATGACCGCCAAGTAAGTACTCTCCAAGTTCGAGTTCCAGTTCCTATCTTGTTTCTTGTTCTAGTCCTGTCTAGTCTAGTTCTTGGACATCTTGTCTTGTCCTCTTGTAATCTCGTAGTATGAGATCTTGTATTCCGTTCATCTCCCAGAAGGGAGTTCTTGTATTCAGTTCATCTCCCAGAAGGGAGTTCTTGTAATCCAGACATCTTGTCTCATACTTACGATCCCCGGTTGTAGGATCTCCTATATAATCTCTAGTCCAGTTTTCCATACCTATTGGTCCCGGGTTGTGGGATGTCTTGTATCAAATCCGTCTTCTTGTATTATTTTCCCTACGTGGGTGTTCTTATAATCATAAGTGTATTTCCGAAATCTTGTCTAGTGAAGTCAGAGAGCACAATCTAGTGCTCTCCTGACATTTTGGCAAGACTGCCTTCTATCCAAGACCAGACATCATTGAGAACGCTTATGAACAGATTGTAGCATCACTTCAGAGTCTCCAACAACAAGTCGAAGACCTAAGTCATCGACATACACAAGTCGAGATGGGACATCCAGTGCATGTAGGTGCACTCCTCAAAGAATTACAAGAACGAATCGGGAGTCTTCAAGCAAATCAAGGGAGTATTCAAGTGAATCAACGGCCTAATACATCATTTATGAAGGAACCCAAGATTTGCATGCGAGAAAAGTTCGATGGGGATTGAACAAAGTTGTTGGGGATAAAGCCCCCAAGGACTCTCCTTTTGTATTTTTTGACCCTTCCATTGAAAGCTCTCTTTGAGAGCTTTCCAGACATATTTTTGTTATATTTTTTGGACCCCGAATTGGGAAGTTATAGGCATTTACATTATTTTTATGACTTTTGGTCATTGGCCATGTGTGAACATGCCCAAATGACCTAAAAGTCACTTATCAATAAGACTTGGTCCCAAATCTCTCATAACTTGATTGGGACTTCTTCAACTTCAGCTTCTCCATCTTCTTCTCCAAATTTCTGCGCAGGTTTCTCTCTCTACTTTCTCTCTCCTCACGCAGCAGCCCACTCCCTTGGTATTTGGAGCAACGGAGCACACCACGACGTAGCTCTCCGCGGCCTCTTTCAACTGGTATCAGAGCTTTGAGCTCTTCCATCGCGACAAAGTTGCTCGAAGTGCTTTTCTACTTCAGCCTATGTTAAGCCGAAGGTGTTTTCTTGCATTTGGGAGAATTTCATCGCGAAAAACCTTTTTTTTTTCGCGATAAAAGTGCTGTTTTTGGAGGATTACTTCAGCCCGGAGCAAAGCTGAAGCAAATTTGTGCTTTTTAGAGAGTTTCATCGCGAAGAATCTCTTCTATTCTTCCTTTTGTATCCCCACAGGTCATTTTCAACATCCACATTGCTGATTTTTTCATCTACAGGTCTTTTGTGGTAGAAATTCTCTCTCATTTCAAGTTGGAGGACATGTACAAATATTGAGGAAGTGCATACTTGCTGGAAACTTACTACAGTAGGTCATTTCTCTGATTTTACAGGTCATATTGCTGCAAAATTGGGGCTTTTGTGAAAACAAGCACCCATTGCCTTGGTTTTACATCTATGTATGCCTTTTGTGGTTGAAAAACAACAAATTTGTTGTTTTTGATGCAATTACAGCTTGCTTGAATTTTCTGCAGAAAATTTCAGAAATTGATTTTTGCAAGTTTTGAACAGTTTTTGGGCTTAATTTCTCAGCTATAGTTTCGTAAGGTAATTGTGCACAAGACATGAGATGAATTTTACCTTTTTTGGTGAAATTTTGAAGCTCTTAGTGTGCAAACATGGCCTCTACCTCCTCTGATGTCAAAAGCTTGTTTGAGATCAAGAGATTTGAAGGTAATGGTTTCGATTTGTGGAAAGAGAGAATGTTGGGCATCCTTTCTTAAAGATTGTGAAGGGGCTCTTGAGGAAGTCAAGCCTGAAGATATGACAGATGCAGCATGGATGAACCTAAACAAGAAGGCCATCACTTGCATCAAGATGGATGAACCTAAACAAGAAGGCCATCACTTACATCAAGATGGCTGTATAAGATGAAATCTTAGTGGATTTGAAAGGCCTTACTTATGAAAATACCACGCCTGTAAATCAAGTGCATCTTATGCGTAAGCTAGTGTGTATGCAGCTTGATGAGTCAAAAAGTGCGGCTGAGCACTTGTCTTCGTTTACAGGTACTCTTTCACAATTGCAGGACTCTGGATTGCCTCCATTTGATGATAAGCTTAAAGCCATCTTCTTGTTGATGACCTTACCTGATTCATGGGAAACATTGGTTGTTTCACTTTCGAATAGCTCCAGTCTTACCTTTGATGGTGTAAGGGGTTCTATTTTGAATGAGGAAATCAGGAGGAAAGCTAGTGGAGAGGGTAGTGGTTCAGCCAATGTGGCTAGAGGAAGAACATAAAAGAAAAGTGGAAATGTACAGAGGAACAGGAGCAAAAGCAAAGGCAAGGCTGAAGTGACTTGTTATCAATGTGGTAGGAAAGGTCACAAGAAGCCTGATTGTAGATTTTATAAAGCTGAACTAGAAAGAAAGAAGAACACAAGTGACAGGAAGAAAAAGGACACCAAGAATGAAGCACATGATACCTCAAAGGACAAAGACAAAGAGAAGGCCAATGTGGCCTCTAGTGTCATCATTGAGGAGCTATCTGATGTAGAAGATATACTTTGTGCTACTATTGCAGCAGAGCATGCTGAAGTTATTGATGCTTCTATTAATATTCATGCACAAGATATGCAGATCACAAAGAGGGATTTGATTGATGCCTTGCTTAGCCCGTGGTTATTGAGCCAGATGATGCTGGACAGCAAAATGATGCTCCTGAAGGGTATATGCTCTACTATATGTAGATGATATGCTGCTGGCTGGGAAGAAAAAGAGCACTCTGAATGCTCTAAAACAGCAGCTGAACTCTGCATTCTCAATGAAAGACCTTGGGGAAGCTGAGCATATTCTTGGTATGCTTATAAAAAGGGATAGGCAGCAGCATACTTTGCAGGTATCCCAAGAAAAGTACATTGAAAAAGTGCTGGACAGATTTAATGTGGCTGATGCTAAGCCTCTTGGAGTGCCATTGCAGCCACATGTTAAGCTTTCCAAGGATGACTGTCCCAAAAATGATGATGCAGCCAATTACATGAAGAGTTTTCCATATGCATCAGCTTGTGGTTCACTTATGTATGCTATGGTTGCCACTGACATTGCTCATGCAGTGGGAGTTGTTAGCAGGTTCATGGCTAATCCTGATAGAGCTCATTGGGAGGCAGTCAAATCTATCTCGAGATATTTGAAAGGGACCAAAAGTAAATGCTTATGTTATGGAAAGGGTCCATTGGAGTTAAAAGGATTTTGTGATTCAGACATGGAAGGTAATGTGGACACACGCAAGTCCACAAGTGGCTATGTATACATCCTTGTGGGTGGAGCTATTTCATGGTGCTCTAGACTTCAGAGGATAGTTGCACTATTTACTACAGAGGCTGAATATATTTCAGCCACAGAGGCTTCCAAAGAAGCCATTTGGTTAGCCCGCCTGTGCAGTGAGTTTGGGATGCCTGAAAAGGCACCTGTCCTTGGATGTGATAGCCAGAGTGCCATATGTTTGGCAAAGAATGCCATGTTTCCTGCTCGCACAAAGCATATTGATGTGAGATACCACTTCATCAAAGAGGTGTTAGAGGATGGCCTGATCACTTTGATCAAGGTCAATACTTCACAGAATCCTGTAGATTCTCTCACGAAGTGTCTACCCAAGGCACAACATCATCTATGTATACAGATGGTGGGAGTTACTTAGCTTAAAGGAGCCTCCTTGGTCCTTTAAGTGGGAGGTTGTTGGAGATAAAGCCCCCAAGGACTCTCCTTTTGTATTTTTTGACCCTTCCATGTGAAAGCTCTCTTTGAGAGCTTTCTGGACATATTTTTGTTATATTTTTTGGACCCCAAATTGGGGAGTTATAGGCATTTACATTATTTTTATGACTTTCATTGGCCATGTGTGAACATGCCCAAATGACCTAAAAGTCACTTATCAATAAGACTTGGTCCCAAATCTCTCATAACTTGATTGGGACTTCTTCAACTTCAGCTTCTCCATCTTCTTCTCCAAATTTCTGCGCAGATTTCTCTCTCTACTTTCTCTCTCTCATAACTTGATTGGGACTTCTTAAACTTCAGCTTCTCCATCTTCTTCTCCAAATTTCTGCACAGGTTTCTCTCTCTACTTTCTCTCTCCTCACGCAGCAGCCCACTCCCTTTGTATTTGGAGCAACGGAGCACACCACGACGTAGCTCTCCGCGGTCTCTTTCAAAAGTTTCGTGGATTTCTCCATCAAGTTAAATTGTACATCCGTATGCAACCTGATAGATACCCTGACGAGGCATCCAAGGTCGCGTTTATTGGAACCTTGCTCTGTGGCCAAGCATTATCATGGTTTGCCCCAATCTTGGAGAAGAACATGGAAGTACTTGAGGACTATGAGGGGTTTCTTCGAGAACTCTCCGCCACATTTGGAGATGCAGATACAAGTCGAGTAGCAGAAACAAAACTTCGGAAGTTACGTCAAGATTATTTCATAAGCCAATTCAGATGGGGTTTAAGAGATGATGTGAAGGACCTTTTGCTCATGATGCCAGAGGTTAAAACATTGAATGAATATATCATGCAAGCCATTCAATGTGATAACCGACTTTTTGAAAGGAAACAAGAAAAACAAGTAGAAGGAAGACCTCTCCAGTGGAAACCTTTCCAACCCACTACTAAAGATGAGTCTATGCCTGAACCTATGCAAATAGATATAACTAGGTTTCAGCCTCTAACACTAGAAGAGAAACGGAGGAGGAGAGTTAGTAAGTTATGTCTCTATTATGGAAACCCTGGACATATTGCAATTAATTGTCCGAACAAGAGAACAAAGTCCAGAGTTGTAGCCACCCTTGTAGAGAAGGGAAACGAGGAAGTCCAGTTGTAAAAGAGACCCTGCAGCCGGACCATGATATAAGGAAGGGTCTCATAATTCCAGCTACGCCCATAGAAACATGTCTTGCACCTGTCAAGTTAATCATGCCCAAGAAGACTCTTTCCCTTATAACCCTAGTAGATTCAGGAGCCTCCTCATGTTTCATCGATGAAGGATTGGTTAAGAAACATGGAATTCTTGTACTTCGGAAGAACAAACCAGTAGTAGCTGAAGTAGTAGATGGACGACCTCTAGCATCTGGGAATATAACCATGGAAACCACACCATTAAGAGTACACCTTGGTGACCATGAATCCCACATATGTTTCAATGTAATATCGAGCCCAGTACATCTAGCTATCATTGGAATGCCCTGGTTAAAGAAGCATAATCTAGACATTAATTGGGAAAAGAATAAAATCATCCTTCGAGATATCCAGAAGAACCCAACATATGTCGGAGCCAAAGCCTTCATACATGGAGTAAAGAAGGAACCTACATATATGATCTATGCCATACCAGCTTAAGAATCAAAGAAAGATGATCCAGTACAGCTACCCAATCAGTACAAAGGCTTTGAAGATGTTTTTGAAAAGAAGAATGAAGATATCCTCCCAGAGCATAGACCTTACGATTGCCCCATAGATCTTCAAGAGGGAGCACAACCACCCTTTGGACCAATCTACAGACTATCCCAAGAGGAACTTACAGAACTACGAAAGAACATTGATGAGAATCTAGCAAAGGGGTTTATCAAACACTCGAAGTCTCGAGCAGGAGCTCCTATTCTATTTGTAAAGAAGAAGGATGGGACTCTCTGGATGTGTGTAGACTATCGTGGATTGAACAAAGTCACTATAAAAAATAGATACCCTCTACCACTCATATCAGAGCTCTTGGAACGCCTTGGGAAAGCAAAATTCTTTACGAAAATTAATCTTCGAGGAGCTTACAACCTTGTCAGGATCAGAGAAGGAGACAAATGGAAGACAACATTTCGAACAAGGTATGGGCATTTTGAATATGTAGTTATGCCATTCGGTCTTACAAATGCTCTAGCTGTCTTCCAACATATGATGAATGTTATCTTTCGAGAATATTTAGATGATTTTGTTGTGATATACCTTGATGATATCTTGATATTCTCCAAAAATCTAGAGGATCATGAATGTCATGTAAAGATAGTCCTAGAGAAACTAAGAGAAAAAAGATTATTTGCGAAATTGGAGAAGTGCTCTTTCCATAAGATAGAAGTGGAATTTTTAGGGTACATTGTATGAGATAAGGGAATTTTTATGGACACTAAGAAGATTCAGACAATCCTTGATTGGCAACCACCTTCATGTGTTCGAGATATACAATGTTTTCTAGGGTTTGCCAACTTCTATAGGATATTCATCAAAGATTACTCCAAGATAGTGACATCTCTTACCAAGCTTAGAGGGAACTCCAAATTCTCATGGACCCGTAGAAGCAGAAAAAACATTTCAGACCTTGAAATCAGCATTCACTACTGCTCCAATTCTAGTTCATCCTGATTCTAGTAAGCCCTTCTTCCTAGAGACAGATGAATCAGACTTTGCCCTAGGGGCCATTCTCTCACAATATGGAGATGATGGACACCTACATCCAGTTGCATATAATTCAAGGAAATTTTCTCCTCAAGAAATTAATTATGAAATTCATGATAAAGAACTTCTTGCCATAGTGGACGCGTTTGATACTTGGCGTCACCATCTAGAAGGAGAAGCTCATAAAGTTATCGTGCATACAGATCACAAGAACCTAGAGTATTTTATGACCACCTGCATTCTCAACAGAAGGCAATCTCGATGGAGTAACTTTTTTCAGGTTCGACTTTGTCATCACATATCGTCCAGGACGGCAACAGTGTCAGTCAGATGCCTTGTCAAGAAGATCTTACCTTGCACCAAAGAAAGGTGAAGAGGCCTTTGATCAACAGGAGAGCGTATTGCTCAAGCCTAAGCATCTCACTTGCAATAGATCTAGAGTACCACGACATAAACCTTATGGCCTCTTGCAGCCTTACCTATTCCAGAAAGGCCATGGGCTTCATTATCTATGGACTTCATCACAGACCTACCAAAGTCAGACAAGTATGATGCCATAGTACAATATCTCCGTTGCACCATCAACTATCATCAAAATGATTGGTTTGAGCTTTTACCCTTTGTAGAGTTTGCCTATAACAATAGTGTTCATACATCTACCAAGCAGACTCCCTTCTTTGCAAATTATGGACAACATCCAAGGATGGACATACAACTCGCAAATCATGTCAAGAACCCAGCTTCCAAAGACAAGGCTCAATACCTCATGGAAATTCACAAAGAACTCAAGGAAGAGATCCATAAAGCTCAAGAACATTATAAGTACTATGCAGATCAACATCGTGTTCAAAATCCATCGTATCAAATTGGGGATAAAGTATGGTTACTAAGAAACAATTTGCAAACTTCAAGGCCTTGTGCAAGGTTAGATCATCAAAGATTTAGTCCATTCACCATCTTGGCCAAGATCAATCCAGTCACCTTCAAGCTCAAGCTACCAAGCACCATGAGAATACATCCAGTTTTCCATGTATCCACGTTGGAACCATATCAGATTTCGCCATTGAGGGGGGAGAGACCTAGTCCTTCACCACCTATCGAGATTGATGATCATGAAGAATTTGAAGTCGAGCATGTCCTAGATTCCAGGATATCCCGAGGAAGATTGGAATGCCTTATTCATTGGAAAGGATATGACATCAGTGATTGTACTTGGGAATCTGCAGAAAACCTTCAGAGAGCACCATTCAAGGTTCAAGAATTCCATGAGAGAAATCCAATGAAGCCGAGATTAGAGAACATGACCGCTCCTCGTGGAACTCGTCGCTTGAGGGGGAGGTAATGTCATGGACAAAGGAAACCATCTTGAATCTCAGATTCCATATCTCATGATTGGTTCAGAATTTGGGGAAACTAATGCTTCCATTGCGACCGGAACGTGCCAAAACCCTAAGATCGACTGTCTTCTTGTTTGGTTCTGACGTCCAGAGACCATGCTTCGAATTGATGACATCATCGATGACATCATCAATTCGTAACCGCCCTAGAACCACCCTTGAAAAACCTATATAAGGAGGGGTTGGCTACATTCATAATGAGTCTTGCCAATACTAGTCTTGGGAGCTCAAGGAGTCGTGACCTCCAAGTAAGTACTCTCCAAGTTCCAGTTCCAGTTCTTGTCTTGTTTCTTGTTCTAGTCCTGTCTAGTCTAGTTCTTGGACATCCTGTCTTGTCCTCTTGTAATCTCGTAGTACGAGATCTTGTCAAGTTCTTTCTTGTATCCAGTTCATCTCCCAGGAGGAAGTTCTTGTAATCTAGACATCTTGTCTCATACTTACGATCCCGGGTTGTGGGATCTCCTGTATCATCTCTAGTCAAGTTTTCCATACCTATTGGTCCCGGGTTGTGGGACGTCATCCGTCTTCTTGTATTATTTTCCCTACGTAGGTGTTCTTGTAATCATAAGTGTATTTCCGAAATCTTGTCTAGTGAAGTCACAGAGCACAATCTAGTGCTCCCCTGACAACTCCCCTCCTCAAAGACCTCAAGCCACTAGCCTTTATGGGGGATGACCATGAGAGGAATAAGGATGCGGTCTATGCTTTCTTGCAAAAGTGGAATGGCCTGCATCAATTGAAGGGCACCCCACCTGAGTATCGTGTGCTAGAAGAGAGTCTCTCGCTTGACCACATGCTTATAAGTGGTGGATGAGTCTCAAGGAGGTGAATTCCATCCCTACGGATTGGACTTAGTTCGAAACTCTTTTCTTGAAAGAGTTTCTTCATGAGAATGAGGAAGAGAGGAATTGGGATTAGTGGGATAGGATTACAAAGAGAGGTAGACTTTTGTTTGCTTACATATCCCACTACAGAGAGATCATACTGAAGCTTAAGAGGTTAGATGACTTTCAGAAGACGAGAGGGTTTGTTAAGGGACAAGATAAGAGCATTAAGAGAGAGGTGAGAAGAAACACACCAAAGATATTTGAGGAGGCGATCAAATACGCTCGGATATATGAGGATCATAACCGTCTTCAATACACTCCTATGGAGACGGATCATGCACTCAAACCTGTTAGTACAACTAAGTTCAAGAAGAAAGTAACTATGGAGAAAAACAAAGTGTTTATAAAGAGACAAAGATCAAAAGGGCCCAAGCTACCTACTGAGTAGTATGGTAGGGCCAAAAGGGAAAACTTGTGTTTTAGGTGTTTGTCTCCTAGCCATGCACAATGGAACCCTATCCTTAGGAAGGGGGAAGAAAAGAAGGGAGGACCAGAGACTAGTACGACTGTGGTCCACCTAGTGCAGACACTTCCTATACGTGGAAGCTCTAGCTTCCAAGAGGTAGAAGTGATGCACGAGGATATAGAACACTCGTGTTGTTTGACTCAGTCACTGTGGTTACCTCAGTTTGGACCACATGACCTAGTTAAACTTCATGGTAGTGTGTACGAGACTAGGGTGAGATTCATGATAGACAACTTGGCCATACATAACTTTATAAACTATGCTCTAGTCAAGAAGTTGAGAATTCCCCAATAACCCATTGCACATAAATACATAGTCTCTATGATGCAAAGGGAAGATAAGAGGATATGGGATACTATGGTACCCAATTTGGAAGTCCAAATACAGGGATACATTGACCGTGTAGACTTCCAAATCATGAACATGAAGAATATATACCTTGTCTTAGATCGATAGTGGTTTGGGGGGTTGGAAGACACACTTAAACACAGTTACAAAAACAACACTCTTGAATTTATAAAGACTTGAAGTAAATTTTGTAAATCAGGAAGAGAGAGATGTACCTAGTGCACCTCTCATCTCATCTTTAGAGTTGTATAGTCTTTTTCATTCTAAGCATGTACGAGAGATCTTTTTGTTGTATAGTATGATCTCGAACATTGTATACATGCTTCATTTGATGTTTTGATTAGCAGTTTTCAAAAGGTTGGATACGAAACTTAGCATGAGTATGACCGACATCCGCGGTCGAATGGGCAAATAGAGAGGTTTAACCAAATCCTAGAGGATATCCTTTGAGCATATGTGAATGAAAGGCAAACTAATTGGGAAGAGTACTTACCTATAGTAGAGTTTGCATATAATAGTGCCAAACACTCTTTCACTAGGCATAGTCCATTTATGCTTATGTATGGGCTTTAGTCAAGTGCCCCTTATGTAGTAGGATTGCAACATCAGAAGGTCCAAGCTTCAAAGGATTCCTTGGTAGAGATGAACGATATGGTTAGGCTTGCTAAGGACAACATTCGGAGAGTTGAGGACAGAGCTAGAGCAAGTCTATCTTAGAGTTCCCTCTAGATCTGAAACTATGAAGATGGGACGTTGTCCAAAACTATCTCCTAGGTATTGTGGACCCTATGCTAACCTTCAAAGGAGAGATATCAACTTTGAGGTAGGAGAGCAAGTCTATCTTAGAGTTCCCTCTAGGTTTGAAACTATGAAGACGAGATCTTGTCCAAAACTATCTTTGAGCTAGAGCCTATGCTAACCCTCAAAGGAGAGATATCAACTTTGAGGTAGGAGAGCAAGTCTATCTTAGAGTTCCCTCTAGGTCTGAAACTATGAAGACGAGACCTTGTCAAAAACTATCTCCTAGGTATTGTGGACCATTCCCACACTAAAGAGAATAGGAAAGATGGCTTACTATCTCCAACTTTGAGATAGTAGCTAGATCCATCTAGTATTTCATGTTAGAAGGCTTAAGAAAAGGCAGGGTGAACTTGACAACCTCATTCCAGATACTGAGGTAGTAAAACCTATTTCTGGTCAATCCATTCCACATGAGCTTGAGAGCATACTACGCACTCGAGAGAAATTGACGAGGAGTCACTTATATAAAGAGTGTCTAGTAAGGTGGAACGATAGTTAAGAAGATATTGCTACATGGGAGCGGGTTAGCACCCTTCAGAGAGGGTTTCCCAATTTTACATTGCCTTCCCAAGAGTCTTCTTAAGGGGAAGGATACGGGGAAAACACACGAAGATATGGCCATGTACATCGGATACATGGGGTTTAGGGGGAGCATTTAGTCTATATTCTTTCAATTGATGGTGCTCTTGTTCAGCCCAACCTCCCAAACTTAACTCATGTTGAATGGGTGAATTTGAATTAGAAAGGCGTTGCATACATAAAATTTGCTGTTTCAGATGAAATTCTTGTGAACTTGAAATGCCTTACCATGGCCCATGATGTCAGAAGAAGTTAAGGCCATTTATGAGAACACCATGCGATGAATTGAGTACATTTGATAAAGAAGTTGGCTACTTTTTTTCCTTTTGAAATTTGTCAATGGCTGTCTTGTCACAATCTTGTAATCAAGGGTGGTATTGAGGATGCATCAGGAGGATGTCCCCATGTGAGTGATACTTGTCTAAATGAGACGTTTTCTGAACTACTCTTTCATTATATCTTTGAGATTATCATCTCAGTATGCCTAGGTTATTGGTGCACATCCCGTGTGACTTTTATAGAGATAAAAACTGAAAGGCATGTTTCAATTTTTTGAGGCCAGCTGGCACTGGGCAGCAGGACATACAACTACCAAAGCAAGTTATCCACACTAGATTGTGCATTTGAGAGGGTGATTTAGGTGCCTACAGCTACAAGTGGTCTCACACGAGGAATCTAGTTGAGGATTCAGATTACTTTTGCCCGACCTAAAACTGCAATTAATGTATTTATTTACTATGGAGTTTTTTCATTGATTGACGCAAGGTATGTTATGTGATGGAGGACTATCTGCATCATTCTAGCTTGGTAGCTTTCTTGCAGCTCTACTCTGTAATTGTACCTTCTATTTTCTAATTATATCTTTCTTAAGTATTGTATCAGGTCCAGTATGATGTAAGTTTTTTGTCTCATACGTCATTTTGGACTTTCAAAGGCATTAATATTTCATTTCAATTTGACTCTTGCTTTTTGAAGGTTTTTAATGTTGCAACTGTTGGTGCCACACGCTTGTTCCTGTTAGTAATCAAACTAAGGATTTCTGGAATACATCTAGTCACATGAATTTTTTGTGGTTGTTTTTTTCGTAAGGTAGGAGGGATATGTGTTTTCAGCCACAGGATCAGGCCACGCGTACTGCTGGGATCTTGTACGTCATACTGGAGATATAAGTTTCCTTTTTATGCCATTATCTGCAAGCTATCTGTTGATTATATTCAAATAAACAGTCTACAGAATGGATTAAAGCTTTCATTGTTCCTAGGAAAGGGAGAAAATAATCACTACCTTTGAAGGTCATTCAGATTATCTGCATTGTATATGTTCAAGGCCATCACAGAAGCAGGTACGATCTTAAATTATGTGAAATTTGGAGCTATTAGCTCGTGAAACTTTCTAGTAGGTTATTCAAATAAAGCAAGTGATTTTGCCAGGTTATCACTGGATCAGAAGATGGCACAGTTCGTATTTGGGGTGAAATTCAGAAACCATTTGATGACATGATAATGTGCCTTTGCATTTATGACCATGTTTTGTAGTTTAAGTCCTTTCGATTTTCCTCCCTTCCCTTCCATTCCCTCCAGACTGCAGAACTGCAGAAACTATTGCCATTCTAGATGCACATAAGGCAGCCAAAGTTACCAAGTCTCCAAAGGGGAAGCTTCCATGGGTTAGCTGTGTTGCAATTGACTCGAGTCAAAAATGGCTGGTAAGATTGCACTTCATGGATGGTCCATATGTGACATGTCATGTTCTTATTATGCCACTATATATGTATTTCTTTAGCTCACAGCATTATAAGAAGCTATGATGTCCAGGTTTGTGGAACTGGTGGAAATTGTTTGACCTTGTGGAGCCTTTTGAGTTTTGATGCTGTCACTAGAATTTGTACTGTTTCAACACCTCAAGCTGTGACAATAGAAAATAGCAAGGTACAAAAGTTTGAAGCATTTTATATTGAAATTCAAGGCTATGTTATATACTCATAGATCAGACCGTTTCACAAAATCAGATCATGACAGTTGGAGCATTGCCTTATTTGTCTTGCTTCACTTACAATGGGGATGTGATCTCACGGATCAGGATTGCCCCTTCATCAGCATTATCCATCTCAGCCTATTCATCGGGGGTGAGTCCCTTCAAGCTGTAGATAATATCCTTTTGTTATTATGTTGACATTTCATTAGGAATTTGAGGAAAGAGTTCAGGGGCACTTCTTGTTTTTCACTTCTCTCAGTAACAAAATTTCATTATTTGTAACCTCAAAGCTTTCTGATTCTATGGAAATATACATGTCAATATTGAACATCCAAACACTCTAAAATAGCTGACATTGTTCGGGATAAAGGCCCCAAAGAGATCCTTTAAAGTATATTTATACCTTTCCAGATGATACCTCTTTGAAAGAGCCACTCACACATATTGCTGATTGAATATGTCTTCAACGGCTTTAGGGGAGGGCTTCCTAGAGGAGTAGACACAACACACCATTATGCCAATCCACGAATTTGGGGACGCCCGACTTCCTAGAGGAGTAGACACAACACACCATTGTGTCTATCCACAAATCTGGCGACCCATGGAATTACAAGACCATCATGGTTGGCCACACAAAGGGCAAGCTAAGCTTACTTGAGGTAAAGCTAAGCTTACTTGAGTTAAAGCTAAGCTTACTTGAGTTAAAGCTAAGCTTACTTGAGGTAAAGCTAAGCTTACGTGAGGTAAAGCTAAGCTTACTTGAGGTAAAGCTAAGCTTACTTGAGGTAAAGCTAAGCTTGTATGCAAATATAGAGAGGGTTTATGAATGTGGGGCTAGGCAAACTTGACATGAGCTTTCTCCACCATTGACCACATCTTCATTGTGTGCTCCATCATTGATGGGGGCAAAGACACTAAAAAAGAGTCCCATGGGAGAGACTCTTCCATCGTCTTCATAGCCTTGGGGCTCCTACATAGATGATTTGGGCCATATATGTTCTCTAAAAGAGGGTGACTGAGTGAGTTCGATGCTAAGATGGCTCATCAAAGATCATTGCTAGCACCATTGGTGTTAAACAACGATGTCCACTCTCCCTTGGGCTCTACATCATGAGATCTTCGACTACATATTGGAGGCTAGTGGGGAGGGGAGGAACTTGAAAGGAACTTTAGTCTACATCTTGTTATATGTTGATGATATTGTGTGGATTTTAGAGCCACACGAGGGCTTGCATCGCAATCTGAGGGCCCTAGACAGTTTTTGCATATACAAGGGGTTGACCTTGAACTTTGGCAAAACCAAGGTTATAATCTTTCACACATCCAATGTGGTGAGGAGTGCTTCCACCTTCACACCATTAGGAGGATAAGTTGATGTGGTCACCTCATATGTGCACCTTGGAGTCCCTTCGCCAATTTACCAAGACCCTTCACTATGGGTAGGAAGCTACTCATCGACTTGAGAATATGCAACCTTGGCCACATTAGAGCACATATGTGACTAGGCACATTTTGAGGAGTTGTGCAGAAAGGGGTGGCTTTCGACACCTTGGTCACTGTAACCTTGATGTGTTCGGCCATAATATAGGTGCTTGGATTGACAATTGACCAATGGGCACATATTGAGGGGCCAAATATATGTGTGATCTCACGTTTGCCCCCACAACACGCAAATAGTTCCCCATGACATTATGGGAGCCGAGCTCGCCACACCACCTATGATCGTAGAGGCACTATTTGAGATATCATGATGGTTAACTTCATCCAGAGGATGAGAAAGCTACCCCCCAAAAACTTACTAGTAGGATGTTTGAGGAAGTTACACAACTATCAAAGAGTGGGCCTGAGAGAGCATGGTACTCATAGGTTAGAGCATGGTGTCAAGCACACAACATTAGTATGGAGAGCCTACCATCCTTCTAGTATAACCTTGACTCAACCTATGTTCTCTTGCGACAAGAGGAACTTGGTGTTGAGGCATGACCTTTGTAAGCTATATATTAGGAGGGTTTGGGAGTTACCTGACTTGGGAACGAGGATCTCATGTTACAACGATCAAGTGCTCACTGTATTGCCTGGAGGGTTCATACAGAGATCACATTACATGGATCCATACATGCCACATAGCGTAGGGGTGGTGATTGGCCAATTAAGGGTGGGATCACATAGGCTAGAGATTGAGATCAAGAGACACATTGGTGCTTCGAAGGATTATGTTGGTTTTTAAGGCCCACAATCAATATAGAGTCATAAAAAAAATAGATACATGAGAGAGAATAGACAAGACCATAGAGAGATGAAGGAGTAAAGCTCCACAAGTATGCCATACATTCCAAAATATGAAGTAGCATAAAAGTATGTACATAAATGCTCTATCTTCCCTGTTTCTTCATAACTTCACAATCTTCATAAGGTGAAGATGATCTCCTCCATGTTTAAATAAGCTTCAAGTTGATGTCCTCCTTGTTGAAGAAGAAGCACCAACCATAGCTGCTACCCATCCTTTGAAGAAGAGGAAATCCTAATTCCAACTCTTCCAAGGTGAAGAAGAAGCACCTTCAACCAAGCTCTCAGCCTAGCTCACAATAGAAGTGATGATAAGAGTGATCAAAGCTTGGTCTTTATATACATATAAATCTGCCCACGAATCTCCAAAAGAAGCTAATAAAAAGCTTGATTTTTGTAAAAATATAGCAATGACTATTTTTAATTTTTCAAAAATTACAATTGGCATTATTTTTAGGTCTGCCTAGCGTTTTGAGTTGACAAAAC
This sequence comes from Ceratopteris richardii, assembly GCA_020310875.1. Taxonomy (NCBI): domain Eukaryota; kingdom Viridiplantae; phylum Streptophyta; class Polypodiopsida; order Polypodiales; family Pteridaceae; genus Ceratopteris; species Ceratopteris richardii. The sequence continues at coordinate 54,192,089 of CM035417.1, read as the reverse complement.
TGAAACATTGGATTGAAGCTATTAGATCTTGCCATGTGTCATAATTAGCACCCTTGAAGCTTGTCCAAATGAAATCTTATATATCATTTGAAAGCTCTTGATATTGTTGGAAGTCAATGCACATAAAGTCCACATTCCAACAATTCTACATTTTGGACTTAGCATTTTTTGTACAGTTTGGGTAAAACTTTTTTAGGCTAGATAGATAGAGCTTAGCAAGAGCTATCTAGTGGTATGCTTCATTTTTCCATCAGAGGTCAGAACACGGAGAAAAGCTAAACCCTAATTCAGCTCAAAATGGAGGAAAAGCATTTTATCAAGGTCCAAACTTGAAAAAGCTAGGTTATAATGTTAGTTTGCCAAAAGAAACATTATGTGGGCGATCAAATTTAAAATAAAGCATATTTTTAGCGATGGAGTTTTTATTAATCAAGAAAAGCTAAAATTAGCGAAAAGCTAATTAAAAAATAGCGATCACAAATTCTAATCACTAAAAAGCTGATTTTCGCTATTTGGATCACTAGATTTATTGGATGGGAGTAAAACTATATAAAGAGCATGTTGGGACACTATTTGCAAGATCTCAAGCTAGAGTTTTGGAGTTCCGAAGCTTTGGAGGTAAAGATTTGGTGAAGGAGAGGCTACTCTCTTGGAGCCAAAAGTCTTCTACAAGTTGGAGGCAGCTATCTTTTGTAAGTTAGCCTTATATTTTGTTTTTAGGGTTTCTGTACCCTAATTTCAGAATTAGGGTTTGGTGATTTTCAGATTTGTTTCACTATCTTGTGAGGTTAGTTTCACTTCGTTGCTCATTCGCTTCACACACACTCAGATTATAACAGCATAATCTGAAATTTTGTATCATCATCTTCTTGTCTATTCTTCCATTAGTGAGTGCACCACATTATATGGTTGAGTAGTACTCCCATGTTGTAATTTGGACATCTATTTTTTAGTGAGTAAGCATCTTGCTTACGTTCCCTATCCTTGTCTCAAGATCTCTTTCTATCTATCTCTCACATATCATCTTGATTAATTAAGTGTGTTTGGTCAAAGGTTTTTAGTATTGGAACGATCCTTGGGCCCCAAATTCCAACACTTGGTATCAGAGCATAATTGACATACACACTTAGTTAAGATGAGTGAGATTAGAATTGAGATTGAGGACAAGTTGGATGGATCTTCTAATTATCCCATGTGGAGTTCCATGATGATAAAATTGTTAGTGATAAAGGATTTATGGAGTATCATCAATGGATCCTTAATAAGACCAAGATGAGAAGGCGAAGAAGAGGATACAACAACTTCAAGAGGTACCGGTGTTGCTATCACAGAACCAATTGAAGAAGAGGTAACCACTTCTACATCCAGAGTCACAGGTAGATCTTTACCTAGAGTTCCTCCTACTGAAGATCAGGCAAGATGGGATGCTAGAGATGCTTTAGCACTCTCATTCATAGCAATGAGTGTCAAAAAGCATATTCTACCACAGATCAGATCTTGCAGAAGTTCTAGACAAGCTTGGTTAAAGCTTGAGAATCTTTTTCAGAGCAGAAATCTTGCTAGGAAAGCTCACTTGAGGAGACAACTAGCAAATACAAGGATGAAGGCTGGTGAGTCAATTCAAACCCACATTACGAAACTCGTTGACTTGAGAGATCAACTTCTAAATGTAGGAGTTGAGATATCTGATGAAGAAATGGTAAATACGTTGATAATTCACTTCCTATCTCATATCGGTCTTTCATAACCACTCTTACCCTTACCACAAGAGATAGAGAGGTTACATTTGAAGAGTTAGAGTTCTTATTACTTCAAGATGAAGATTAGTTGAAGGGAATGGAAGAGAATGAAGAAGTACTTTTATCTTCATCAAAGGGTAAAAAGAAGAAGAAGGAGAAGAAGGAAAAGCAATCCAAGAAGGAAAGTAAGTCCCTTTCACCTTCTACTTCAGATTCTGTTTCTATTACATCTAAAGAGAAGTCTTCTAAGAAGAAGGAAGCATTATGTTATTACTGCAAGAAACCTGGACATTTTATATCAGCTTGTTAGAAAAGGATTGCAGCAGAAAAGAAAAAGACATCATGTAATGTTGTAGAAGATGATAAAAAAGGGAAATCTCAAGGTGATTCTTATGCCTGTATCACCATTGAGGAGGTAGCTTTTGATCAGGAAGCTTTACAAGTTCTTTCAGCGAATCCTTGGATATTTGACTCAGGTGCTACAAAGCATATGACAGGTTGCAGAGATGTGTTTTCTTCTCTTTCCTATTCCACAGGTAGAAGAGTTACTATTGCAAATGGCAATGATTTGGATGTTGTGGTAATAAGTACAGTAACCCTAAAGTGAAGAGAAGGTGGTAATTTTCAGATTTCAGATGTTTTATATATACCTGAAATGAAGAAGAATCTTCTGTCTATATCTGCATTTTTAGGTGATGGTTTTAAAGTTGTATTTGAGAGAGATCTTTGTAAGATCTTGTCACACAAAGAAGATAAGTGTATTTTGCAACGTGAGCATAGAGGAGGGATTTTTGTTTTGTCAAAAATCAGTCAGGCATATGCGGTCAAATCTTCGTCACCGGTGGAAGATATGAAGCTATGGCATGAGAGATTTGGACATATTAGTTTTGGAGGTCTCAAGAATATCAAAGACAGAGGTATGGTTGAGAGTTTACCCCCATTCGAGCTACCAAATGATTCAGATATATGTGAAGGATGTCTTGAAGGTAAGATGCGTAAACTACCTTTCAAGAAACATGGTCATATTACAGCTACCAGGAAATTGCAGATTATTCATTCAGATGTGAAAGGGCCTATGAGAGAAGACTCTATTCAGGGTTTCAGGTATTTTGTTCTATTCGTTGATGATTTTACGAGATACTTGTGGATCTATGGTCTTAAGTTGAATTCGGAAGTCTTTCCTATGTTCAAGAAATTTGTACCTATGGTTGAAAATGAAAGTCAGGAAACTATCCAGATTCTCAAAAGTGATAGAGGTGGAGAATACTTGTCAGATGAAACTCCAGACATTTCTTGATGAGAAAGGTATTACTCGACACCTTACTATTGCTTATACTCCTCAGCAGAATGGTGTTGTAGAAAGAAAGAATAGAGTACTTTTTGAGATGATGCGAAACATGATGGTGCCCAAGAAGCTTTCATTAAAATTCTGGTTTGATCCAATACATACAGCTAATCACATTTTGAACTGGTCATCTATAAAAGCTTTAAAGGTAATCACACCTTATGAAGCTTATTATGGTAGAAAACCGAATGTGAGTTACTTAAGAGTATTCGGATCACTCTCTTATGTACATGTTAAGAAAAAGAATCGAGGCAAACTAGATGTAAAGGCAAAGAAAGTTGTTTTCATTGGATATCCTTTTGTGAGCAAGGGATACAGGTTTTATGTTCCAGAGATAGGTGAAGTCATTCTTTCACGCAATGCTTATATTGCTGAAAATAAGGTTTATAATAAAGAAGCAGAAATTCCAGAGTTCATTAGTGAAAATGACTATGGATTTTTTAGAAGGAATTTGGATGTACATGTTCAGCCATATCAAGAGGGAGATAAAATTCCTAGGATTCAAGAAAGAGTTTAAGAAAGAGGAATTTCACAACCTTCTACAGATTCAGTTCCACATGAGACTTTGGTTCCAGAAATGGAAGAAAGTACTAGAGTTCCAGAAAGTCCTAGAACCTCATAAGGACAAGTTCGAGAACTTGTGGAAGCTGAAGGGTCAGAAAGAGTTTCACCACTATTTAAGGATACACCTACATGGTTATATCAGACTTGGAAAGATAGTGGTATAAAGACTTTTACAGGAAGAACAAGGAGTCAGACTAGACAACAACAACAAAAAGATCATGTAAGTTTTGCTGAAGACTTTGAGATTCATGATATTTTGGCACTTACGAGAGTTGAAGATGAATCTGCATGTGTTAAAGAAGCACTTAACATTCCTATTTGGAGAAAAGCTATGCAAGAAGAGATTGATTCTATTCATAAGAATCAAACTTAGCAGCTATGTGAGTTACCAGAGGGAAAGAGGGAAAGAAAGCTATAGGTGTGAAATGGATCTTCAAAATCAAAAGGAAAGTAGATGGTACTATTGACAGGTACAAAGCAAGATTAATTGTCAAAGGATATGCACAACAAAAAGGTATTGATTATGATGAGACATTCGCTCCTATGTCTAGGATGACTGTTATTAGGTCAATACTTGCTTTAGCAGCACATTTTGGTTGGCATATATATCAACTTGACATAAAGACTACTTTTCTAAAAGGTGATTTACATGAGGATGTGTATATTGAGAAGCTCAAGGTTTTGAAGAGACAGGTAAAGAACATTTGGTATGTAAGCTTATAAAAGCTTTGTTTGGTTTAAAATAGGCACCTAGAGCATGGTATGAAAAGATACACACATCTTTTATCCATTGATTTCCGTAACTCAGATGCAGCTCCAACTCTTTATGTCAAAGTTGAACCAGGTATGATGATTATAGCAATCATTTATGTGGATGATATTATAATCACAGGTCCCAGAGATGAAGATTTGCAGATGTTCAAAGAACAATTGAAGCAAACATTTCATGTGAATGATTTGGATGAGTGATTCTAAACCTATGCAAACATCTATCGATCAGAATGCATCTTTACAAATGGTAGCAGATGCAGAGTCATTTGATGCTACTTTATATAGTCAAGCAGTTGGATGCTTGATCTATCTTTGTAATACACGTCTTGATATACAGTTTGCAGTTTCTCAAGTATCAAGGTTCACGCAGAATCCGACAGTGTTACATTGGAAAACAATAAAGCGGATCTTTCGATATTTGAAGGGAGCTTCAAATTATGCTATGGTATTTTCGAAATCTACACATTTGTTACTAAAAGGATTTTCAGATTCTGATTGGGCAGGTGATAGAGACACAAGAAGAAGTACAAGTGGATTTTGTTTTTATCTTGGAGATTGTCTTATCTCATGGCTTTCAAAGAGACAACCCACTATTGCAACTTCATCGTGTGAAGTTGAATATCGTGCAACATTTACAGCTACTCTAGAGTCAGTTTGGTTGAAGAAGATTTTCAGTTATCTAGATGTGAGAGTACATGAACCCATTCAGATATTTTCAGATAGCCAGAGTGCAATAGCTATAGCAAAGAATCAAGTGCATCATGCAAGGACAAAGCATATAGAGGTACACTACCACTATATTCGAGAGCAGATAGCAAAGAAGCACATTGAGCTCGTTTATGTTCCTTCTAGTGAGAATGTTGCAGATATATTTACCAAAGCATTGGCGAAAGATAATCATGGAAGATGTGCAGGTTACTAAAGCTTGTACCAATATGACATTGAAGGAGGGATTGTTGGAAGTCAATGTACATATAGTCCACATTCCAACAATTCTACATTTTGGACTTAATATTTTTTGTACAGTTTGGATAAAACTTTTTCAGGCTAGATAGATAGAGCTTAGCAAGAGCTATCTAGTGGTATGCTTCATTTTTCCATCAGAGGTCAGAACAGGGAGAAAAACCAAACCCTAATTCATCTCAAAATGGAGGAAAAGCATTTTATCAAGGTCCAAACTTGAAATAGCTAGGTTATAATGTCAGTTGGCCAAAAGCAACATTATGTGGGCGATCAAATTTAAAATAAAGCATATTTCTAGCGATGGAGTTTTTATTAATCAAGAAAAGCTAAAATTAGCGAAAAGCTAATTAAAAAATAGCGATTGCAAATTTTAATTGCGAAAAAGCTGATTTTCGCTATTTGGATCGCTAGATTTATTGGATGGGAGTAAAACTATATAAAGAGCATGTTGGGACACTATTTGCAAGATCTCAAGCTAGAGTTTTGGAGTTCTGAAGCTTTGGAGGTGAAGATTTGGTGAAGGAGAGGCTACTCTCTTAGAGCAGAATTTCAGAATTAGGGTTTGCTGATTTTCAGGTTTGTTACACTATCTTGTGAGGTTAGTTTCACTTCGTTGCTCATTCCCTTCACACACACTGAGATTATAACAGCATAATCTGAATTTTGTATCATCATCTTCTTGGCTATTCTTCCATTAGTGAGTGCACCACATTATATGGTTGAGTAGTACTCCCATGTTGTAATTTGGACATCTATTTTTTAGTGAGTAAGCATCTTACTTATGTTCCCTATCCTTGTCTCAAGATCTCTTTCTTTCTATCTCTCACATATCATCTTTATTAATTAAGTGTGTTTGGTCCAAGGTGGTAAGGTTCGTAAGGTTCGGTACGCATTCGGTTTGAGGGAAGAACCTTACCCTCGAGGTAAGGTTCGTCCATGTATTAAATATATATATATATATATATATATATATATATATATATATATATATATATATATATATAAACACAACTAGATATCTAAACTCTAGTTTCTACACCATACACCATAACCATCAACAATTTAACATCACCATCTTATAAACTTTATGAATAATATCACCATCCACTTCAAACATCACTTTCAAAAATTAAAGCTATAACAAGTTACAATAATCACAAAGTCAGGAGTCAGGGTTTAGGAAACAAAGCATTGAGCATAGCATCCACATAACATGCATTAACTATGAACCAAAATGTATGTGAATAATACATGAAGCATGAAATGTTTCAAATCAACCATGAATCCTGATACAAAAACATAATGATGAAAGGACATCTATAAATAATGATGCCTAAGTCCACTCTCCAATGTCAAACTCCACATACTGACTGATCTATATAGTATAGACTCTAGTCTCTATATAATGGGATCAATCATCAATCATCATGCTCCTCATCATCCATCCCCTCCGAAGAAGAGAATGATGACGACTCTGATGGAATGTCTCCAATGACAATGACATTCCCATCCTCATCGTACTCTTGCTCGGCAATCGGAGTGAAATCAATGCTATGTGGTGCTATGCTGATATCGTGTGCCTCAAGAAGTGGATCTCCTCGTCGTCGTGGGCGCATTTTGCGCCTCCGGCCGTACACCGGTGCTGGAGCAACACTCGTAGATGCAATGTCCACCTGAGGCTCAATACCCAATCGACGAGCACGTGCACGTGTCACTCTGCGATCGATACTCTCTAGCTCCAGGTGTAGCATGCGATAGATATCCTCTTGCTCGTCTCGAACAACTGTCATCTCGTCCTCTGTCTCCATAGAACTCTCAAAGATGGTAGGAGGTACCTAAACATTACATAAATGATAAAAACGCATTTTGAATTTTCATGCACCAATCTCAAGTTGGCCTTGCAAAAGACCAACCTCTCTAATTGTTGTACACTCAACCTATTCCTCAACTTTGTATGAATGAGAGAATAGGCACTCCAATTGCGTTCACATGCACTAGGGGAAACATCCTACATAGATTATAATCCATAAGCATTTTCAAAATAAAAATATTGAAACTATAATGATAATATGAATCAATTTTCAATTATCAATACCAAAAAAATACCTGTGATAAGACTCGTAGAGTATGTGGAGCCATTGAAGGGTGACCATAGCCATAATGTAGCCACCACTCCAATGGCTCAGCAGTCACCTCTTTGCGCATAGATGTACTGCGCGCATATGCGATGCCCACATTCCCCATGTAACTTGTGAAATCTCTATCAAAGAGAAGCTGATCGTCTTGGTTCATGATGCGTTGCATGTACTCATCCTTCATGTGTCGTAGTTGGCCTTCTGCCCATAAAGCCGGACTCTTGAAATATGGATACAAGAGTGCCGAAAATCCATGTATGGGTCTAGATAGGAAAGACCAACGATAGTCCATGTAATAAAGTAAGTCTATGATCCAAGGGTCTAGCCGGTTTAGACAGATCTGAAATCGGACACCGTTTGGTCATCCGTGTGTATGACGAAAGATCTCGAGTTTAGACTTACTAGGAGGTCTTGTGCTCTTGTGAACAAGTGATCCACTTAGCTTAGTGGTTAAGTCTCAAGGATGTGAAGGAGGAGTTCTTGGGTTCAACCCCCATGGGGTACATGGGGAGAGTGTTTTGCCCAAAGAGCTCTAGAGCCTTCTAGAAGCATCCACTTGAGTTAACTCGAGTTAACTGGGACACTTGGCGCACATGTAGTTACATGGCTGACACTTGGATGGTTAGTATCCACCTGCCCAAGAAGGCAGTCCCCTGGAAAGAGCTATATATAGAGGCATTTGGTTGGGAGGAGAGTCATCTCTCTAGCATGTGGTGGTCGTAATCCTTGTTATCTTGCATTGTAAGGAATTGAACTCACAACCTCTTGGTTAGGAATGTGATGGGCTAACCACTTTCCCCAAAAGCCATGGTTGAGGATTACTTCCTAATCCTCTCTCTTAGGGTGTGGTTCAACCATCTCCTACTAGGATTATGTTACATTCTTCCCCCCTTGAACTCCCTCGGGAATGTACCCTGACCAGCTATGGGACTGGTAGGATGTACCCTGGATGTACCCTGGCAAGATGTACCCTGACCAGCTATGGGACTGGCAGGATGTACTCAATCAAGTTCCATCCAAGGATTCCCAAGGAATTCACACATTGCAAGGTAGCTCATTGGAAAGTTCGTTCCGAGAGCTTTCCAACGGTATATTACACGCCTCAATCCGACCTACGGATTGGGAGATACACCCCAATCATTGTAAGGTCCATCATTGAAATCGACGCGCGCCTTCCACAAATCCTACCCTTTCACATGGAGGATGCCCAAGCGCCTTTTTTAGAGGCCATTGGGTCATTCCACTTTGCCCAAGCCTACTTCCTAGGCTCTGATACCAATGTAAGGAATTGAACTCACAACCTCTTGGTTAGGAATGTGATGGGCTAACCACTTGCCCCAAAAGCCATGGTTGAGGATTACTTCCTAATCCTCTCTCTTAGGGTGTGGTTCAACCATCTCCTACCAGGATTATGTTACAGTCCACTAGTCGTAAAATATCAGATTTCCTACAAAGTAAAATAAATGTCATTATGTCATATCTGAATTTTTATATAAATATATTAAATAAAAGAAACATACAATAAATTTCATAATTCAAACACATACCTCTCCTGTGAAAGTTCCCTTCCTCGCATGGTAGCCTGTCTCATTTGCATATAGAAATGGTAGACAAGTCCGAGTGTAGAACCCTCTTTGTCCACTATACGAAGCAAGATATATATGGGCTTCAAGATAAGCACAAGAGATTCTATTTCCTTCCAAAAGCTCTCGTCCAATACTTTCCTTTGCACATAACGTGCAAGCTCTGTCTGAGAGTGTGGTACGCTTGTCCATCTTCGATCTATGACTGTCACACACAATGCATCTATGACTTGTTGAAGTCTATATAACATCACATATATGTAACCGAATCTAGTGTCTGCAGGGCGAATCATCTCTATGGTGCTATGAAAACGGAATACAGATAATGCCAAATGATTTTTACGTATAAAACTCACAATCCGTTTGGCATCATTCACAATGGGCTCTATCCATGTTAGTTTGCCAATGTCCTCTAATAGGAGATCTACACAGTGTGCAACACAGGGTGTCCAAACTATTTTGGGGAACTCACATTCAATCATTTCCCCCATTCTCTTATAGTTGGATGCATTATCTGTGATAACTTGTACCACATTTTCAGCTCCAACCTCAAGAATGGCAGATTTGATATGCTGAAAGATAAAGTCACCAGTAATGCGAACCCCCCCTCTACTAGCATCCACGGCACGGAGGAAATAGGTACTTAGGCAAGATGATACCAGGATGTTTATAATATGGCGTCCATGCGTTTCACTCCATCCATTAGATATGATGGAACATACATAAATCACCCAGCTTGTTTTAATAGGCTCTAGTTGTACCTCAATGCGCTCCTTTTCCTCATCTAACATGGTAGTACGCAGTCGCTTGTAGTCAATTCCATACCAATCATCACATGGACCGACATGAGCAATAGCTTTCACCATGCGTCTCCATGCCTCAGTACGTACCACATTGAATGCAAGATTGCATTCAATAACACACCTTGCAATTTGTATCTCTGCGGCCTTTTGTCTCTGTTTTTGTTTGGCGGAGGATATAAATGAGGCACCAATTCCTTGCCTAGGACGTTGTGTAGGAGGGGTGGAAGAGTCCTCTTCCATATTGTCGGTTGTTAATGATGCAGTCCGACTCCGAGTAGCACTAGTTGCAGGTTGCTTCATCTCTGAAGAAGGAACTATTTCCTCCATCATCTCGATATCGGCCGAAGCCAAATCACGATGATGCACAGCACGGGCCTCTTGTGCAAAATGCTCACGTATTACAATTTGAGCAACCTCTGGAGGGACTTTATCACAAGTAGAAATGCCCATTCCTCCTAAACCAGATACATGACGTATAAGTCGTGTTGTAGTGGTAGAGAAGGACTTCGTGCAATATTTGCATGTCCACTTATGAGTGCCAGAACCCTAAGCACTTTGAGCATTAGCCAATGAGTGGTTAATGGTATGCGCATACCACACGGCATTTACACTTCGAGGCATATTGAATATTTGCAAGATATGGATTCAAGACTCAAGTATAGGCTGAAAATGTAAGCTTGAACTTTAAAACTTAGAGCTCAATGGGCATTGATGATTGTACTATGCACTATTGTACTATGTGCTCAAGGCTCAGCTCGACCCTGAGAGCTTGAACTTCGAAGAACTCAACTCTAGTCTCTCATGCGATGGGAATCGAGATTCGGGATGAAGCAAGACTGAAGCTAGGGGATAACGGCTGATGCAAGGTTGAAGGAGGTCAAGCTCACAAGCATGAAGGGGGAGAAGTTAGAACTCACGCGCTCACAAGCATGAAGCAAGCTTCAACGTGAAAAAACTCACGTTACGGCGTATATTTCGAGAAAACTGCCGGTCAGATTTTTTTTTTCGAAAATTTTCCAGGCTCGAACCTTACCTAAACAGCTCGTACCGAACCGGAAGAACCTTATCAAGAACCGGATGCATACGGTACGCGAACCGAATCTACACTGGTTTGGTCAAAGGTTTTTAGTATTGGAACGATCTTGGGGCCCGAAATTCCAACAGATATGTACTATCGAAATCTGAATCTCTGTGAAATTTGACAATCTTTGACCTTAGTTTGATCATGAGTGACTTTGCCGAAAGTTGTTGATTTTTTGAAATTGAAATATGTGTAATCCTCTTGTGGAAGGTTGCCTTTCTAAACAATCTCGTCCTAACTGGACACAAGGGGTATATGCCAAGATAAGTATTTATTTTGTTGGCTGATAATATGTGATAACTTTTTGATGTAGGTACCTATATAATATTCAATAGATCATGGCAAATGTCCACATACAAATAAACATAAAGACTTTGTACGTGAAGAGCATTCATGTACCACAAATCAAAGGAGAAGTCACACATCCCAAACTCTTCTCAACCAAATATTTACTTGAAAGGATAGAGACAAAAAAAGGAATGATAGTACTGACATTAAATTCCAGTAGGTAGTGTGCAAAGTCCAATATTCTTCCTGAGCTCTTAAGGTTGGCGAGGTCTATCATGTATTAGTCATATGTCTTCATCTACGCCTATCAAAATAACACAAAATTTATAAATACAAGAAGCTGAAAACCTATCCATGATAAAGTTCTGAATGTAGGTTTGTTTCCTCTCCTTGCCCACATAATCATTTGTCTTGTTTATTTTGCAAATCTTCATAAAAATCTGATTGAAAATCTGAATATGACCTCCTTATATAATAAAAGCATTTGCAAAATATGTATGATTTCTGTTTGGTTCATATACTTAGCAAGCCTCTGTCAACTGCGTTGATTAGAGACTTGCTTCCATGTGCTAAATAATGAATTGAGCATGACTTGCATCTGCTATGATGCTCTTATTTGTCTACAAGATGCACTATTCTCAACATGCTTTATGTGCACTATTTCTACTTGCTCTAATACCAATTGTTGACTTTTAAGGTCCACAATCAATATAGAGACAAAAGGAAAATAGAGACATGAGAGAGAATAGACAAGACCATAGAGAGATGAAGGAGCAAAGCTTCACAAATATGCCATATATTCCAAAATATGAATTACATGAATGTTACAAAGAAGCATAAAAATACGCGCGTAAACGCTCTATCTGCTGCTTTTTTTCAAAGCTTCACAATCTCCATAAGGTGAAGATGATCTCCTCCATGTGTAAAGAAACTTCAAGCTGATGTCCTCCATTTTGTTGAAGAAGTGCCAACCCTAGCTTCTGCCCATCCTTTGAAGAAGAGGAAACCCTAATTCCACCTCT